>JAUCMR010000051.1:914686-927136 GCA_032357425.1 Enteromius argenteus
AATTTACAAACACATGCAGTTATGGTCTGCTCATTCATTTAAAACATTAAACATATTTCACAACATAAAAAATAAATAAAAAAAGAAAGAAAAAGAAAAAAAAAGAAAAAAATGTATTTTTAGTTTATTTGATTTTAAAATTACGGAAGAGGAGTAATACGGAAGAGTATTTGGGCCAAGCAATAATAAAAATTTTTTTATCTCGAAATGGTTTTATTATTTTTTTTTTATTTCTTGGCCCTAATACTCTTCCGTGTTGGACACATTTCAACTCTACAAATAAACAAAGTAATTCAGTGTCATAAAGGCAATTGCTTTTGTGGCAGGTCTGTTTCATAATATGTGTGCTAATGCAACAATAAATGTAACAAGAACACCAAATGTATAATGAACAAACACATGAATTCAGACATGTCTTGCAACAGAGGAAGAAATATTGAATCTCCATATCAATATAGTTTTCAATTTCTTTCACATTTCTAGGTCTTCTGTTTTCATTTTTCAGCGTTTGTTGCACTTATGACCATCTAGTTTGCAAAGTGTGATATTTAGCATTAGGCCAACTCCTAAGCGTTTATCAGTGTGAAAAGGCTAGTTGCTTAGTAACGAAATAAGGAGAACAATAACAATGTGTAAAAATGCACCTCTAAAGCCAAGAAACTAGCCACAAACATTTTCAGTCCAACCTGTTCTGGTCTATTTGTTCTTTCCTGAGGCTCAATATGGGCAAACAAATAACAAAGCTAAATTCTAGCCCCAAGACAATTACTTTCCAGACCTCCTTAATCATAAGCAAGACACCTACTGTAGTCTGTCCATGCATGACTTAAGCCATTGGTATGAATCAAGCTTAATCGAACCAATAAAAAATGGTGGATCAAGCAGCATGAAGAATTGGATGATGTTTTCATTCACATTACACACCTGTCAAATCAGATTGAACGTTTGGAGACAACGTCCAAACATGTCTGTTTGAAAAAAGACACAAGTGTGAAGAAAAAATATGTTCCCATGAATTCATAGTTTGACTTGAATATGATCCCATGCCGAATGTAAAACACATTCTAGGCGATGCTTTACAGTCTCACTGTGGAGCTCTATTAATTACAGAACAAAACAAAAGACTATCGGCTCCAGTCGTCTGTGTAACCTTAAGCATTAGCTGTCACCAAACACCTCATGCTGAGTGTGAGAGTGTGTTTGTGCATGCTGATTGTGTGACCAGGCATGGAATGTAACACTTTTTGCTGTAGTATGGGCCGTTGGAGTGGGTACTGATTTAATATCTACTGATGCCTAAGGGAGGAGAATGTGTTTTATTAGGACGCATATGCTGTGAAAAATAACTACTTCAGTATTTCAGGATCAGTTGAAAGACCTGACAATTACCCCTGCTTGATGAATGTGAGTGAATCATTTGTTTCTGGTCTCAAACTACAAAAACACAAATTAATGAGCATCTGGAAGATGTTGTTGCACCACAGCTGTCTATTTTAATTTGTCTAAATATCTCTAAAACATGTAACATTCACTTTACATTGACATGCCAAGAATTGTAATATAAGACACATACATATCTTAAAATAAGTTTATCAAAATAGTTTATATTATTGTTAACATAGAACATGCTAAACGTTAGATTTATGCTTTTAATAAGAAAATAAAAATGCTGTCGGGGTAAATATAAAAGGCCATTTCAGATACAGACCAGGGTCATATTTATGAAAAATCTTAGTGTTAAGAATTGCTTCTTAGTAAGAAAATTCTTAGAAATGTGGGTGTTTCCTCTTAAAATTAAAGAAAAGATCCTAATAAAGAAAAAAGTAATTCAGAAAGGTCAGAAACTGTTAGGAGTACAGAAGAAGACTTTTATGGCTTAAGAGTAGCTTCAGAAATAGAAGAAAGCACTACATTAACTACATTAACATACTCTTAAAAGCTTTCTTTTATTTCCTTCTTGGACAACTGTCACAACACAAGATGGAGACAAGAGGTAAGTGCAAACACTGGATGGTTTATTGACAAAGTTGCAGGGGATATCGTGGCAGCAGACTGCAGGTGAAAAAAAAACATAAAACAATTCTTTGCTGAGATGCTGATGCTGTCTTTTGCAGGTGGATCAGGATCATGCTGGAGTGAAGAAGAATGGGATCACTGGAGCACTGGAGAAGTAGCCCATTAGGCTTTCCAGACGTGTAAGATGGATTGTGGACCCTGGTCTAAGACAGTCTCCTCCAGAAGGCCTTAGTTCATGAAGACATTATTGAGAGGCATGCGGCAGTTTCGAGAGCAGTAGGGAGACCTTTGAGGGTAATCAACCTTGTGTCTACTTTGTATTGAAGATGGTGGGCTCCTTCCAGCCAGGGACGCCCCTTTTCCAGTGCAAGCTTGATAGTGAGCAGCTCCCAATTCCCGATGTCATAATTCTGCTCCGCTGGGGATAGTTTCCTGGAGTAGCAAGCGCAGGGATGGAGGCGGGGAGTCTCACCATATTGTTGGGACAGCATGGCCCCTATTCCGGTGGTAGATGTGTCCACCTCTACCACGAACGGCACTTGGGGATCTGGGTGACAGAGGATGTTGGCCATGCTGAAGGCTGCCTTGAGTTTCTCAAAGGCTTGTTGAGGCTCCAGGACAGGGACTTGGTTTTCCTCTGAGCATCGAGGTTAAAGGAGCCATGTGCAGACTGAAGTTATTCATAAACCAACGGTAGAGGTTGGCAAATCCCAGGAACCATTGCAGATCCTTCACAGATTGTGGGCGCTGCCACTCCCAGGTAGCCTTTACCTTCCCCTGGTCTATCTGGATTCCATCCTGACTGA
This sequence comes from Enteromius argenteus, assembly GCA_032357425.1. NCBI lineage: Eukaryota > Metazoa > Chordata > Actinopteri > Cypriniformes > Cyprinidae > Enteromius > Enteromius argenteus. The sequence continues at coordinate 917,509 of JAUCMR010000051.1, forward strand.
TGACATAACCAAGAAACTGTACCGTCGAGTCATGGAATTCGCACTTATTCAGTTTCAGGTAAAGGTAGTGTTGTCTGGGCCATTGGAGGACCTGCTGTGGGTGGCAATGTTCGGCCAGGTTCTGGGAGTATATGAGAATGTCATCAATATAGACTATGATGAAGCGATGGAGGAACTCCCTAAACAGCTCGTTCATAAAGCTCTGGAAGACGGGCGCCGAGTTGGATAGGCCATACAGCATTGGTCTCAAACTCAGTTCCTGGAGGGCTACAGCTCTGCATAGTTTAGCTCCAAACAGCTTGGAAGTTTCTAGTGATCCTAAAGACCTTGATTAGCTGGATCAGGTGTGTTTGGTTAGGGTTGGAGCTAAAATGTGCAAAGCTGTGGCCCTCCAGGAATTGAGTTTGAGACCAATGCCATACGGCATCACCCGGTATTCGTAGTGGCCGAATGAAGTGGTGAAAGCCGTCTTCCACTCCACTTCCCTGATACGATCAAGGAAGCGCTCCGCAGGTCCAACTTGGAGAAAATGCAGGCTTCATGGAGTTCCTCGAGGGTGGCTGGGACCAGGGGAAGTGGGTACAGCTGCTTTACCATCTTTGAATTCAGAGCATGGTAATTATGCATGGCCTCAACCCCTGTTCTTCTTGCCCACAAAGAAGAAGAAGCTGGAGGCAGCAGGAGAGATGGAAGGTTGGATGAATCCTTGCTGTAGAGCTTCCCAGATATATTCCTCCATTGCCTTGCACTGCAGGATAGACAGAGGGCATACTCTACCCTTGGGGAGTTTGGACCCAGGCAACAGGTCGATGGCACAGTCCCACGGCCTATAAGGAGGAAGGCAGGTGGCTGCCTGCTTGCTAAAGACATCCTGGAATGCCACATAGTCAGATGAGATGATGGGAGTTTCCAAAGACTTGGAGCTTTCAACAGGCGGCCCAAGAACCGCGGAGAGACAGCTTTAGAAGCAAAACTCGCACCAGCGAGTTACTTCACATGGTTACCAACTGACTCCTGGGGAATGGAGATTGAACCAGGGATGTCCCAGGATGATATCCACGATGGGCCCCTCCAGTACCAGAAAGGTGATGGTTTCCTCGTGCAGACATTCTACTAACAGCTTTAAAGTAGTAGCTTTGTTATTCACCTGCCATGTCCCAGCCCATGTTTTCCCTAAATGGTTTTGACTTGGAGACAAAGTGGTAATTTCTGATCCTAGTTGTATGGTACTCACTGCAGGATCTGAGGATCTGATAGGGCATGTCTTGATGAAGTGACCATTTGCTGCGCAGTACAGACAGAGTTCAGCTGCAAGGTGGCAAACGTGCTCTGCGCGAATAAGGTGAGTGGAATCCAGCTGCATAGGTTCTAGTACTGGGGAACAGATCACAGGGGAGCAAGCTGGTGCGTGGCTTTGTTGGGCTGGAAGGCTGATATGGCTGAGAAATGCGTGTGGCTCTTTGCATGAAGCTTTCCAGGCTCATCGTGTCATCATAGGTTGACATAGCAGCGCAGATGCGTGGGTCTAGTCCTTAACAGTTATGGCCTATTATGGCCTTATTAAAGCTGCAGGTGAATCATTGCCATTTTAGGAAAAATAGGAAAGTTTAAACTTATTTTGATGTTGGATTGGAATCCAGAAAGGGTTATTTGTTTATGTTTACAAGTTTACACTGAATGATTTTAGCCCTGCTTTTCATTCGTCAACAGGTTTTGCGAAATCACTGACAAATGCCTGAAATCTGGGGCAAATCAATGCTCATTCACAAGAGTGACAATCATGTATGTATGAATTATCAAAGATACAATCTGAGAGAATTGCTGATGCCTGTGAAATATTTGGCATGCTAAATATCTGGACCTGTCAGTGATTCAAAATCCTGCTGCGTGAAATGAGTTCTGACTCAAACATACATCTGTAATGACTTACAGCCAATGAGAGAGCAAGATATAGGGCAGTACAAAGTTCAGGGAGAAGTTATAGACAACAATATCACAGCAAGCATGGATTCAGTTCTGAGAAAGGCTCCTTCTCAGTTTATTTGAACCCAAGAAATGAAGGAAAGTTTAGTCAAATAGGCTGATTATTGCCGTGTCCTATAATAACCATGATCGCAGTCGGCCTGTTTTCTAGACAAAGTATATTAGTATAGGCACTCCCAACACAACAGAGAAATAACAAAAATAACTTTCGTGTAATAAAAGGCACTATTAAAATGGTTTGTTGAGCCAAGAGAAAAAACAGTTTGTGTTGTTGGTTCAATGAAACATTTTAAACTAGTATTGAGTAATTATAGGGGAAAAAACAACACAAAACCAATAATGACTGAAGATTTTGCTAGAAATTATATACATACTAGTAATTTACAAATTTTTTCAGAATGTTAATTAAAAGAAATTTCACAATCGTAGTAATGTTGTAGATCTAAATATCAGCACCTGACAGTAGTTTTGCTTTTCAATTAAAAAACTAATCATGTTTTTAAGGATGCTTAGATACTTTTACTGGAAAAAATAAGACTTATTAATAATGAAATTGCTGTGAAAATAGTTTTTCCAGGTTGTTGTAATTACTGGATCAGCAGTAGGCTGAATTTTTCATGCTTCAAGCATGAAAAATTCTATTGTCTCAATACAGCCCTAATTCTATATTTCCTTTCTGAAAGAGACATATGTGCAGTAATATTGAAGGGGGTCTGTTATGCTGCTGGGCTCAACTATTTATAATCATAAAACCTTTATAAAAACAAACCACAATACTAAGAATCATTTTCTCCAACAGTTTTTCCTCTGTCGAGCCTAAAATAAGTTTGGTTAAGATGGAGCTGGAAGCCCACATAGTTTTTGTTCTTTATTGAAACAAGATGCACTTGGCCATCTCCAGCCTAGAAATTACAATAAGGCTTGTGTTATTCTCTATTGATGTCAATCCGAAGCGTCCCTAATTCCATTTGTTTATTAGATTCTGATCTGCATGATTTCTAATTTATATGAGTTGGCTTGTAAGATTAATGTATTCTCTATGGTGGTTGTTTGTCATAGTTATGGAATTAAGGCCGTTGTATGAATGGTTATAATGTCAATGTTTGACTTTATTTACACAATATTGATTACTCATAATGTGCCTCTTGTGATGTCCATGAAGAAATTTCACATGAACTGAGAGCCCTCTCAAATCGAACAAAATTACTTTTTCTTTATTTATTTTTTTTTAACTTTAAATGTTAAATGGTGAAAAATAAAACAATAACATTTAAAATAATTTTATTTGCACTTTTTTTGGCTTCAAAATCTCAACCACTTTCACTGGATTATAAAGCTTTAAAGAGCCAGGACATTTAATATAACTCCAGTTTGTATTAATCTGAAAGACTAAAAGTCATACACAACAATGGCTTGAGGGTGAGTAAATCATGGGGTAATTTTCTTTTTTGGGTAAACTATAACTTTAAGTTTCTTCTTGCATGTTTCACTGCACTTTCAACATGAAATATCAAATGAGTGAAAGTAAAAGTGCATTCATTTTTTTATCTGAAACAATGCCATGCTAGGCAATAGCTACCAAATAAGTTTACTTTATCAGATATATGTCATATACAGCTCTGGTAGGGGGGTAAATGATTTACTCTTTATTGATATGTGTTTGAGTAAAATTAATATTTGTGTTTTATAAGTACTGACAGTATTTCTGCCAAATTCCAAATAAACACATTGTCATTTTGAGCATTCATTTGCAGAAATTGACAACTGGTGAAAATGACAAAATATTATGCAATTTTTCAGACCTCAAATAATGTTCAAATAAAGTTCATATTATTTTGTAAACAACACAATACAAATTTTTTTAAATTCAAATCAGAAATCAATATTTGATGGCATAATTCTCATGGCAATTTTTTTAATCACAGCTTCAATGCTTCTTGGGATGCTCTCCACCAGTCCTTCACATTGCTGTTGGGTGATATTATGCCACTCCTGGCTCAAAAAGCCAAGCAGCTCGGCTTTATTTAATGGTGACCATCCATCTTCCTCATGATCTCATTCCAGAGGTTTTCAATAGGGTTCAATAGTCTGACTGGGCTGCATGACAGGGTCTTGATCTGGTGTTCCACACTTCTATTGTCCTTGGCTGTGTGGCCTGCTGAAAAGACCAATGCTCAGACTTTGGGAACATTGTCAGAGCAGGAGGCGGCAAGTCTGGACAACCTTGTACATGGCTTGATTCATATGCCTGATTCAAGGCTTGCTGAAGCACCCATATCATCACAGTCCCTCCACCAAATTTCACAGTGGATGCAAGACATTTGTAGCTTGTAGGCTTCTCCAGATTTCCATCTAACCATTAGATGACCATTAGGTGTTGGGCAAAGCTAGAAAATTGGATCAGAAAAGGTTCAATCCTTATGGCAAACCTCACCCTGGCTCTTTTTTCTCGCTTTGCATGATTTCACTTATCTACGTTGTAGGCTGCTGAATATTGGTCAGTCGTATCTGACATAAAGGATCCGCGAACGAAACTGTGACTACAAACACCATTAAGTGGATAAAAGGCAATAATCAGCAATATACATTCACACAAATAGCACAATTTTTCATTATGTGTTGACGCACATTACTTTACTTGAATGTTTTATGCCTGCCAATAAAGCCAGATTTGAACCCTTCTTTTCCTCACTCAAAACTTTTCCTTCCAAATTTTTTTGCTATGTAATTTTTTTGTTAAAGGGATAGTTCACTTTCAAACTAAAATTTGAAGTTTATCAGCTTACCCCAAGGACATCTAAGGTGTAGGTGTCTTTTTTTCTTCATTGGATCCAATTTTGAGGTTCTTAAGTCAAACTGCTGTAGTCTGTCAGTAATATAATGGTCGGTATAGGGAACTTTCTCTATGAGAGGAAAAAAACATGCACAGAAAAATCAAAATTAAACCATACCCCATGTCCAAATGATCTGAGGGTGTGAACTATCCCTTTAAGCAGAATGAGGTGTGCCTGTGTTTGAATTCAACAGACACTGGAAAGGATATAATAATTGATAATCTACACATTATTTATGTGAAAGAAATCAAAGTCTGGTGTTCATTTCAGCTGGAAACTGAAGTGAACTGAGTGTAGAAATCTTAATCAGGTTAGAAACTGAGACTGTGAGGGAAAAGCTTACAATCTGTCCAATGACATTTCACTCTATAAACTGTTTTGAAAGATTTTGTTTACTGAAAAGTTTTCATGAATACTTTTGTCAGTTCAGTCCACTGAATCTTCTATCCCTCAAAACCTAATTTTCACTCCTGTAAGACATTAATATACTGCTACCTGACTAAGAAATTAAGGCACGTTTTTGAAGCAAAAATGTTCGTTGAGGCTTTTTCTTAGTCCTTTTTCAAAATACCCACAAAATGGTAAAATAAAACGCTGATATACAGCATCATTAACACTTGCACATAGTACATCTGTGAAATAAGAGATGTTTATAAGTTAAAGTTCTTGCACCGAACACATTTCTGTAACATAAGGGAGACATTAGAGGCTTGTCAGCACATGTGCATTTGAAAGTATAGTCTTGAACGCTGAGGCACTTTGGGGCAGACGAGTATTACAGCAGAAACCAAATTCCTTTTCTAAATAGGAAATACAATAACAACGGCACAGCTCTGGAAGGAGATGTGACCTATGGAACGAAGACGGTTGAGTGACAGTTTGGCAGCGATGTGCGACATTGTTGGTTTTCTGAAACAGAGTCCGACAGGCACTTGTATTCACTTACATTTTATCAGGCTTGAAAGCTGCAAGATATCAGCGATTACTCAAGACCGTATCACACAAGGGACTCCTGAAACCTCTGGGATGAGATGAGTATCTACACATGGTAGAGTAAATGTTGATACAGGACTGATGGATGGAGCAGAGAAATTAAATAAATTACAATCAGAACGTGTGTTAATTTGTCTGGGGAAATGCATCGCGTGGCATTATTTACCTATTGCTTTAACATTTTTAACATTTCATCCGAACTGGCATGAATTTCCATGAGTTTGTGCAAAACCTGATGATCATGTTACCTAGCATCGCTTAAGAAGGCATTTAATTTGATTAGAGACCTAGAAATACTTAGAAAAAGATCTAGAAAAACTTTAAACATTTCTTCTTCTACATAACACTTCATTGTTTTACACTTTTCAAAATGCTGAAACCTTCATTCCCAGGAAATAAGCGAAAAATGTTTTTTTTTTTAATGTCATATAAGACTTTTTTTTAATTTGTTTTCACCTTGTCTTATTACAGCTATCTACAGGTGCAGCATGCATTTCTTTAATACCAGCCACTATTACAAGACTACATTACACACCCACATAAAACACACAAGAAAAACAGCCAAATGAACTCCACTTATCTCCCAGACCATTATTTTTAGATGCAAATATGCTGTATGTCAATACAAAATGCATTTGCAAATGGTAGACTTGTGACTGTCCCATTAACTGCCAAGTAATGAACACAGTCAAGGTTCAGAAAAGTATGAAAGACATCACTAGAATAGTCCATCTGTCATCAGTGGTTCAACCGTAATATTATGAATCTACGAGAAACAAAAATAACTACTTTATTCAACAATTTTTCTCCTCTGCATCACCGTGGTGCCATTTTGGAGACAATTTGAACTCTGTGTATGCACTTTGGAAAACTGAAACTGTGTATGCATTTTGGGGTGGAGTAACCCTTTAATGTTACGAAAGTGGAGTATCTCTTTTAAATAAAAATGTTACAAAAATTCTAATTTGCTGACAATATTCTCATCCTCAGGCCATCCAATATGAAGATGAGCTTGTTTCTTCATGAGAACAGATTTGGAATGTAATATTCATAATATTCATAATCCATAATAATTATTCTTCCAGTCTGTGTCATATTGTCCTCTCACATCAAAACCCACCAACAAATGGAGCATACTTCTATCTCGATTAAAATATAAAAGCTATGTTATGAAAGGGGGACTAATATTTCAGCCAGAAGCAACAGTTTGAAGTTAATGCCTTAATGATGAATTTATTACCACCGTGCAGGTTTTTAATTCATTATACAATAATTGATGGACTGAACTCGTGTGAATTATTGTGATGCGGCATATTGGGTCAAAATTAATAGTTCCTAGCACTTGCTAAATAAACATTTCTCAGAAACAACACGCGGAAGTGAAAAGAGATTTTAGTTGAACCCAGCAAACCTGTAAAGTAAATTACTTTCAGATAAGACACTGTCAGTGTTGAAATATCGTATTATGAATTGGTGTGCAGTATCCATAATTCTAAACAGGTTGTATTAAAAGTGTGGGAACAAAGATTTATTAAGCTTTAAATTAGATTTATCAGATGCTGTTATATAATATTTTGGTTATAAATGGGAGTGTTTGAGGTCAGCTGGAACGGGTATTGACTAAACAATGTGATTCAGCTGTATATACAGTACACAACCAAAACCATATATACAGTAGCCACATGCACACATGAACTAGTATGAAAGAACAATGCAGCAATATTATTTTCCTCTGATAAGAAAAGAAAATGCATTGTAAATATTGATCCATCCTGATGCAACTACAACTACTCCTTACGTAACTAGTTATCTTCTCTTAGGTCTCTTTGTGTATCTAAATATGATCTAATAGAACATTCTAAGCCAAAATAAGATTTAAATACAATAAGACACTTTTATGAATTCATTTGGAGTATTATAAATAAAAGTGTGGAAATTGTGAACACAGGCACAACAGACCTGACCTTCTGGTGTTTCGTGTTATTGGTGCATCAAGCTTTGAGGACGCTTTAACAGCAGGGACTGGAAATCTCATGAAGGGGGAAAAAGAGCAGAGCTGCAGAGAAATGCTGGAGGACAACATGCTGCGATCCGTACGAGCTCTTGGAGCTTTCAGGACAGTGACCCAAACACTCAGCAATTTTAAGATTTCAGATGTTTAGTGTGCTGGTGCAGCCCCCCTAATATTCAGAGTCTGCTCCAATTGCGCATCTGTAAAATGACTTTTAAAACCGCACACAAACAGTCTCCACTGAGACTGATGGAGCTGGAGAGCAAATAACTCTAATGTCAAAACATCTTACAATAAACTTCAAGTTATGATCAAGTAACTTGCGCTTGATGGCTTCTTCATGGTTTTGGGAGATAGAGATTATCAGTGCAAGCTTAAATATTCTTTTCTGTACATACACACAAAAAATTGGTTCCTCAGTGGTTCTTGGTGGCAGATGGGATGCTATATAGCACTGCTAGGTGGTTCTTTGGCTCGTAATCATCTTTAAGTGCAGCCCAGTCGCATGAAAATGCGATTAAATAGTACGCCAAATAAAAACGAAAACTTGTGGTATTGATACACAAAAATTTATATTGGCGTATATGACACGCATGTGTTTGGCGTGCATATAATATGCAGTTTTCGTGTGAATATGATACGCATTTAACCCACAACCCTAATCCTACCAATCGCATAGCATAAACACAAACAAAAAACTCAGATCATATTTTTGCGTATCTATACCACGACTTTTCATTGCTATTTGGTGTACTATTTAATTGCATTTTCATGAGACTGGGCTGCACTTAGGGTTAGTTCACCCAGTAATAAAAATTAATTAATTACCTTTGAAGCATCCTAGGTGTATGTGACTTTCTTCTTTCAGGTTAATCCAATCGGAGTTAAAATAAAAATTGTCCAGACTCCTCCAAGCCTTTGAATGGGCTTAAACGGGTAATAGCCATTACACTTCAGAAGACGTGAAATAACATGCGCGTATTCGTAATAAAACGTCCCTCACATGAATAAAGTAAATAAAGTCCCCCTGTAGCGAATCCCTACATTTTTGTGCGATAAATATCCATTTTTCAAATTTAATAAGCACTTTTCTCTCATGACTGCTGTCTGTGAAAACCGGAAACAGTCCCGGCGGATGTCGTAGGATGCCCCTGCGCCTCTGGGAAATGTAGTTTCAAAGAAAACGTTTCCTTACTTTAGCAAAGGAAAACCAGTCTCCTCTTGATTTCTATCTAAATCCTCCTACATTTTTCTTTACAAATCTTCTAATTCTTGGCTGGCGTTTTGTTTTGTTCTCTCTCTACGCTCGTCACTAATCACGCAACACAATGTGCTTTACATCATTCACCGGGACTGCTTACAGTTTCAACAGACAGCAGACCTGAGAGAAAAAGTGCTTCTTATGTTTGAAATATGGATATTTATCGTACAAAAATGTCGCTACAGGAGGACTTTATCACCCCCTGGAGCCATGTAAGGGACGTTTTATTGTGTAACGTTAAAGGCTATCACCCATTCAAAGACTTGGACAATTTTTATTTTAACTCCGATTGGATTCTTCTGAAAGAAACAGTCACATAAACCTAGGATGCTTCAAAGGTGAGTAAAAGACAGGATCATATTTGGATGAACTAACCCTTTAAGTGCTATATAGCACCTATAAAGAACCTGTAATGGGTCTTCTGTGTTTTTAGGGGGTGGTTAAGCTGCTATGTAAGATAATTTTAAAGATATACACTCACCTAAAGGATTATTAGGAACACCATACTAATACGGTGTTTGACCCCCTTTCGCCTTCAGAACTGCC
>JAUCMR010000051.1:959149-979470 GCA_032357425.1 Enteromius argenteus
TTAAACTCCTTTATGTAATGATTTGGGTGATGTGGGCAGTGTTCGTACCTCTGTGATCAGTGAGTAGTTGGAGCGCTGACTGCTGCTGATGTTTCTGAGAGACAGCGTGAAGGTGTTGTGCTGAGGGTGTCCAGACACAGACACACGGGTGTGAGTGTACAACAGCTCCTTTCCTGAGTTCACTCTGTGAGATCCAGACCAAATTAAAGCCTGTGAGGGGAAAAATGCATCAATATTACCACGATTTCTTGTTTTGGCTGTTAATATAATGGTAGAAAATACTGCTTAGAAATATAGTTCAAGTGTACTGTTGATTGTACTAACAGTATGTTTTTTAAAAGTGCAGTCTATAATTACACATACATGTGGCCTTAATGCAATGCAAATTTAATGTAATTCAATGATAGCGAGTATGTGATCTCACAGGCTGTGGAGGACAGAGGCCGATCTGAATATGGTGCTCAAGACGGTCCCTCAGGTTGGTGTGTATCTGGGTCAGAAGAGAGTGAGATGAACAGGGTGACGGAGAGACGTTTTGGGCCCCCAGCTCCACGAGGAGCGTATGCATTCCTTTTACTCCTCCCTAAACAACAGACAACAAAAAGAAAGATCATCGCTGATCCGAAATAAAGGCAGTACAACAAACAACCTTAAATAATCCCCACCTGGTATTTCATGCTTTGAGTTATCCTCTTGTCTTTCCATTTGAGCTCTGTGTTTTGGGAGTAGGCCTTCCCCTCCTGAGCCACAGCAACACATCCCTCCATCTCCACTAGGGGGAGCAACGACTGTATCTGATACAATACAATACAAACATTACCGGCAAAATTAATACCATGTGTATTTTGTGTCTATGTAGCTCATTTTTAAAAATACACTATCAAGTTTGGGTTCAGTAATATTAAAATAGCAAGGATTTGAATTGACCACAAGGGACATTAAAGACTTTTATTACAGTTAATGATTCCATTAAAAATAAACACTGTTATGATTTTCTGTTCATCAAATAATCAGAATGATTTCTGAATGTTCACATGGCACTAAAGATTGGAGTAATAATGCTGAAATATCAGCTTTATACTCTGAATAAAAAATATTTTAAGTGATACTTTGTAATGTTACTGTTTTTACTATTTTTTTAATCATATAAATGTAGCCTTGGGTAACACTTTATTTCGACACTCTACTTCAGACATTCTACTAACAGTAAGTAACTTTGCAAAGTGTCAACTAGCAGTCATTAGAGTATTAGTCTGTTTAATATCTTTTAACACTTTATTTTGATGCGTCCTAAATATACAACATACTGATTATGAGAAACTTTGCAAGTGTATGTCAACTTATTCCACTCTCCCTAAACCTACCCTAACAGTCCACTCTGAGAGTTAGTAGACACGCAGCTGTGAATTAATGAGAATTAGTTGACTTCTAGTTGACATGTAGTTACAAAGTAACTTATAGTTAGTAGAATGTATAAAGTGGACTATCAAAATAAAGTGTATTAATTAAAAGCCTTGAGCTTTAAAAAACATTCAATTATTGTACCGAACCCAAACCATTTAATGGTACTGTGTGTAAATCAGCTGGACATTATTTCAAAATAAACATCAACAATCAAACCTTTCATGACTCTGAAGGGGTTTATAAATAATGACTGTGATATGATAATTACAAACATTACATTATCCCAATTATTACATGGTTGCTCATCAAATAAAGAAAAAAAAAAACCCAGATCTGTCAGAATGCAGAGATTGGAAAGGGACTTTGTGGGAAATTATACCCTTTAATAGCCATCATATAAAAATATTTGATCACTGAAAGTTATTATTTACCAGTCAGAGTCAAGTACTCCAGAGAGCCATGCAATTATGACTTTACAGGTAATAACAGTTTGTAAACTGAAAGGTAAATGCTGTGGTGTATACCTGTCCTGGTGAGAGAAAGATACAGGCCTGCCCTCTGCTGTAGTCATCATGCCAGTGCTCACTCACTGTTACAGAAACATTTACAGGCTTTCCATGCTCCCAAGAAAGATGGGCCTATAGACACACAACACTCGCATTACACAGATTTCACAGATTAGATCTTAACATCTATGAGACAGGAAGTGCAGCCTAGAGAGCGTGGCAAGTATTTGAAAATGGAGTTGTATTAGAGATGGTATTTGTATGGAGTCGAAGTACTTGAGAAAAAGAAGAGCATTTGAGAAGGCCTTGAAAGTGCGGAGATCATTTGAGATTATAGAAAGTGTTTGGGAAAGCAGCTGTGCACCTGCTTGTTGTCGCGTCCGTGGGACAGGGCATGTATGTGAAAATGAGTCAATGTTGAAACAAAGGGTTGTTTCTGTTCTAATGAATCCGTTCTGCTCACCAAAGTCCAAGAGCCTTGAACTCTGACCTGAACACAACACACAAGAGAGTTATATCTGGAAGATGCCATAACAAAATAACCGAACCACAACAGAAACTCCTAAAACATCTGCCTGGCTTCACCTGATCCTGGTGTCCAAACAGAATCCAATCGACACTTAGATCACCTAGTTTTCTTTGAGTGTCATTTTCTACCCTAAGATCCAGACCCCAACCCTGAGCCTTTCCTGTAATAAGAAAGATATGTCAGCATTTTAGAATACAATATAATCAATGATCAATATAATTAAACTGATGGCCTGTGTGAACAGATCAGCAACTTCCTTGCCAATAGCAATGTGGCATATCCACCTGTCGGTTCTGGATAACTTTGTAAGTGTGTAACATCATCTGAGGAGTTGGTCTGTGTGATATCCTGAGTTTCCCACTGTGCTTGGTGCGTGAGAGTGTGTGACCCTCTCTTTCCACCATAGCGTGTCCTCACTGTCAGATTTTTGGGCAGTAAGTGCAGCTAGTGGTACAGAAATAACACATTTTTCAAAATGTAACACAGAAAAAAGTTTTTTATTTAAGTACTGTTAAGGTATGGTCACATTGGAGAAACTTGGGTAAAGAAGGCAAATTATCCATTATCAGCAGTGCAATGCACGACGCACCACTTACTCAAGCAGCAAATTTCTCATGAAATTCAATATTGCACAGATTCCTACTGAGATGACTGCATTTCACTTGCAAAATTTCACAGTACATCCCTAAATATGAGTGCACCCATAAGTTGCGATCAAATTAACAGTGCCGGGTAGATCACTTACAAATTATAGTCCGTTACTGAATCCAAATTACATGACAAAAATTGTAGTTGGCAAAGCAGTCCATTACATTATACATTTTAGGTAATTCGATAACTCAAAAGAAAGATACACTCTATTAATTGTTATTAACAACATGAAGTGCATTAAACATTACATTATGTCAAGGTTTCCCAAACTGGGATTCGTGAAGGAACTGCAGTTGGTTGGGTTTTTTTTTTAAGCTATTAAAAGAAATAACAAACATGTCAAAAATAAATAAAACAAATAAAATAAATCTATTTTTAATATTAAAGATTAAAATACACACTCACTAAAAAAGATCAAATATATTTAATTTGTTTGCCTGCATGTCATCGACCATTACTATCAGAGAACCATGAACATGTGAATGCGTTCATTTGTTATTAACTTGTTACCTTAAAATCTCAGCGGCTATTTTAAGTAAATATATTTTTGGTAAAAGAGGTTCAACTGACAAGATTATTTGATTTGAATCCCTGCATTTCATGTAAACAAGAGATAATGTAAATTTGTGCATTTGAATGTGTCTGTAATCATGTAACTGAAAAAAAATTCATTGTAGTCTGATTAGGAGTATTTTTAATGTAATAAAATCTAATTATACAGTAAGTACTTCATTTTTGGAATCTGATAATGGAATCCAAATTATTAGCTACTACTACCCAGCACTGCAAATGAGTAAAATTTCTGCAATATTTTTGTGGTTAAAAAAATGGCCAATTGTTCATTGACTGTAGTGTAGTGAAAAAATACATTAGAGTGACCAACTTGAATCCGATGTGAAATCTGTGTGGGGAAATCTTTTGCACTCACTTGAAATTTTAGACAGCACGAATGCCTTTTGGAATGACTGTATTTCAATGATCATTTGTAAATGTGACCGTACCTTTAAGGAACAAATAATATTACAACTGACAAATAATTTCACTACCTGAGGTATTGAGTGATTGAACACCAGCACTTGTTTAAAGCCAGAGTTTGTACTGGAGATCTCTGCTTCAAAAGCCAAGACGCTCACACCAACCAGAAGTTCTGCAGTACCTTTAACTGAAGAGCGTGCGTGGCTCAGCTGAAATGGAAAAACATGCAAGCCATTTTTACATAAAACAGGTTTATAAATGCAAACTTAATATTTTATTTCTAAGATGATTACTAGTCACTTTGGGATTTGCACATAACTAGGTGATATTAGGTGAGGTGACAAAAATCTAGCATACTTAAAGATGCATTCAGTAGTTTAGTGCTTTATATATATATATATATATACATATAATTTTTTTTTGTGCAGAGTTATCTGATAACATTAAACCTGTCATACCTGTGATTTTGAGTGAAACTCAAATGGCAGGTATGGTTGTAAAGCAGATATGTTGTGGGAAATGTTTGCCAATAGTCCAATGCTACAAAAGACATAGAAATTGGTTGGATAGTCTACACACACATGTACACTACAGTAAATGAAAAAACGCATAGAATAAATTGCTGTAATTTAGTGATATCTCCAACAGGACTATACTACCTGGAGGTACTGTGGTGACCTTGAAGATCAAACGTGAAAGCTGAACTCTGGGAGTTATAAAAACTGGCTTTGATTCCAACCTACACAAAAATCAGGATGGGTTCAGATGTACCTCACCATATGATACAAAACACAATCCAATGTTCACAATGATTACTGAACCATTCTACAAAAGAAGGAAACGCTCTTGAATGTTCTCACCCACGTACCTTCAGTGAGTCTTCTTGGTCTTGCCCAGAGCAGATGCCCAGCAGGCGGTCCGTGTCGATCCCCTCTGTGCAGTTCACCTGTAAAAACAAGCCTCCGTGCCTTCAGTTTGCTTTGCTCGTAGGAGAGGAGTGTGGAATCAGAGGCATTTCCCTTCATCAACATGGGAAATGACCCAGAGTGTAGAAGGGGTTTCTGGGGCATACATATGGATACTAATGCATACTAAACCAATGCTTGCTTACTCTCCAACGAATGATGATTACTCTGTGTTTAAGTGAGATTAAGGTAGGCATTACAGGCGTTTCAAGACTAGAGTATTCATTTATTCCACTGCACAATCTGCTAGTTCAGGAACTTTTTGATGCCAAGGACCCCTTTCCTAACATTTTTATAATATAAAATGTTTTAATAAAAACATTTTAAACAATGTAAGAAATATTAAAGGGATAGATAACATAAAAATAAATATTCTGTCATAATTTTCTCACTCTCGTGTTGTTCCAAACTTTCATTACTTTCTTTTTTCTGTGAAACTTAAAATGCCTCAGTGTTTTTGGTTCATACAGTGGAAGTCAATGGTCACCAAAACTATTTGCTTAATAAATATTGTGTCGAATGCAAAAGGGTTTTGGTCCATATCAATGACAACCAAGAGCCAGAACAGCTTGCGCCTGCACAAACCATCTTTTGGTGTTAAAATAATATTGTCAGGACTTACTAAAGATGTGCAGTGAAGAATTAGCACTGAAAAGGCATGGATACAGTTATTTTTGCACCTTTTATTAAATATACATTTGTAGGAGTTTTCCGTCCAGGCACAACATTTATGGGAGGAGAGTTAAAATGAATCGTGCAACATGATTTACTAATGTTTTCGCTTGTCAAATTACTGATAATTGCACCATTTTTAATGCCCAAAAATGCTCCCATCTGCACTTTTATGGAATTGCACTCTAATGCTAATTTGTCCTTATTAATAAATCTGGCCCCAACGTGTTCTTCTTCTTCTTCAGCATTCTTCAAAATATCTTCTTTCATGTTTCACAAAAGAATGAGGGTGGGTAAATTGTATTTATTTAATTATTACATTAAATAATGGTAAGCCATTAGCAAGTATGAACGAAGTTAAACAGAATGAAATATTATGACTGTGAAGGACAAAAAAGTACCATAGAAACTCCATAAAGTAGTTCATATGACTCATTACTCATTATTCGCTGAAAATCTTGACCTTCGTCATTTGAATCTGGTGAATTCATTAATACACAGCAACTTCTTTGTTTGCATACAGCCAGGAAGTTCAGCCAATTTAATAGCATAGAAGAGAAACAAGGAGGAAAAGAAACTGCACAAATACTTCATTTGTTCTTCTTGTGTCAACTGGTGTCAATGAGATCTGAGAACTATGGGAGCCTTTCAGCAATTTCAGACAATTACTGAATGACTGCGATTCTCTAACCTGAGAGTGTTCTGTAGTTTGTGTGGTGAGGGGTGAACTCTGCTCCAGTGTGGCTGACAGGCCGCTGGCTCCTGCATGCAGCTCCAGTTGGGCACAGACACTGCTCTTATTCCAGTTCACATTCACACCTGCGCTGCTGTTCAACGGAAGCCCTGCTCCAACAGACAGAGACAGAAACATACTGCACTCCACTACACCGCAATAGCAAGAGCCTGCTAATGCTGCTGAACATACAGTACCTGCAGAACGAAGCCAAGGGATAGAGTGATACAGCTGGGCGTGAAGACTTCTGCACCCACAATGTGTTACATTACTGCTGATGTTTACACACAGTGACTCTTCCATAGCAACTAGACATAGTAAAGCACTATGATCTTCACCAGACTTCCTCTCATGCTGACGAGTCACTTCCAGTCCATACACAGCATCATCCACTACTACAGTCAGCTCTCCTGCAACACAAACACACAACATGAGAATATCAAACACTAACATGTACATATCAGACAAACACATTCATGTAAACGCATTAGCACAATGATCTTGGACTTACCTTCAGTTAGACCCTTTGACTGGGTTAGTACTCCAACCAGACTAGCTGAATTAGGTAAAGCAGTTAGATCTTGTATTGAATTGAAAATATCTGCTGAAAGAGATAACTGAAGCTCTTGATCATGCGGAAGAGTTCCACTCAAGTGAGCACTAAACGTCTCCTCTTTCTTTTTCACTGTACACTGTAAGAAAAGACTAGAGAGAGGAAAAAGAAAATATGGGTAATAAACAGTGAAGTGAACATGTTGGTTCACAATAAGACATAACTGCTGATATCAGTTTACCTTTCTGAAGACAAATTTGCCGCTAAATGAATATGACCATCAGAAGTGACCCCTGGGAATAAGGTCTGATGAAAGCCAGCATGGACAAACATAGCATTGATGCCCTTTGCCACCTTGTTGTCTAGATTAAAGCGAAGTGTTGCATTTTTTTCATTTGCCTTCAGGCTGATAGAACTGCCAGTGTTTCCAAGAGGAGACACTTTTACTTCTGCATTAGCCTGAAATGTCATGAAAAATAAGAAAAACACTTAATATCAGCTGATACCATGATTAACAATACCCTGAACTAAAAATGTGCAATTAATTACTCGCAAAATGCCACTTTTGAAAGTAATTACATGGTAATTCTTGTCGTCAATGGCTACTTTCCCTTCAGAATGATATTCAAACTCGCTGTTCCTGTGATTCCTGAGCACCTCGAAATCTAGGCTGACAGAGGTCGGGAAATCTGGCTGAAAAAGAAATGTAAAGATTGTAAAGGCACAACACAATAATGCTGTGAAGATCTGAATAATGAAAGATGCTCATGAAGGATCACTTTTGTGCATTCATTTGTTTTGGTTGAAGATTCAGTGATGTTCAGTGTAAAGATTTTCACAGGTATTTTGCATTAAGATAATCTAGAAAAGAGTACATTCAACACTCTAGACACTTACAAAAGATAAGAGATTAGAGGCAAGTAAAAGTATAAATGAAGTGTGCATCACTGATTACCTGAAACAGCTGGGACAGGTTGGCTTTCATTGTAAAACCTTGCTGAGATGTAGTTAGGTCATGAAGTTGCACTTGACCAAAGGCTGCAAGTATTTCATCTTTTCCAGTCCACAACCTGCCCTGAATTTCACGAGCAGTCTTCACAGAGAGGTGAAGACAGTAACAAAGACAAAATGTGCACCCACTTTGAAATTATAATGGTATATAAGATTTAAAATGACACTTTAGTATCTAACACTATAGTTAGATCATGTGGCATTGCTTTGAGATACACATTTCTGCTAGTTTACCTGGTGGTTTTGGACAGTAACACAGATCTTTGAGTCTTGTGGAATTCTCTCAGTGCCGAAAGATTGGACTATTGAAGAGCACACCTAAAATAAACCACATTATATAACTGTTGGCTTTGTTCTGTTTTATTATGGTTCATTTGATCATGCTTTCAGCCGATTTGTTCAAAAACACTGATTCATTCTGAAATGAAACAAGTGTCTGGTCAGTAGCTTGTTTAGGCACCATGCAAACCCCCACAGAATGCAATCTAGAAGCTAATTTTGCTAATTTTCACGTTTGTGTTCCACTGTCTTTTTGAGTGATTGACTGAATCATTCATATAACCATTTAATAAAAAAACACTGAACCATTCTGGAATGAAACAAGTGACCATCTTTATGAACAAGTCATTGAATCATTCACTCAAACACCACTGATATGTTTAGAAAAGCAAGGATTTATAAGTGAGTTATTGAATCACAGCCGGAAAGGTTGTTTCTGGTTTGGGTTTGTTTGGATTTATTTTCATTGCTTCAGCAAAAATAGACCAAAGCAACTGGCAATATTGCGTCTAAAATATAAATGCGTATTCTTATATAAATGTGTTTTGAACTGTTAAAAATACATGTAAGCATTGTGTGTGTGGCCCTAGCATTTACATTAAAATTCAATTGACAAAGCCAGTCAGTAAGCTTACAATGGATCTTCTGATTTGGGTAAAAGATGTGCACTTTATTTACAGTCCTGTTCCATACTATGTACTCATTATAGTATAGTAATTACAAAAACTATGTAATAACTAGGTACTAAGCCTGAACCTACCCCTAAACCTAACTTTTAAACCTTAAACCCTAAACCTTATATTACAGTACTTTCTAGGGTAAGTACATTGTAAGTACATGTACTGTAAAATATAGTGCAACCAAGACTTAAGTGATTCTACAGTAACAGTTTAAATACTGTAGTACAGTCTATAAACACAATTCCTACACAGAGTATTGATTTTACACTCACATATGGCTGCTGTGGCTGAAAACCCAGAGTAAGGATGTGAATGGCTTTTTTGTTTCCATGGACAAGAACCTTTGACTCCAAAGTGTAAACTTTCTGATGTAGATCACTTGTGAATGTCTCCTGTAGGATGAGACTCTGAGGAAGAAACTTGAATGGTTGTCTGTTGGAAGAAGCAAACATAACTAAACACACTTATAGATACTGAGTACTAAAGCACTGTAGATAAAGTCATTGTGTTCCTACTGATGTCACAATTTTCATTACTGTACAGTCATTTTCATATTCCAGACACACCTGAAATTCAGCTTCCATCTTTTCTGATAAACCTTCCTTTCCTTTCGTATCTCCTCTATGACACCCTCCATCTGTAGCTCTGCGTAAGGGTTTTTGAGATCCGACAGGGTCATTGTCATCATCAAAAGCCTCTTCTTTAGCTTCTGCTCCAAAAGAAAAAAAACAATGAAGTCCAGAACGCCTAACGTTCATGCAAACATGAAAAGATTTGGATGAGTACACATTTAGGAACTGCAAGAGCAGATAACCCATTTTCTGGTACCTTATCCAGAGTACTGAGAACTGCGGAGATATTGAGGTCCTGCTTGCCATAGCCTGCACTTATTTCCAGAGTTTTCACTTGCTTGCCGTTTATTATGTAGATTTGCCCATGTAATGCTGGTGTCCAGGCTGTGCTGATGGAGTACGAAGCTTTAACTCCACGCTTGCCCAACAGGTTCCATCCACCAACCTTCAATGACACCATTGCACTTAAGATCATGCACTTATATACAAGTTTCTCCAGGGGACCAAATGAACAAATCTACAGCTAAACAGAAGAAATACAGGAGAAATACTTGAAGTGAGAGGAGATAGGAGATACACACACCTTAATATAACTGACATTTGGTGTAAATAGGTGTAGTTGGCCTTGTCGTTCTTTGCCTCTATCCTTGTAGAAACCCTCCAGGGTGACACTTCGGATGTTCACTAGTTTCCGTGTGGTGACCTCAGAGCTGAACTGCGTGATGCCACGCTGGGGCTGAGTTAGTTTTTGAACTATGTACATATAGAGCCAGGGGGTATCCATGTTGAATGAACCTGTGAACATAATGAATGAAGTACAGTTTTACATCAAATAGAATATTAACATGAACTGCAACATTTCTTTTAAAATAGGCCCTTTCCAATAAAATCTATAGGGATACACTGCTATCAAATTCAGGATAATGATAAGTCAATAATTATTGTTATATTATAGCTAATAACTGATACAAACATTTTTACTGTTTTGTCTAAATCAAAGCCTTTAACCCATATAGGTTGAGATATATATGTTAATTATGACAATGTTGCTTGTTTCTAAACTTTATTGACAGAAACTAGGAGAACTGATTAATGTACCATGATTTTTTACATTTTCAAAAAGTCATTCCATGTTTTAAGAACTGTATGGTCTTCAGTGTTCCCCTCTGCAATGTTGAGAGAGGAAAAATATTTAAATGTATTATTATTTTCTTTACATATTAATATATTAATGATAATGTATTAAATTAAAATACTTTTAAGTCATCCTGCACCCCCTTGGAAGTGTTATAAGGCCCCCTGGTGGGCTCCTGGCCCCCTGGTTTATAATCTCTGCTCTAAATAAAGCAAGACTAAAACACTACAGGGCTTAGCTAAAGCTTGGTCTATAAAACCGTTTTATTCAATAACATTAAATGCTTAAAGTAAATTTAGGCATTGCAATATTATAATGTACAAAAAGAAATATGGATATTTTGGGATTTGCTACAGATTACATTTACAATTATTCAATATTAGTATTTAGATTTACTAGATTAACTTTAGGTGAACTTTCCCTATTAAAAAAAAACAAAAGCAAATGAACATGCACAGTTAAAGATTCTAAGTTGACCAATATGTCAAATAAAAAAGAAAAATCTCTAATATTGGCAAATAATAGATATGGGCCCGATATACTGTCTTTCTCTAAAATCTACAACTTCACAAATGAGAGTTTGATTATATAGAGAATATATACTTACTTACCTTCCCACTTTTGAAGAGAGGTCTTTGTTGACACGTCCTTCCAGTGGACGCCAGCTACCAGAGGCATTTGATTGTTGTAGTTGATTTTCAGGTGGGTGCTGCTTTCAGATTTTTGCTTCTTGAAATAAGAGTGCAGAAGCTGAGTTCTGTAACTCAGTCCTCTGTCTAGAAGTCGCAGGCTGAGCTGGAAAAGGCAGTATATATTATTATCATACATGATCACAATGAAGGCCACCGCCTGAACATCTGACAATATGGTAGAACACTTTGATGTACACAGTCTAGATTCAGTCTGAATGTTTTAGTAAAGCTGAACCTCCACAGCATAACTGGTGAGGCCAGGTCCAGACTGGTTTCTGAGCGACTGATTGAAGAGGATCCTGTGTTTGTTGCTGCTCTGGTTCCACTGCTTTCCAAAGCTTACATCAAGTGATGACTGGACGTTGATTGGGCTCCGTTCATGTTTAAGGTGAATCTGTTGGTGGAAACAATCCTCTAATCAGAAGGTTTCCATATCTGTTATCATGAACCACATTATGTGCATTACAGTGCAAAACCCAAATGGGAATCATTACTAGAATCAATTGCAGGAAGCTTTTTAAACTTGTGAAACCATTGTATTTGTGAGACGGTAAATTTGACCTTGTGGTTTATGTTGGTGAAATGGGAACAGTGTAGTTCATGCGCTGCTGTTATATGGTACATCTGGACTGGGTCAGACTTGCTGTGGAGGTTCTGGGTCATGTGACACTCCTGCATGTTCTGTGAATCCTCTAAAAAAATAAATACAGTAAGTGTAATACTGTTGCATTGCAGTCTTAAAGTGTTAGGTTATTTGTAGAAATCACTTACCTTGTACACCATACCTGACCCTCACAGCAGAGCTCCACTCTGGACCCCTTTGCCTCAGTAACCCAAGAGCTCTGATGCTGACAGCACTTGGCAAGAGAAAGCCAGCATCTATAGAATAATGTCTCTGGCCATCTTCCAGGCTTCTCTCCAACTGCACTGTGAAGTGAAGCAGAACATAAAAAGTTGGCCGCAAATCATCACATCACAATAAATTATGTTCCAACTGTTCCAATTATGTTTCAAGAAGTAACAACTATGTAGCAAAACTTTATGGTTCTGGAAATAAAAATCACATTCATTTTGTCAAACACGAGTTTTGAGTAGTCTCCGATCTCCGATCACAAATGCAGGCATGGTGTTATGTTTACGAGGCGCGATGCAACGTGATGTGTAAAAAGATAACCATGTCATGATAATCAGTAATTATGTCCCCACTGGATGCAAATGCCTCATTTGTAATAGCTTTTATTGTTTTTGTGTCATAGCGCCAGGACACTAAATCATGTTATGGTGAGAGGTGTAACATTTCTGTCAGATGCTTGCTGTATTAGGCCAATCACAATGCACTGGATAGCTGGCCAATCAGAGCACACCTTGCTTTTTTAGAATGATGAGCTTTGTACAAATTGACCTGTTTCAGAAAGGCGGGGCTTAGAGGACAAGCAATAATGTACAGTATGTGGAAAATAGTATGATGTTTTTAGCAACATCATATGACCCCTTTTAGTACTGAGAAATGTGTCCTAGTGACTGTAAAAAAAACAACTGTAATAAAAACCAGTCATTTTATGCTGTAAAAATGATTCTAAATCATTATAGAAAGAGTAACTCAGTTTGTAATGTTGTGAATCATCTCAGAGCTTGTCAGTTTGGTTGGAACTTTACATTGAAAAATCTTTCGAAATCCCCAGTGAATGAAAAATGAAAAAGTGAATGGGAAAAAAATACTTATGGAACCGTTAAAAAGTGTTAGTGTTAGCTTCTTGCCTGAAAGCGATGCTTCCTTATTGAAGACATTTTTAAGCAAAGCCTGTATTATGAACCTCCTGCTGCAAGCATGTGTGGTGTTGACTGAGAGGGAGAATGGATGCCCATCTGCTACTACTTTGGCATCAAGATGAAAGTGGGCTCTCGTCTCTGAAGGAAGATTCACTGTCTCCAGTAGTCCCTTGGGCACAGTGGTGAATGATTTAATGAATAAAACAAGATCTTAAATAACATAGCACAATAGCTCTTCTTGAGACTCTGAAATTGATTTTAAAAAAGCAAATGTTTTCTCACTCACCTTGATAAAATAATGGTGGATGTTGTCTATCAGAAGTTCGATTCTGCCTGAATGTTGGTTGTTTAATTTTTCAGTCTGTGCTGTGATAAAAAAAGATGGGAAAATATCCTAAATATTCACTAAAATAATTTAATAAAGTAAATCTCACATCAATACCATTGTCTCATGTTCATGTTTGAATTCAGCCTTAAAATACCCATAAGGAAATAAATTTTAAGTAGTTTTGAAACCTTGAATGAGAATGGTTTTTAGAGGATGTGTTATTTTCAGAATCAGCCTTTTTGGACTGAGATTGACATCCAGGGACACGTCTCTGGGGATAGTGGATTGCGGTGTGCCAAGAAAGAGGAGCAGAGTGGCTTCCAGCGGCATCCAGGAATTCCTCTGTCGAAGATCCAAGCCCAGAAAGAGCAATTTAAATTAGAAAGTTATTCTGACCTTAACTCAGATGGATAGTTGTCAGAAACCTTCCCTACCTGGGGTACAAAAGTATAGGCTGCCTCTAAGAGGTACTGATTGAGACCTTTGTCCAGTTTTTGCAGTTTGAGAGAAAAAAGAACTGGGCCCAGAGCTGGAAAGCCTTTTCCCATCAGTGTCAAAGGATAAGTGACATCAGAACATAACTGCCATCCAACCATCTTAGACCCTGCAAATAAACATACAAATATGTCTACACCAAATGGTCTTTTAGTTCTTTCCACAAAAAAAAAATGTAAAGAAATATATATTTTATGTTGTTTTAAATAAACTCACATGTTTTAGGAGTGCAAGTGCTCTTCTCCTTGAGGTTTCTTGTAGCTATGAGCTCCTCTTTACTGTCCCCGCTCACACGAAACATTCTGGAGCTTTTTTGTGTAGATGATCAAGTGGTAATTTTAGAGTCAAGATAAAGCAACTGTTTATGGGTCAGTCACAAATAAAGGTCTCTACATTCAAGAAAAGTATTCTTTTTTTTCTTTTTTTCAGAATATATAGTTTAAAACACAAGTTCTTGGAAATGTTGTTGGTTTCTTGTGGTTTAAAAATATATATAAGTCTTTCCAGAATTAAATTGAATTACAATGTACAATGTAAGTAGTAACGGTAACACTTAACTACGACTATTAACTACGAGTTTTCCCACAATACATTCTTAATTTGCTGCTTATTAATAGTTATTAAGGTAGTTGTTAAGTTTAGGTATTGGGTAGGATTAGGGATGTAGAATAAGGCATTAATTTGTGCTTAATTAGCACTAATAAATGGCTAACATTCTAGTAATATGCATGCTAATAAGCAACTAATTGGTGTAACCATAAAATAAAGTGTTACCGTAATAACATATTGTCATTACATATTAAATACTTGTAAGTGTATACATACTAATCATAAAAAAAGAAAACAATTTTTTATATATAATTATTTTTACAGTATATTTTACTTTTTAGGGAGTTGCATTAGATGACATTTTATGGAATTGATATAAAATGACTGATTTAACGTCCTGTTTCTGACTTGTTCTGGATAGAACAAATGTTTTTCAAATATTCAGAAATAAGTAGTTTTTTTTTATTATTATAATAATTTTCATTATGGTATCAGGACATTTGTACCATTATTTCTCCCAAATACCATATCATATTAGAAAAAACATAATGTTCATACTTGAAGGTCAGTACATCCATCACATCTTCTGGAGTATTGAGAACCACCTTCAGGCTCTGTCCATGGTGTAGATATACAGCTCCATCCAAACTGGTGAAGGTTTTGAGTTGAGAGACCCACTCTAATCCCACTCGACCAAACACTCCATCCACTCCAGCTCTCACAGAGATGGCAACCAGTGCACTGTGTAAAAGCACAAACAGGAGATGACTTGCCATCATGACTTCAACCTGACTACACACTGCCCTTTTCAAAACTTCATCACACATACTTTGGTTTGACATAGCCAGCCAGAGAGAAATGCGACCAATTCTTATAGTTAGCGATGCCTTTAAGTCTGAGGGAGAACAGAGTGGACATATTGATGCTTAGCCTCATGGGTAATCCAGAGAGAGATGGTAAAACCAGTTCCTCTCCAAGAATAATTGGCCTTTGGCTGATTTTAATCTCCTGACCCTGGGAAAAGGAAAGATATTAAAACTTATTATAGCATTACAGCATAAAAGTGGAAAATATACAACAGACATGCTTACATTTTGGCTGATACGATAAGGTGACAATTATTTCATTTGTTTTAAAGGAATATTCAGGGTTCAAAACAAATTAAGCTAATTAAACAGCATTTATGGTATAACGTTTTTTACCAAATCAAGATTTATTGGTGTAAAAGCAGAAATGTAAAGCTTATCACTAAATAAAAGCACTTACATTTATTCTTCTGTTTAAACTTGTTGTATTAAGGTTTAGTCACATGTATTTATAGAATTGGCTATAGGTTAGTAAGTGATTTATTCACACTAAATAATGCTTACATGCATATTGTTCACATTTTGTAGCTATAATATTAAAAAAGTAAAGGTAACATTTTATTTGAACAACAATTTCTCACTGTTAACTGTTCATAATGTGCATATTGATAACATATTAGTATTCATAAAGCCTTATTCTGCATTACCATTACTAAGACCTTTTAACCCTATCCCATGCCTAAACTTAACAACTACCTCACTAACTATTCAAACTATTAATAAACAGCAAATTAGGAGTGTAATGAGGCAAATGTTGTAGGTGATAGATAGTTAATAGTGAAAATTTGAGCTTAAAAATAAGAAAGAGTTGCTTACCTTTAACAACTTGACAACAACACCAGCTGTATTAAGTGACAGCTTTCTTTGATACGCATGGAGGTCATCACAGGTCATAAAGGTGAGGTCTTTGCCAAACATCTTCACATTCATCCAGCATCGGAGGCTACTGTCTCTTTTCCTTTGCTCTGTGAACTTAAACAGAAATATTACTCATCCCCGATGTGGAGCCAAATAACAGACACAAAATCAAAATCTGCAAGACTCTCACCTTAGTCTTGATGGAACTTAAAGCTGTGGACTGACAGCCATCACTGCCTCCTTGTTTCTCGTCCCTGTTTCGACCATGCTGTTCATGCCTGTCTGTTTGACCGCTAGGTCTGGAGTGATCAGCAGATGCTAGAGGGCCCTCAAAGATTTTCTTCAGAACAAGCTCAAGGTTTTCCATTCTTAGGCTGATCTAAAAAAAATAATAATTTAGACCAGAAAAAGTATAGTAAATAGAGACAATTTAGATTTTCATGATACAAACTGATGTCAAACAGATCTGATTTTCACCTCCAGAAGATTGAATGCTCTGCCTAGGATGTGAACTGTCAGATTTGCCATTGCATAACGTGGAAGAAAAGATTCAGGTGAGAAAACTACAGCTCCCTCGATGTTAGCAGCAGCGACTCCTGGAGATATAAAACACACATTACAAAAGGAAGAAAGGAAGAAAATCTGTGTAAAAAATATTGAAACAAATGGAAATTAAATTATGTGTAGTCTAGTACCTGTGTCCACTGTATAGTCCATATGTGAAGAATATTTCCATGTTTCAGCTTCAAAGTCTTTACTTAAGATATCATCCGGCAGTGACTCCATTAGGTCCTTTTTCAAAGGATCTTCTGTTTTTTGGATATTGAAAAGGTGACTCCAAACAAATGACCCAACTGAGGAGATATCAAAATGTATCTCACTTTACAGCTGCAGAGTGCTAGAAAAATGAAAGCTGAAAATATGCAACTTCCATGCAGAACATATTTGGATCATTCTCAAGAAATGGTAACTTTTGTGACTTACTACTGATGCAGACACAATTGTATTGTTGATTTATTTGACAAAAGGACAGTTTGTTAAAACCAAAAAACTCAAATTTTATTTTATTGAAAATCATGCTTTACTGTAAATGCAAGGTTTTTTTAAGCACTTTTTTTTTTTTTTACCTTTTTGTACACCTTTGTTTTATTATATTTGTATTTTAAGGCCATATTATAATAAAAAAAAAATTGCACTGACCTTCAACCTCATTACCCCAGTTTGAAGGTTTGGTACTGAACATGCTTTTGTTTTTTATTTTAAATATATTATGTGATTTAAACAGAATAATACTATGAGAATTTGCTCTTATGAATATTTATCTATCCATATGAAAAGTATTTAAATGTTAAACTTTCTCTAAATAAAGTAGCACATTTAAGTTAATGATAATAAATACTATTCGATTACTCAATACCTTGACTAGACTTCTCATTGCTTAACGTTGTCTTCACAATTGTGAAAATCTCCTGGTTTGGACAGGTCATGAGCTGCTGATATGCTGCGATTCTGACCTCCACATTCTCCTGCTGACTTTGAAATGCCTGAGCAAGAGCTGTCCTCTGATAACATAAGAAAGCACATAATGCAAGAACATAAGTCATGCCATAATTGCAATAACATCAGTATAAATGTGTTAGCACATGTATCTGTGTCAAGTGTTACATATACAGTGTATCTTAAATTGTTTGATGATACCGACATCATGACGGCATGGAATTCTCCTGAATGCTCGTACAGCCGCCAGCCGAAGCTCCAGCGGCACAGACTGATTGTGCACACAGCGGCTCAGCGTGGGGATGAGATCCGATGCAGCCGCTCCTGCATTCTCCACTGCTTTCAACACATGCAGCAGCTGCACAGAGGTACAGAACACTTTAAAACAATATTCTGGGTTCAGTATGAAATTCATCTATTTGTGGCATACTTTTGATTAACACACACAAAAAAATGACTTCCACTATTTCTATGTAAAAATAAAAAATCTTTTACAGTGAGGCATGCACTCAGCAAAAACTTTACATTCCATTGTAAGTGTCTCAACATAACTTCACCATCACAATCACGAATTATGTTTTTATTTTTGTTTTTTGGTAGTAATGAATAGCATGTCATAAAAATTCTGCTAATCGGCCTTCAATTAGTATAGAACTTTGATTAATCCTTTATATGATGTATTTAAACAAAAGTAATCTAAACGAATTTAAAAGCTGTCAGAATACATTATCTAAAATAAGTATTGATCACATAATTTTCAACAAGTTGTCATGAGTAAAGAACAATTTGTGATCCACTCGGCACTGACTGTACCTCTGTGATCTGCAAATGATCATCCACTTCACATCCTGCATCAAGACTCTGCTTCAGAACAAGGATGAACTGCTGGACTTCAGAGATATCATTACATGGACCCTGTTCCCACTGACAAAGGCCGTGGACCAGTGAAGACACAACCAGTAGAGCTTTTGGACGGATAAGAGGTATCTGTAGCAAAGCCTGGAGGAGTAAAGGCCAGCAAATGACCAGCACTCTGTTTAAGAGGCTTTCACTTTTGTATTATAATTAATTTAATTAATCTATTGAATGGCTCAAAAACATACACTGAGGTGGCTCATCATGGACGAGGTAGGACGGGAAGCAAAACTGATAGTATTGAGGAGAGGTAGAACATGTTCCTGGTCAACTTCTTTGTTGATGATCAGGTTTGTAGTGACAAGGATGCAATCCTCAGTTCCACAAGCTGACAGTGCATCTACAAGAGGCTGCCTGCAATAACACCAGAATCAACATTACCATCAGAAAATGAAAATATAACATACATTTAAAACAATCACTGCAATTTCTGTATAATGGGAAAATAAATTTAATTGCTTTTGAATTCTCTCACAAAAGTATTGCATTTTGCAAGCGATGCAAAATATTTGCATTCATTAAAATAAAACTTTCAAACCTTTATGTGAAAGTAAATGGTTTTTTGCAAAAGTATTGCATTCTCCAGTGAAACTGTTCTTTGTAAAACATTTGCCTTCTCTTGCAAAAGCATTGCATTCATTTTAAAAGAAATTGCGTGTTCTTGCGTTTTTTCATAAAAGCATTGCACTCCCAGAGAAACTTTGCGTTCTCCCTTCTCATATTTTTCCCATCACAAAAAAAATGCAATGTTTTTCAGGTGAATTATTTTAAAGATTATAGTGATAGTGATTTTATTACACTATTCTTTGAGGTATATGAAGTCACAGAATATACTCATTAACAAAAATTAATGTTTTATGCATTATGTTATTTTGAATGTACATATTAATTGTTAAAGGACCAACCAGTCATCTCGACATTTGAAGGAGGCTTCCTGCCACAGGTCTCTCAACTGATGGGATGACAATGTTCTCAACTGAAGCACCAGATTCAGGAGAAGCTCTGATTGCTAAGGGTGATGAAGAAAAGTGAGAGAAACCGACCATCTCGAACGAAAGAAAAGCTTTAATGCAGTACGCTAGTGCCTGACCTGCTGTTGATCTGCAAGATGAGCACACAGTCTCCTCACTGTGTTGGAAACCTCTTGAACCGATGGTCCACCGTGTCTGTCTTCAGCCTCAAACACAATACTGGTCAAGTAACCGGTGTTCTGCCCTGTAATAACAGAGAAGATCATTACACTTTACATATGAAAGAACAGGTAACACTTGTTGACTAATATATAGTGGCCATTATTTTCATACAATAAGAAATCTAAAACCATATAGAAAAAAACTAAAGATTTGGGATGGGCTCTTCGGTCTGTATGCAACCTCCAAATAACTATAGAGTAACACTGCATCAACTCGTTTCATAACTGTTAAGTAAACAATGCATCACATTATTTTAAGTCTTTGATTAAAGACATAATCGTTATAATATTTAGATTTCCACTGCACATTATTTTAGAATTAGATTAATTATTTGTGAAATGAATCATTCAGAGCAGTCTTTGAACCAGTTTGACAAGTTCACAAGAAATGAATGATCAAAAGAGTTCATTCACGAATTGTATCAAAAAGTAGTCAACAATCATTTTTTTACTTAATTAAATTAAAAAATACACATTAAAAGGCTGATTTGACC
>JAUCMR010000051.1:987264-1000755 GCA_032357425.1 Enteromius argenteus
GTTGCTGTATACAACAAAACAGATGTAATTTCCCACTATATTTCTTAAATTGACATTTTTTCACTAACCTTATTAAACCTTATTAAAACTTATTAAATGTCATTTTTCACATCAAATTCTAACATTGTTCTACTTAATTCAGTTAGAATAATAAGAAACCGTAGAGCTTTTACCACATGTCCCTGCGTATTCTACACACATGCTACAGGGAGCCACCACAGAGGGATGAAAGAACAGCACATGGCTCGAAAGCAAAGGAAAGGAGGGTACTCTGATACATAATTTCACAGGAAGTGGAGAGGGAAATTTACCAACCAGTCATTGCACATCCCTTAAGCACTAAAACAAGTTAAGTTTAAATAATAAAAATGTGAGTTGAGGCACCAGCATTATTATTTAGATTAATTAGTCCCACGTGTGGTTTGAACACCGTTGTTTATGGGTATCAAGTGCACTAGAGGCAACATTTTACTATTTAACTGCAACTATTGTAAGTACAGACCCAAATGTCACATTAAACATTGCAACAGACCAATATCGCTCAGTTTAGCACTTTAAAATATGTCCCTTTACTTTAATTAAATTAATAGTGCATTGACATATGTAATTTGCATTTTTTAGAAGCATTTCATGTCGCCATACATCAAATACTTGTAATATGCATGACACAAGTTCCACCTGTGTATAGTGACATTGAAAGGTGTTCTAAATAACACATTCTGTCAAGTAGTGACCATCAAAATATAATGCACAGGGAACAATGAACACTTCGTAGTGGCCTGTCAAACGTAATTCAGCTTAGAACACCAAAGTTGTGTCCCAAATGACATACTATTCTCTATGCACTATGTACTTAACCATCCAATTCATGAATTATGGTAGATACTAGTGCAGGTGCCAAGCCAATGACTATATAGTGCGCTCTTGTATTTCATAGAGCATTAGTGTCGTCTTATGAGTAATGATGGGTGCTTTCGAAACGCTTAAAAAGTTTTGAATACTTTGCAAGAAATTTTTTTTGAACCAGTAGTAAACTGCAAAAGTCATATGAGTTCAGTAAACAAGGCTCTGTTACCTCGAAATGTATTGAAATTACAATGGATCACCACTAGGGGGTGATCTCTGAAAAATGTTTTTATGCACGTCTGGCTTTCTAGGGATCCTTATAAAAAAATTGACGATGCAATAATATAACGTTATGAAGTCCATGATTCAATATTTATTGTGATTATGTAAGAAATTCATACTGAACATTTAAGCATTTATTTTGACACAAACAGTAAACAGGTAAATTCCAGCTTACGAAAACAGTGAAATGCTTTTAAGATAAAGCATAGCTGGTAGCTGTTAAAGACCTTTTGTGTTAGAATAAGTTCATATATATTTCAAAAACACTTTTTGCCTGGAAGACATTGTTTCATATCATCATGTGACCATGATAATATCGCTATCGCAATATCACGATATTGCTTATTCCATTACATCCCCAAGTTACATAGTTTCGGTGTGGTGTTTTGAGCGATTTAAAACGATGAATCATTTTGCGAAACAATTGACCTATCTGTAAGCTCCTCCCATCGAATGCAGATGAGCCAATGGCAGTCGAGTATCAGTTGCACGGAGAGTGGAACTTCGACATCTGTAGGTTTCAGCATCATAGAGAAACACTGGAAGACCCAAAGCTTGCATCGTTTTTATGTAGTTTATGTGCGTTATGTTACTCGTAAAACTGATTCCAGGTATCCTGAGAGGACAGGCAATATAATTTCTTTTATTCAGTTTCCTGAATCCGAACAAAACAGAGCAAAATGTCCCTAAACATTCAACCTCAATCCAAAAGGAAGACAAAAATGTTCATTTCTGGTTGTCATACAATCATTAAGTTAGAATTTTCATCTGCTCAAGCCCAAAAACTAAAGACGTTAATGTTAGTGAGTCTATGCTAATGTACAAAGAGTTAGTACAATGTAGGTAAAAAACAAACAAATGTCTACACTGTCTCTTCATATTAAACCGGTTAAATGTACATTAATTTATTCGTACCCTGTGATACAGGAACAGTGTTGATCTGGGTTGTTGTCGTCTGCAATTGGGATGACCGACTGTAATAGGAGATTTCTCCGCTTGCATGGTGATCGAGGAGCGTCTCGCTACAGACTGCAACATCCAGGGGGCGTGGCTTGATAGCTAAGATATCTAAACCTACCCCTAATCCCTAAACCTACCCATCTGCGTCCCTAAACCTATCAATCTCAACCCCTTAACCTACCATTCTCCACCTCCTAGATGTGAATCCAACAACGTCCCCTGGATGTTGTGGTATGCAGCGAGCCCTTGTGGTGATCTGTAAACCCTCGCTTCCAGTTATCCATCATGTTTATTTTTAATATAAAAAAATAAATAAATCCATGGAACATTTAATTCACATTTGAATGGCCTTCTTTATCCAAAAGTGTGCAAAAACATTGTGGGACAAGGTTTTCAGACTGACAGTGAGCACTCCATTTGTTTGTCTGAGGGAGCAACCGTAACTAAGGAGGGGCGTGGCTTACCGATAGGTCAATTAGTTCAGTTGATTCAAAGCTTTAAAATGATAGTTTCTCATCACCACTAATGAGTTGTGGGTCACTCATGTTTTTGTCTAGGTGAGAGGCCCTTTCCATGCACCTGGCCCGACTGCGAAAAGAAGTTCGCCCGTTCCGACGAGTTGGCCCGACACCTGCGCACCCACACCGGCGAGAAACGCTTCCTGTGCCCACTCTGCGACAAGCGCTTCATGCGCAGCGACCACCTCATCAAGCACGCCCGCCGGCACCCCAACTTCCACCCATCTATGATCAACCGCAAAAGTTCGGCTCAGGGATCCGCTTTGACCCAGTCCACCACCGCCTCCACCTCCTCCTCAGAGTACGCCAGCACTGCCGTGTAAAGCGGGACCCCTGCCTTCTGCACTGTGACCACTGTCTCTGTCAGACACTGCAGCTTGATTCGATCGCCGTGCATGCTGGGATCCTTTTAAGCTCAGTCCTCACTTCCACAGGCCAAAAATGAAGAACCTCACCATGTCTTCCTCCGAACCCCTTCGCCCAACCAGTGATGACCAAAACGGGCGAAGGAGACACAAACGCTCAAGCACATTCCCGAGTCGCGTGATTAAGCGATCGCATGACTGACAAGTGATGCCGAACGCAACATTGCTGTTAAATTGCTAGCTTTGGGTGGAATAGATTCGTCTGAAAGACCGTAAAACACTTTTTCGGATGCATGCAGACAAAATGGCCACCAGCAGTAGCACAATATTTTCCATCGGTCATCTTGGCGTATCACTTGTCAGCCATGTTTTAGAAAGGATGCGTCACAGTTTAAGGGAAAGTTTACTTGTTCTTAGTCTTTTTACAGTAGTTCCATCAAAAAAAAAATCACAAACCTTCTTTGTCATGTCTTTTTTGTATAGCCAGAATGGCTAACCCTCTCTGGTTTTGCTTGTCCACACATGCTGTTTGACACAATAACCAGATTCAGTTGCAGATTATCGTTAAGTATTTGTGTGTTACTCACGAATTTGATTCTTGACACCCTTTGAAACCAAACAGCAATTGAAACGAAATGGCCAGTGCGTTTCTTTTGGGTAGAAACACTGCCTGTAATGCCGCATTTCCACATAGCTTTCCCTACTGAAATTGTTATAAGTTATTGTCATCTTAATTTACTTTTGTTTTCTGTTAGTAGTATCAGAATGGCAACTGAAATAGTAGTTTGTGTGTTTTTCTATAATTAATTAACGTTATTAGACCATGCATTTATTATTATTATTATTATTATTTTCCACTTGGGGGAACTCTTTTGTTTGTCCATGCAATGTCGACATGTTGGTACATGTAGCAATGTGTTTAATAGAAATGTGGATACGTGTAGATAAATATCTATGCTTGCAGCTTCAATGGTAAAGATGTTATTATATGAACTACTAGAAGTAATACACCTTATATTAGGGGTGACAGTACACGCTTGAATAGAATAGTGCTGCTTATGTGCGAATGTTTGCGCGTCGCGTTTGTGTGTGAGTGTGTGTATATTCACGCGGGAGAGCCCGGGAAACGATCTCTTTCCAAAACTGTCCCGCCTGCGGACCTCTTACAAACTATCTCAGAGAACAAAAAAAAAAAAAACACATCAGGAAACTCAGAAAGCCTTAAAAATCTTTTGACTTGTTTTGCACCATTGTTTACTGTCGGATATTTTCTACAGGTATGCCGCCAGGCGTCGTTCTTCTCGACTAAAGAAATACACATGCAATATTGCACTTTTTTTCTTACTGGTATTGTCAACGATGCTAGTCGTCTGCTAGTGTGATGGGTTTCACTGTATAGATGCTACTGCATAGTGCTCAATTAAACGAACACTGTGGAAGGGGATAGAGACCTGTCACAATAAATCAATACGTTCGTGCACCTTCGTCTGAGTGTTTAAACCAGTATGAGGAGATGGACTTGATCTTTGTGAACTTTTCACTTTCGTTTGTATTTTGCTTTACATTTGGAGTGTAACGGATACAAAAGGTCTGCTCGCAGTTCGTCTGGTCTCAAAACTACAGCTGTTTTTAATGGTTCATCGCACCATTTTCTGATCATGCAATATTCAGAGCGCTTTAAGTAACTGCTGGCAGTAACCTGAAGCGTGATGACAACTTATAAGTTCTCAACCACAATAACAAACCAAAACTGAATAGTATATAAGACTCTGTAGCTAATTATATGATGTGTTTCTCAGAATTCTTGTGTGTCTGGCTGGGATTTTAGTTTTTTCTTTTTTTTAGTAGTTGTTTTCGTGTAGCGGGTCGTCTGTGGATCTGGTTGGATCTCATTGACAGCATCAATGGTACACTGTGTTAGGCTGCGGTGGGTTTTGTGTGTGATTCTCGACAGACTGAGACCTTTGTGATCACGTCTTTTGATTTTTTTTATTTTTTTTCCCCCCTCACAATGCCCTCTTTTAGTGGTCCGGATTCAACTTTGCATTTGATATCCCTCCCATTGAACTCAACATATTTGCAGCTAGTATTCTGGACAGCCATCACAAACCACTGGATCAAGTCTGATTTTGTTTTGTTTTTTTGTTTGTAAGTTTTGTGGTCTTTAATTTCAGTTATTATCTTTTTGTATTTGGTTTGATGTACTGGAACGTCTTGTTTCTTATGCTTTGTATTGGTTTACGTACTGTAGATGTCTATATAGTATGCAAAACATAGCTTTCTAGATAGTTTAGGATGACTTAGCAATCGTGTAGCGGAGAAAATGCATATTCTATAGTTCCTTTGGGGAAAAATGCTGCATCATTTGCTGTGTTCGAGGCAACCGATCTCTGTGGGTCAAACTCAAGTGAACTAAGATGAGTGTGTTTGTGTGTGAGCGCGGCTGCTTTTAATCATGATGCTAGATTGGGAATATGTAGAGTGATGACTTTTTATTTTGAGAACTGCTTTGTTGCTTGGCGTACAATCTAGATCTTGTCCATCACTTTTGACACACTAAAATGATTATGCACTGATTGGCGGATTATCTGTAGCGATCACACTAAAGGATGTCTAAAGAGGTCTCCTGAGGTCTCCGTCTACAGCCATGTCTCATATCAGTCAACCGATGGGTTTTGTCAATACAAAAGCTTCCATGTATTTCCTCAGGTGATAAAACGTAATGCTGAAAACCTGTCCTTCATGAGCAGGACCTAATGTTAAGTGTCCTTTTCATTTGCTTTGTTTTGCATTATTCTGCGATCTGTTTTTATTTATTACGTGCTTTTGTTTTGGTGTGCTTTAAAATATCTTTTTTTTTTCAGTACTTATTTTATGGTATGAGACTTGACTAATAATTTGATTCATTGTTTGCCTCCAACAAAAACAAACAAAAAACCTTCCAGTGCTTTTTAAAATAAATAAATGGATTAAGAATTATTGTGTTTTGGTGTTTATTACTTGTGTGTTGGTGTTTGAGAAAACTTCGATGTTACTGTGTGATTGTAATAGTCTTTAGCTCATCACGTGTTTCTTCAAGTGCAGACTGGACACAAAAAGGATATAAAATTTTAGTGTCTTGCAGTGTGACATGCTGTATACTTCTAAAACTTTATTGTTGCATTCAGATTTTATGACCTAACTAATTGAAATAATGCTTTCTAATTTAACACAATTTTATATTATTGGCGTTTTATAGATACACTCTCAGAAATAAAGGTACAGAAGCTGTCACTGGGGCGGTATCTTTTCAAAAGGTAAACTTTTGTACCTATTAGGTTCAATTATTTACAGTTTGAGTAATATTTAGCTTTAAGGTCCCAAAATGGACCCTTTAGGTACAAATATGTACCTTTCGAAAAAGCACCACCCCAGTGACAGCTTTTGTACCTTTTATTTCTGAGAGTGTATATTATATATTATTGCTATAATTTGAATAAAATGAATTTCTTAGTATTTGGTGTGTTGTAACATCACTATAAAATCAGCATTTAAGCTGCAGTTTTTCCAAAAATCAAAAGAATGTCTATCTGTGTAAATTAAACATGAATTAGCAACCTGAAATGTTTTATTTTGCCACATGTTCTTTATACATAAAAAAAAAAAATCATAATCCTTAAATTTTTTTAGGAAAAAATGTCCAGATTTTTCAGCCGTAGAAGATAAGCTTTAGCATTGCAAAAAAACAATAATTTTTTTTTTTATAGAAGCACATTCCATGAATCCATTTTGTGAGGCGTTTTCAATATTAGCAATTATTTTATCATCCTTGTTAAAAAAAAAAATCACCATCATATATTGGCAGGTCTTGTACCAGTTCAGTGTTCCTCACAGCTTACATTAGTGTGCTAATAATCGGTGTGGATGCTTAGCTGTATCACTATCATTCCCAAAATCCAGATTTGTATTGACTCCACAGCCATGGTTCTTTTCTTGTGCTGTCATCTGACGTGTTCTTTATCAATTCTGTAACTAAGCTTCATCAGAGTTCGTCTCTCGGGCTGCTCTCAGAGATGGGTGTTGGGCTCTTATCACCACGACTGTGGTCTCCACGGATGTGATGGCGGTCCCAGTCAGTGGCCACGGTCTCATCGTCCCAGATGGTGGAGGTCTCGGTGTCGCTGAAATACCCTGCTTCCCCAGTGTAGTGCGTGGGAAAGAGCAGCAGGGGTTGTACAGAGAAAGCCTTCAAGTTTCTCTGTTTAAAATGAGACATGTATTCCTCCCTATAAAGGAGTACTGGAGTTAGGGATCAGTTCTCACTATATACTAGTTGCTTATTAGCATGCATATTACTAGCATATTGGCTGTTTATTAATGCCTGTAAAGCACATATTACTGCCTTATTCTGCATGACCATATTTTAGATCCCTTAATCCATATCTAAACCTTCAATAAGCAGCAAATTAGGAGGGTTTATTGAGGGTAAATTAGTCATAGATAATAGTGAGAACTGGACACAAACTAAAGTGACCACAATTCCTTTTTTAAAAGCCATTATTGTAAGCAGTTCTTCATCAATGTGATAAAATATGTCAGGGATTAATTGTTTTAGTCTTCATAAACATTGATGAACGCACATACATACACTATTGGTTATATACATTAAAAGGTTTAGAATAGATTACATTTTTAAATATATATTAAAAAAGGAATTATTTTAAATTGTAAAAATATTTCACATTATTTACAGTTTTTCACTTCATATTCTACAGATTAATTTTACAATCTTCCTTTGAAGCATTAAAGTTTTGTTATGCATGCATGGAAATCTCTCGGGATATATAAAAATATTTTTATTTGTGTTTAAAAAGTTTCAAAAGGCTTGATGGTGAGTAATTTATAACAGATTTTTTCTTTGATTTTGCCAATTACCTAATGCTAATTACCAACATCTGCCAAAACTTACTTGGGGTGCTTGTTAAACATAACTGGCAGAAACTCATCGACGGGCAGCATCTTGCTGAGCGGCTGGGCCTCCAGAAGCATCTTTGCCCCCTGCAGTGAAAGGACATAGCCAAGTGTCCAATAAGAGTAATCTGGGATCACCAGGTTCTTCACTCCCTCCACCCAGTGCTCTGGATGCTTAATTTGCAATCGTTTACGCCCTACATAACTTAAAGAAATGAGAAGAGACAGAAAAGAAAATGGGTACATATGCAAAGACCAGCGAACACTTTGTGGAAGCTAGTGATGGGTCCATATGTAAAGTTGTCTTGACCATAATGAAGTAATCATAACCCAAACTCACATTAAGTCCCACTGGAGGCCTGATTGTTTCACATCCTCCATGATGGTGTTGAGGCGGCTTTTGAAGCTAGGCTCAAACCTGACATCATCCTCCAGTACAAGCACCTGCTGTTGCTGGAGCTCCACCACCTCAAGGTGGCACAAAAAAAAGGCAAAGGCATAAAATGATGTGTTTACAGCATTGAAATCATTGAAATGTATATTATACTCATTAAAATAAAGATTCAAAAGGGGGGAAGGGGGTTGCAGCAATCCTATAGTATAGAAGAACCATTTTTGGTTCCCAAAGATCCTTTTAGTGAACAGTTCTTAAAAGATATATTTACATTTTTTATTGTGAAGGACATTTTAATAATCTTTTGTGCAATGGAAAGTTATATGATAAGGTTTTTCAAGGCACAATAAAGACCTTTTTTAAAGGAACACTCCACTATTTCTGAAAACGGACTAATTTTCCAACTCCCTTAGAGTTTTACCTTTTTTTGAATTCATTTGGCCGATCACCAGGTCTGGCAGAAGCACTTTGAGATGCTAATAGTTTAATCAGATGCAATGATGCTAAGTAGTGCTATCGCCAGACCGCTGAATGGATTAGAAAATGGTAAAACTCAACTGTTTAATTCTTGTTAAGAGTGTTCCTTTAAGAATGCAGTTTTCATTTAATACCATCAAGAGTTTGTTAATGTAGCAACTGATTGTAAAACACTTTTTTCCTGTGTACCTTTTTCCAGATGTTGTAATGACTGAGGAAGCAACCAATTTCACCCTTAGTTAGCACACGATCAGAGTAAGGATCTTTATAACCAGGGAGCATCTCAATTCCTAAAGTTCTTAGCTGAGTTGAATTCAGGGCTCTAGGAGAGAGGAGAAACGGCAAGGAGTCATATTTGATTGTGGTGTAATAGCGAAATATACTTTGCATAGGGAAGGAGAGATGTAGGACAATGGGTTGAACTTTGATACTGTGTAACTGGTGTGAAAGTGTGGGTTATAATGTCATACTTGCCATCCACCGCATCGGTGACAGTGACGTCTATGCCCAGCACCTCCAGCGAGCGCAGCATACGTTCTCTGCGATCTTCTCGACGCTTTAGATTAATCAAATAGACCTTAAAAAGGAGAAGATAAGAATAGTGCACTGACACAGACTGAAGATGCAACTTTCTGCAAAGTTCTACATTTAGCTGTCAGTATATCTATACCTGATTGAATGCCATGCTGTCTTTAGGTTTGGAAGCAACGTGCAGATAATGTGAAGGTTCCAATTTGAAGTCAACTGAGAAAGATCAAATTTAGATTATTAGTCTTTTAACCACAAGGGAAAAAATTCTGGTAGAAAGAATGTTATAAAAGAATTATTGTTCATTAATTTAATGACAGTTTTCATTAGACATTTATTGGATAATATATTTTGAATGATAGTTCAAGAAAGATTTTTAATTGAAGGCCCAGTTTTCCACATGGTTGGTCAGTTATTTTTGATCCAACTTCCCATTTGAATGTCAATTGAGCACAAAATGTTTTGCGGGTTTGCTATTTGCTGTTTTATCAGTGTTTATATCGGCCAGTGACAGCCTCTTGGGGGAATGTATTAAATGGATATTGAACCATAAAACAACCCATGCTAAATGTGCCACCAACTGTTAGGATCTGGTTGAAACAAACAGATACCTTTTGTAAAGGTTCATCCAAAAATGAAAATGACCCCATATTTTACTCACCCTGAAGCCATCCTAGGTGTGTATAACTTTCTTTTTTCAGACGAACACAGAGTTTTAAAAACATGTATCCTGGCTCTTCCAAGCTTGGTAATGCGGATGAATAGTGCCCATTATTTTGAAGCTCTGTAAATCTGATATATCCGCAAGTACTGTGGCGTAAAAGTAACCTATACGCCTACGAGGGGTTCAAAAGGTGCATTACCGCCAGCTGCTGGCTAGAGCGCTGAGTTCCGGCTTCTTGGCTGACCTGTGACTCGACGTATGATGCAACTTACGCCATACGTCGTACGCTGCATAGATATATATGCATATATGTATATGTCTATGGTACATTGAGTCAGAAGTCAGCCAAGAAGCTGTAACTCGACGCTCTAGCCAGCAGGTGGCGGTATTGAAGCTGTAAGCCAACCGCCATTAAAATACAAAGAAGGAACTCGGTGCTCAGTCAGTCAGTTGTTTACGTTATTATTTTAAAAGTAGAAATATTTTTGTTACAAAATACATACCTATCGATATGCTTCAGAGGACATGTGATAAGGCGTATATATTAGTTATAACATCGCAGTACTTATATCCGATTTACGGTGCTCAAAATAATGGCCGCTATCCACCCACATTACTACAAAACTCTGACTGTTTCGTCTGAAAATATAAATTCATATACATTTAGGATGGCTTCAGGGTAAGTAAAATATGGGGTAATTTTCATGTTTGGGTGAACTATTCCTCACTATTCCTACTAGTCATTTCAAACTTGTTTGTTGAAAAGAATACACACAGTGGGAAAAGCACAACATTTGTTCATGTTTATCTTGTGTATAGTTAAATAAATTAACTTTTGGATTGGGGGTGACGTTCTGAACTCTAAAATGTTAGAGTATGTTTTCATAGTACAATGAACTCTTTTAACATGCAGATTTCAAAACAAAGTCAAGCTAATCTAACGCTGGGCTCAGAAAGAACAGAGAGAATGTGTGAGAAATGTCACAAAGGAGTGAAAATTCTCTCTTTTCTGTGAAAACCATAAAGAAGGGCATACTGTGAAGACAGAGGTAGAACAGGAAGTGGTGAATAGATGTTTCACACCTCTGCTTCACAGTTTATACACTTACAAATATAGTACTAATACTGTATTTACCGTCACCTCAACACACATTTACAAATTACCAGAAAGTCCCTCAGCTTTGTGGCTTGTAAAAACCCTTGTCAGTTCTTCAGATTGTTTTGAGATTACACAGATTTTTGTGATACACACTCAATGCTTCTGTGACAGTGTGGCTGAAGCTCTCCACTTCTTCCTCCAGAGTCTGCTTTGAATTCAATGGCACCGGCAGGTACCCATAATGCTCTTGGTTACATATGAACATCTGCACACCTGCAAATAGAACAAAAGAATTCAAGCAAATATGAAACATATCACAGTAACCTATAGGATCCTCTTAAATAGGCTCTTTAGATAAATTAGAGAAGTAAGATGTACCTGCTTGTCTTGCAGAAAATGCGAAAGCCATGATATCATCCAAGGCCCAAAGATAGTAATGGTGCACTGGGTGAAAGGCCAGGGCTGCACTAGCGCTGCGCCGGAGGTCTATCAGCATTGTGGAGTGAATCATGGGAACCGGGTGGCAACCAGTACGCTTCCAATTACGAATGGGAACATAATGTGGTGTTCGCTTATAATACCCCTGCAGAAAAGAAAGACATTTTTAAGATTCACAAGAGATTTAGAACATCAAAAAATAATAAAATGCTCAAATGCTTATCATGCAGACAAAAGTAGACAACGCCAATAATGATACTCCCTAAAAAAACTTCTTCAGGATAACCTCTGCAACACTTGATAGCAGTGAAATACGACCCATCAGAGTGTATACTACAATTGCGCCCCTATCGGCATCAGAACATTTGCATATTAATGTTTTGTACTATTACATCTGCTATATGAGTCAGGGTTGGCGTAGTTCAGTTTGTAGAGAGATGCGTTATAAGATGAGACGTGATCATGGGTTCGAACCCAGAGAACACATGTGCTCATAAAACCCTATAAATCATGATTTTGCACAAATTTTGTAACGGGTTGGTTTAGGGGTGGGTCAGTGTGGTCATTCGTACAAATTAAGCCTAGTAAAATATGTTTTAATCACTGTGAGATTCGTGAAAAAATTATACAAACTTAATTTAAACCAAAAACATGCATTTTGATTGATCATACGTCATTTCTTGATGATAGACGCAATACGACAATGTCATTATTTGTACGCCCGCTAGAGGGTGCATAACTTTAAAACCTAAATATAGGTCGTAATAAGGTACTTGCACAAACGACCTATAGAGTCATTTTTTGCATGGTTTGCTTGCTTTTTATTCCCTAATTGGTAGACTTTTTTTTTTTTTTTTGAAGAATCATGGGTAATGTAGTTTTCTTTATGTCATATGAATTCCACCAAACCTGAAATTTCAAAAGGAGCCGAATGCAATATGTCTTTGCTTTAACTTGTAATTCTTTTCACAGTGATGATTTCAGTCCCAAAATTGATCTGACTTAATCATAAACACGCTAAACCTACCCCAGTGGGTTACAGCAAATTGGGTAAATTTGCTGTAAATTTGCCATCACTGTTTGAAAACAGCATACTGGTGGGCACACAACAGACCTCAGCGGGACATCAGTATTCAACACACCGGTCTCCTGCAGTCGTATGCATATGAATATCTTTGTAGCAAGAAGTGTCCTGTACCTGTGAGGTCATTCCACACCAAAAGTTTGAATAGAGTGTCCTTGACTCTAGCATTGGAGCAACTAGCGTCCGATTCTCGGCAATCAGTTGATTCAGAACTTGTGTGTTTGTCAGCAGGTTATCACTGTCTGCAAACTAGAGGACAAATCATTTAAACAATCATATATAAGGAAATATCAAAATAAAAAAACTTTTTTTTTGAGAATCACATTTGATACATCAGGCTTTTATGGAGCATATAGTAGAATATGAGGCTCATACTTTTTCTTTCAAACCGATCAGTATAGTAGACCTTTTGTTACAACTGGCTGCCTTTTCATATGCATTTACATACCATATTTAAATAAGCAGAGCTAGATTAAAATGTATTTGATTTATGTCAATATTGAAATATCATATCCAGCCTACTGTATCATATTTGATATGAAAACTTCAGAACAATCACAATCGACATGGCTTCTGCTGTCTAGTTGATCATTTATACTTTTTTAGTGCTTTTTGGGTCATTCCTGGTATCCGGTAACATTTTGGCTTAAAAATTTTTGTTTTTAGCATTCTACCAAAATAGTGACATGTTTAAATATATGGAACACATACAGGCCAAGCTCGGTATTCTATTAGAATTTCCACTCTATTAGTTTCACATTCCACAGTCTATAAAAATCTAACAGGGTGGAATCTAACAGAGTGGAAAATTTTGAGCTAAATTAGCTGTAGTTTTTTCAGTGATCAACATTTAGCTCTCTAACCTTCTACAGATGAACATAACGTT
>JAUCMR010000051.1:1015754-1030564 GCA_032357425.1 Enteromius argenteus
TTTATTCATTATTTTGATGCAACCATTAGCTGTCTGTATGCTATATTGGCTCACTGCAAATTAAATCAGTGATATTAATTTAATATTTATGAATTTATGAACCAATATTTGCTCTAATCTCTGGTTTCACAGTCAAGGTTAAGCCTAGTCCCAGACTAAAATGTAACTCTGAGCTGTTTAAACTCCAATAAACTTGCACTGATTGATCTTAAAATACTGAAATTATAATATAAATGTACATATACACATGCAAATACATGTAAATATTTTCTAAATATATACTTTATGTGTGTGTGTGTGTGTGTGTGTCTCTATACGCATAATAAATATAAACGTTACACACAGATATATAATATGCAAACAAAAACTTTTATTTTGGATACGATTAATTGCAATTAATCATTGCCCAGCACTAGTTTAAATTCTATATCACTCATAATTTATTTAGCACAAGTTGTCTTATTCTGTCTGAATCACATCTGGCTCATTAGCCTTAAGGGATACTCCACCCAAAAAAATAAATAATTTATATTCTATGTCATAATTTTCACTTTTCATTTCATAAACATGACTTGGTATCTCATAATTTTGTCTTTTTATGTATTTATGTTTCATCTCACAATTGATGATTTATATCAGGGTTTTCAATTATTACCCAATAAATATTAGTTATTACGTATCGTTTTGTATCGTACTTTTACTTTATGTCATATTTGTGACTTACCAAAGCATTGTTTTCCTTTGTGTTGGAAATGAACTCCTATAGCTGCATGTGTTTTCACCGTCAGCCCGACTGCAGTGCGCTTCTCCGCCAGAGGAGGCGCCTCGGTCCTCAATAGTTTCTTCTCTTCCTCGATCAGCTCGAGTGCCGCTGCTGGCTGGCTGCTGCTGGCAGTTTTACGCGAGGAACTCCCGAACTACTTCGGCAACCCGTTATAACGGTCGACATGGCGACCGAGGAAATAATCAAGCGTTTTCTTAAGAAAAGATGAAGATAGCCGATGCTCAGTAAGAATGAGTGAGTGAGTGTGCATTTGTTATTTTGCGCCTGTGGCTTGCAGAGAAGCGCATTTTGCGTGCATTATGTGCTCGTTTCTGGGTGTGGACCGCACACGGCTGCTAAC
The DNA here is from genome assembly GCA_032357425.1 of Enteromius argenteus. Classification (NCBI taxonomy): domain Eukaryota; kingdom Metazoa; phylum Chordata; class Actinopteri; order Cypriniformes; family Cyprinidae; genus Enteromius; species Enteromius argenteus. The sequence goes on from JAUCMR010000051.1 coordinate 1,016,879, forward strand.
GGCTAATCTGATAGCACGTTTGCAACGCTTAGCCGCCCGGCTAGCCTAGTGTAGCTTTGGCTTGAGCTATTTTTTGTGTTTTCAGTCAGGTTTGGGGCTCACTTGATGGTTAGTTCGTGCCATATGCAGATTTTGGCGTTGTCTTTGTCAGTAATTTGAATTTCAGCCGTGTATTCGATTGAAATAGCAACTCGGTAACCAGTGTAACGTTAGCTTATTAGCTTAGGGAGCTGAACTGAATGCTGTGTTTACACGGGCCTCCGCTTACGAAAATAGCTATTTACAGTAATCCACGTGATTATGTATTTGCATCTATTCTTACCACATGTCATGTTTCCGCTACATTGTTTTGAAAGTGGGGTGGATGATTATCTATTGTTTTGATCAGGTTCAGCGGTTGCCGTGTTACATAATCGCGGGATCTCTTGTGGTTTAGCCTAAACAGATATCCCATAAAATCGCACATTTCGCCTTTATCCTGTGATTTACGCTCATTTCACCTCACACATTAGGAAACACCTTTTGAAGTCGATTTAACAGCAGTCTATAACACTCGCAATCCTCGTATTTGCTCTTAGCGTATTCAGTCCAGATAGAGCATTGTGTTAGCTCGATAGCTAATGGAGATGGGCAATGGAGAACAATATTAAACTTAACCAGTGTGGTTTATTTTTAGCAGGTAAATTGTGTTAGTTGTACACGTTGCCATGAAACGTGCATACGAGTAACTAAATGTAATGCTTATAACGTTACATTCAAAATTGCTTGAACGATATGAAGTTGCGTTTATTGACAGACGAGTTAACGTTAGCTGAGAGGAGCCTGTTTACTAAAGGGCAAAACACCACAGGTAACTAGGGTAACAATTTTAACCACATACTATCATATTGCTCTCTTCAGACAATTGATTTATAATACAAGTTATCTAAAATGTTATGTGTAAACATGCTTATTAACCATTGTCTAATTAAATATGCACTAATTAGCATACATTGCACAGAGCAGAAATTCTGGGTAAACCAAGGTTCAAAATCCTTGTTTTCAAAGTTTAAGATTTTACAGAGAGGATTTTAAATCTGTTTGTCACTCCACAAATGAGAAAATACTTTCAACTGCAAGGGATAAAAAATTGTTTATAAATCAGGTATATTATACATAATCAAACTTGTTCTTGAAAACCTTTTAGAATATAGATAGCAATGAAGCAGTAAAGTTTGGAATAAGTGCTGCTGAAGTGGCTTAGTAAATGAGAAATAAAAAATAATTTTTAGAGAGTGCTTTACTTTAAATGTGTATTTTATTTGAAATCTGCAGATGTGAATAGGTCACGTGGAAAGAAATAAGAAATTAGTTGTGTATTCTGGATGTTTTCTTTCCACTAATCCGAAAGAAGAAATATCATGGAAGCAGAATAAGCCAAAATCTTAAAATTGACCCTTGAATTAAAACAAACCAACCAACAAAAAGCATTGCTTTTCAGAAATTAAGAAATAATTTTGCCTCAATAGAGTTTAATTTATTCTTATAATAAATGTTTAAGCTGTGGTCTTTTTGTTAGTTTGTTTGGGTAGCAACAGCTGCCAGACGTGGTTGATTGACAATGCGCCGGTTGGTTCCTGTATTTTACAGTGAAATTGTGTGTGTTAATGTGCATCATGTGAACCCACTACTAAAGATAGACCGTTTTCTAATTTCCATATTTGTCAGATTAATCAACCGCATCTCTTTTGTTCCAGGTTTCAGGTTTCACACCATGTGATGATCACCCGGGACGTGTGAACTTATTTAAGAACTCCTGTGTTCAGAAGATTTTTTGATTCCAGTGGAATCTTTCATTTTTTTTTTTTTTTCCATCTATTATTCCCTTTTTGTTAAATGACACACCCAGTCGCACGCACACCCAAAAGAACCCCCCTCACCCGTGTTTACATGTAGAACAACCTTGCTACGATGCCTGTACAAGCTCCACAATGGACAGAGTTTTTACTGTGCCCCATATGCACCCAGACGTTCGAGGAGACGGTGCGTCGGCCCATCAGTCTGGGTTGTGGCCACACCGTTTGCAAGATGTGCCTCAACAAGCTGCACCGCAAGGCTTGTCCCTTTGACCAGACGGCCATCAATACTGACATCGAGCAGCTGCCCGTCAACTCGGCCCTGCTACAGCTGGTCGGGGGTCAGGTGAGGCATTTCAACCCTGTTTACTGAGATAGTGATAGTAGTGGTTTTTGGTGGTAAAGGGCTACTGACTGAAGATTTTTCTGTGTTTTGGTTTAGTTTTTTCAGTTTAGTCACTCTTCTATAACAATGTTCTGCACAGAAGCACACGTCACTCCTTCATAGAGATCACACTGCACAACACACAAAAACATTCGGGAGCACAGAAACCTTGTGTCCACACTACCGACATGAAATGTATTAATTTAATGGCTTTAATGGCATACTAAAAGCTATAATGACGTTGTAATGACATTATAATTTATAATAGTATAATGACATTGTACATTTGAAGTAAATAAATTTGACATGCACAGTTTTTTTTCTCCGTTAATTAAAAAAAATCCACATTTCTTCATCCCCAGATTTAAAGCTACATCCAAAGACTCCATAACAAAATAACATTGCATGGTTTATTGACTTGCAAGGCGCTCGTTCAGATCTATGATTTTTCCTACACATACATAATTTTTTGTGCAGATTACATTAACATTAAACAATACGACATCCTTGAGCACAGAAAGCACAATTATTCACAAAAATTCATGAAGTTTCAGTCAGCTTAGTATATGCCAACTAAGCTTGTTTCCCAACAAAGATAAAAATATATACCCAGTCTGCACTTTGCTGGGGAAAACAAGCAGTCCTCTCTATTTTATGGTTTCATATTTGTCCTCATATTCCAAAGCAACTGATTATATTTAAAGTTCGGAAGAGAGATCATATCTTCCACACAAGCAAGACTTTAATCTACAAACTAAATTAAGAGCTTATGTAAATTGCATTCTACAGATAAACTTTACATTCCTTACCTTGCCTAATGAAAACTATTGAAATCAAATACGAGGAGAGATAAAGAGAAAACTAGATATTTTTGAAGCCTACAAACCAGTTATCAGTAAAATTACTAATAAATGTCTATTTACCCTAAATAAAGATGAGTGTGAGAAGTGAGTGATTGTTTGGGAAGAGAAACGAGTGATTACTTGTGTAGTTCAGGTTTGCATTTGTGGTTTAATTTGTCTTTTCCTCTCAGGTGCCCAAACAGCAACCTGTGGCGCTCATTACATGTCCAGAGGACACCAAGCATTATGATGAGGCACGGCAGTGCGTTGAGGAGCTGGCCCTCTACCTCAAACCCCTCAGCAGTGCAAGAGGTAACTCATGTGCTCTTAAAAGTAGTTATGCAGTTCACTGCATTTAATATTTTTTTTTCTAAATCAGAATTTTCTTTTGGCCAAAAAAGAATATAGTTTATTTAATAATCTGTTAATAAAAAATAACAATCAGCATTCAAATAAAAAATGTTGAGTTTTATACAGACATTTAAATTTTTATATTAATTCAGTTTTATATCAACTTTATGATGTTTCTATTCCAGTTCATTATTGAAATATAAGCATTTAAAACATGTTTTCATGACATCCTTATTCAAACTTCCATTAAATAATGAAGATATCACTAACATGTTATGTTAAATTACATTGAATTTGTAATGTAGTTAACATATTTGCAAAATGCTCCTCTGTAGAGTTATATATTATAATTATAGTTATATATTGTAATGTTACATGACATAATTTTCTGCTGTTGAAATGCTGATTGAGCAATTACATAAGATATACATTTAACATTTTGTTTAAATTTACTGATCAAATTGAAATGCTGTATCACTCATGGTGTGGGAAAGAAATAGCTACTGACAGTTAGGTGTCAGCGAACAAGCACTACTTGCACAGTTTCAGTCATTTTACCTGAAGATTGAGTCATAGTATGATTTAAAAAATGCATCCTCACATTTGTTTCTTTTAAAATGGCGTGATTTTTATTTCATGCCAAGAAAGACAGAATAATGGGCATGGCCAAGTGATTGATGCTTATTTTTGTCTGTGTCTAGGAGTGGGGTTGAGTAATGCTGCTCAGAGCATGCTGAGCCGCCCCATGCAGAGGAAGCTGGTGACTCTGGTGCACTGTCAGCTGGTGGAGGAGGAAGGACGGGTCAGGGCCATGCGGGCGGCACGTTCTCTGGGTGAAAGAACTGTTACTGAGCTTATTTTGCAGCACCAAAACCCCCAGCAGCTCTCCTCCAACCTGTGGGCTGCTGTCAGAGCCAGAGGCTGCCAGTTCCTGGGCCCCGGTAAGATGACTCTTTAAAATCCTGTTCACACCAACACCATCATCATCACCAAAATGTGGTCTTGTGGGAGTTCTGTTGTCTTATATGTGACCCTTTTTTATCTACAGCCATGCAGGAGGAGGCACTAAAGCTGGTGCTGTTGGCCTTGGAAGATGGATCCGCTCTTTCCAGGAAGGTTTTGGTCCTCTTTGTGGTCCAGAGACTGGAACCAAGATTTCCTCAGGCCTCCAAAACCAGTATTGGACATGTAGTTCAGCTCCTCTACCGTGCCTCCTGCTTCAAGGTAGGTGCCTTCTATTGGAATTTTGCATCTAATTCATATCCAGATCTGTTGAGATTATTTAGTTTCTGGTGTTCCTAATGTGCAGCACCTCAACAGCTTATTTGCAATAACATTAAAAGCTGTAGCTCTGAGGTTTCAGTGGAGTCTCTTCTGAATCGTAGGTGACTAAGCGAGATGAGGATTCTTCGCTAATGCAGTTAAAAGAGGAGTTTCGCACATATGAGGCACTTCGGCGGGAACACGACTCTCAGATTGTTCAAATCGCAATGGAGGGAGGGCTCCGCATTGCCCCTGATCAGTGGTCTTCTCTGTTGTATGGAGACCAGTCTCATAAGTCCCACATGCAGTCCATCATTGACAAGGTATAACAGCCATCTGTCTGCACGGCTTGAGATTTTCCTGCACTCTTTCAAATGCCTGAAATAGTATGATGTCTCAGAATAATAGATAACGGACATATGACTGTTTGTCTCTCAGCTGCAGACCCCAGCGTCGTTTGCTCAGAGTGTGCAGGAGCTGACCATCGCACTGCAGAGAACGGGTGACCCTGCCAATCTCAACCGGCTGAGACCTCACCTCGAATTGCTTGCTAACATCGACCCCAGTCCAGGTTTGCTAAGACAGACAGAAATAATATGATGACTGAGCATCTGAGATACTGAATTAAAGCTTAGCGATATGACAGAATATGTAATGAATAAATCAGAATGTGATTTATTCAGTTTATTTAAAGAATTGCTAAAAATTACCATGATTTCCACATGAATGATTTAATAAGACTGGAGAAATTTCAGTGGAAAATGTATATGCTAATTGCAGGAATAAATGTAAATTTTAAAAGAGGTTACAGTAGAAGATGTTTTTTTTATTGTAGGATATTAAATAATTTGTGTTTTTATTCAGATGCTCCTCCACCTACCTGGGAGCAGCTGGAGAAGGGGCTGGTGGCAGTAAAGACGGTGGTGCATGGCCTGGTGGACTTCATCCAGAACCACAGCAAGAAGGGTGCTGACACACAGCAGCCACCACAGCACAGCAAATACAAGACATACATGTGCAGAGACATGAAGCAGAAAGGAGGCTGCCCCAGAGGAGCCAGCTGCACCTTCGCCCATTCTCAGGAGGAGCTGGAGAAGTAAGCGCCGTTGCATGTCTGGTTAGTGTTAAACCACAAACTTGTTTAATAGTCAGATTCTCATTTGGTGTTCACTCTGCAGGTACCGTAAAATGAACAAGCGTCTTGCTGCACGAGTGCCCTGCAGCCCTGGCCTGCTGCCTGATGAGGTGGTCACGCTGGAGCCTGGGCGAAAGGCCTCTTCGCTTACCAATGGGGGCCCTCTTCCCCAGCTCATCCCCAGAGGCACAGACCCCTCCACATATGACCTCTTACTAAAGCCCAAGATGGACGCCACTAGCCTGAGTGCTCCTGGGTCGCCACCTGACTCGTAAGCCTTTGTTTCCCAGTTTCTCGTTCCCTGCTTTTCTGTCATGCCTACTGTATGAGTTCTTTAGCCTGCAAGAGCAGTCAGATTTGGAATTAACAGGAAGGAACAACTGATACTGAACTGAACTGTTACCACTGACTCATTTCTTCCTGTTGTTTCTCTTAAGTTTGGATAAATCTAGCTTGGCCTTGACATCCCACCCTGTGCCTCACCCCAGGGCAGAGCACTTACCCATGCCCAAGCAGGTGCCAGTCATGCCCAGAGGTGTGCCGCAGATGTATCCACAACAGCAGCCCGAGCTCTTCTATCCAGAGCCAGCTAGACCTCCTCCCTCAGGATCTCAGTATGACGCTCAGTACACAACAGGTGAGTGGATTTGCTCATATGGATGGTTGTCTGAACAGATTATGAAGTCCTCTGCTCGCAAGACTCTTGGAGCTATGCCTATTTTTAATTGTCAGTTTAATTGCACGTTATTGTTTGTATAAACAGATAAAGCAATAAAACGCTTAAAGCCGAAAAGAGAGTTCAGGCATCAAAAGATTATAATTTAGATAATGAATGATGGATATTAATTTAAAAATGTGCTTAAAGGCATGATTCACCCCCCTAAAAAGAAATTGCTGTTAATTTATTTGGCCTCAAGACATTCCAGATGTAAGGGGCATTTTTTTTTTTGGGGAGTAGAACAGTAAAGATTTTTAGCAAAATGGTCTTTTGTTGATTCATAAAATGCAAGTCAAATGGCTGCTGTCTCTTTGAGAGTCAAAAAACACAAAATTAATACCTGTGGCTCCTGACAATATATTGAGGTCTTATGAAGCAAAACAATCAGTCTGTGTCAGTAAGTGATGTCCGGTTTAAAGATAAGATTTAACAATTACACATACAACATTAGGCAATAATAAAAAAAGACCATGTAAAACTGACATGATTCCAACTTATTGTGCATAAATAAGTTTTTTACAAGGTACAAGGACAAGAGAGCTGTTTCTGTATTCTGTTGCCTGACCTATAGACTGTTCATGAGCGCTATCAAGTCATAGTTTTAAGGAACCGCAGCAAATCTTCTTTGCAGTGTGAAAGTAGATTAAAACAACTCTTGATTCATGATGGTCTAAATCGATGTCACTTGTTAATTCAAATCAAAATGTTTATCGCACTAAATTTTTTAAACTGAATATTAGTCTTGGCATGTCAAAAAGCTCATAACCTTTTGGGGGTTTTTTCTTCTTTTTTTTCAGGCAACCCCTACCCATACCAACCTCCCCAGTATGTCCCTCCCCGCTACATTCGTAATCCGCCTCCTCCGGGCGAGCCACCTTACCCAGAGCCCTACCCGGGATATGGCCCAGATCGCCAATATCCGAGCCACCACTCTGGTCCCCCTTTCTCAGCCCCCACATATGCACAGCACTCACATTACAGTCGCAGACACTATCCTGCTCCCCCGCCTCCGTTTGCCCCGACCAGAGACGACTTGGTCAGGATGAGCCCGGTTCCTTTGGATGTTCCACCGGCTGTGATGCCTCCACCTCCAACAGGGCCTGCAGGTTCTCTGTACCACTCCCAGGAACCGCCATCTAGAGACAGATACCCACCGGACGGGTACTACACAGCTGGACCGCACCCCAGCCAAATGAGGTCCCACATAGGAGTGAGTTCTGTTTTTCTCAAGGTTTTGGCATTCTAAACAGTTCCTCTTGTTTGATATCCATGCCTATAAACATTTGTTGTTTACAAAAAAAGGTTTGTTTATGAATATGATTTTAGTATTATGTTTATTGTAATATTTAATGCTATTTTTCCAACACATAATGACTATATAATTACTATTTTATTGTAATTATGGCTAAAATACAAAAAAATATAACTTAAATAAATATAAATTCAACTTCAGCTTATGTTTACAGCTCTCAAGAAAACAATATAATAACAAAATAATGTGTGTGTGGAATAGTTAAGGTAATTAAAAATAAAAAAATAATCTTAAGCCCCAGCGTCTGAATTGTGGACATGTGATGCTTAAGAACCGGTTTAACGAGTCTTTATGAAACACTTTAGAACATATGATTTAACATTATGAATCAGACTTTATGAATGTGATGTCAGTGCATCATTCAAAGCATTACTGTTTTCACAAATGAATCTCTTATTGAACCACAAAATTTTTGGTTGAAGCCAATTAAAAATTAAACAGGAGCCATTGCTTTTATTGTATATTTTAAATATAATGAGAGATTCATTTGTTACAATATTGATATTGAGTCTTTGTTTACATTAGCTACAACTGTTCATTTTTAGCTCACGTCAGCTCAGGTCCTTTGAATAATGTTAGCAGATATAAGTTTAACTCTAGTAATGAAGTAGTAAATGTTGACTTTAATATTTGAGAATGTAAAAATATGAAAATTTGCTCATTGTGACTCATTTTGCCAGCACAGGTCACATGGAAGCATGCTGTAAATTTAAAGTCACTTGACTTGAGAACTAAGTCGGTTTATCAATGTTAGTTCCCCAACCTGATTTCTGTGTTCTCTCCCAGCAGGACCCGTACAGCCGCGCTCAGCCCAGTCTGGATGACTTGCATCGCAGGCGCAAAGAGCTGCTTGTCCAGCTAGAGGAGAGAAAAGTCATCTCTCCTCCTCCCTTCGCTGCCTCTCCGACTCTGCCTACACACCCGTTCCCTAACGACTATCCTCGGGAGGTGAGTCCTGAATGCCATTCTCCTGTTCTTCATGGACCAGGAATATAGAATCAACATTGCTGTTTTAATACTAGGCAAAGATCCTCCAACTTGTTCTTTCTGCTGAATGCCTTTATCTATTAAGCATGTTTTTTGGATTGCACTGGTTTTTTTTATTCAGTTAACTCTTTTGAAGAGGTTTTTAACAGAGTTAAGCCAAATACAGTTTTAAAGTTTAAAAATGATAAAAACATATAATTCAGTCATAATATTTCTCACCATGAAAATAGCCACAGAAGTTGGAATTGATTTAAACACAGACAAACTCAACATTGCTGTTTTTCAATTTTAAATTCTGAATGCCTGCAGTATTTGGAGGACGGCTCTAAAGCCTTTGGGAGTCGGGAGCCGGACTATGCTGGGCAGTATTCCCCCTGGTCATGTGACACCATAGGATCATACATTGGCTCCAAGGATGCTAAACCAAAAGATGTCAGTAGTGCTGTGGAGATGATGGTAAGTGATCCATCGTACACTTTGTGTTCCCACACATCAACTAAGACTACAAAAAACAGAGGTTTTATTTGTTGTTTCCTTCTTCTACTCTTATGACAGAATGCAGAGGGTAAAGTTCTTCGTGAACCTCCACTAGACACCCAACGGCGCTCTGCAGAAGCCAAAGATGACGATCCCATCATTCCCTTTGGTCCTCTGCCCACTGTGTCTCCTTTTGGGGCCATTTCACGTACCTCTAAAACGGGTTACCAGACCACTGGGCCTGTACAGGCCATAGCATCCTCACAGGCCTCGGGCTCCAAACACATGACCATGACAGGTGATTGAACATCTTTATAATACCTAATACTTCATCATACATGGGGATGGGAAACGAAAGGTGCTTTTAACAATTCTTCCTTTTGAGTACATGTGATTTAACTAATTCTTTGAGAAATTAGCTTTTCAGTTGTTTATGAAGTTCTGCTTTTAGTAATCCTGGCTTGGTAAAAGAGTGCAGAAGTTCAAGCCAGGATTAAAATGTAAAAACATTTTTGTTTTATATAATAAATATTAACTGAAATAAAATATTAAAAGACCACCTTTTTTAATTATATTTGATATTTTAAGTTCTGTAATGTAACAGGCAAGCAGCTAACCATGACCCTTTAGTGGCTCCATAGAACATGTTGGTTGTTTTCCTGTGCCTTTCAGAATACAGCTACACAATTGGGGCATGTCCCATAGAAACAAAAGATCAATAATTAATAATATTTTTTCACAGACAATTGTCCTTGAAGTTGGGTCAGGATGTATTTGTTTTTCCTCCTCCATTGCTTTTGTTGTTTTGTTCTGACAACATCCTGTTGTTATAATCGTTGTTTTATATTTTTTTTGTTGTAAAAATTTTTCTAGTTAATATAATAATATTTTTACATTTGTGAATTGATGCAAAATTGTTAGAAGACTGAATCGCAATTCGAATGTGAATTGATTTTTTTATTATTTTTTTCCCCCACCCCTAGGAATTATGTTCTGTCAATATTCAAAAATAATCAATAGAGATCATGATTTGATTCAGGATCACTTAAATTGCTAATTGTTGGTGTATCAGAAAAATCTGTAATCTGTATGTATGCTACTGGTTTAAGGTGCAGGCATACTTACATTTTTTTTGTGGGTAAAATCTAGTAATTTCAAAAAGAATCTATGTCTTTAGGAATTTTGGGCAATTTCCAAACATAGAATTTGCAAACATAGAATGTTTGCAAAAATTATACAACTTTTAGACTGTTATAGTGTTTAACAGTTGGAATAGTTGTTGTGTTTTTGGTAAATTGTGTTTTTCTTCACAGCAGACTATCCATATGGAAACCACAGCGGATGGGGAGGAGCGTCGTACCCTCAGCACCAGAGCATCAACTCTCAGGGACACTTCAGCGAGCGGTACTTAACCTTACCTTCATCTAACCATGGAAAGGACTAACAAAAATGTTTGAGAATGCGATTTTTAAAATTATTATTAAAATGTTGTCATTGATAAAAGATGCATTATGACAATACTAGTACTACTTTTTTATTCAAATTGAATCAAATACCCCATAATAAGGTTTAGGTAATGTATGATTTTATTTTTGAGGATACAAAACACTATTGCTTCCTGTGTTTTTGCCAGTCTGCCCGTCTCTGCCCCTGACCGCGAGCAGCTCAAGATTGAGCTCCAGCAAGTCAACCAACAGATCAGTCAGCAGACTCGCGGCATGGAGGTGTGTATGAATTCTCCATCAAAATTCATGTCTCACAGTGCATAGCCTTGTCTATATTCAGTAATATTAATAAACATCTTGCATGCGCACACAGGCTGCCAGTAACTCTATGCTCCTGCAGAGGGAGGCGTGTGCGCTGGCGTCTCAGCCCGCGGCTGGAGTGAAGTGGTCTTCAGGTGGCACTGTGTCCAGTGAGCAGCTCAGCCTGGAGCTGGATCACGTAGAGCTGGAGATCAAGAAGAGAACCCGTGAAATTGCCATGGTGAGTGAAACCAGAAACTCCTTTGCCAAGACCAGTTTTTATTTATTCTCATATGAACTGTCTGAGCTCAGTGGACCTGTTTCATGATTGAAGGAGAACCAGGTGGCCCATGAATACAAGCTGAAGGCCACTGAGAATGGGCAGCCTGACCGTAAAGCCCAGCTGGAGGAACTCTCTTTAGCTTTGGGGTGAGTAAAGAGACTTTTTAAGAGACCATACACACACAGTACATTTTATTATGATACTATGCTGTGGGCAGTCGTGGCCTAACGGACAGAGAGTCAGAAGGGATTGTAGGTGGGGGGAATGAATAACCAGCACTCTCTCCACCTACAATACCACGACTGATGTGAGACCCTTGAGCAAGGCACTGTTCCACCAACTGCTCCCCGGGCACCGCAGCAATGGCTGCCCACTGCTCTGGGTGTGTGTTCACGGTGTGTGTGTGCGTGCGTGGTTGATCACTTCTCACTGCTGTGTGTGTGCACTTGGATGGGTTAACTGCAGAGCACAAATTCCTAGTATGGGAAACCATACCTGGCCACATGTCAGGTCCTGTCCTTTCCTTTCCATTATTTTTATGCACTAGACCACACCTGCTGCTGGAGGGCCACTGTCCTGCAGTTTAACTCCAACTCTAATTAAACACACCTGAACCAGCTATTCAGAGTCCTCTGACTGATTTGAAACGGTGTCTCAATCTACCGCCCATAGAGCATCGATGCATACTAGGCTTCCTTACAGGAAATTACGTAACATTTCTGATGCATAAACTAGGGGTGTGACAAGATCTCGTGACACTGTTTTTTAATTGAACTGTCTCAGTAAATTTGTACGGTTATGTTCATATGAGCGTTTTCATTTTGCACAGCTGGTCTTTCGCTGCTCTGTAATACATCATGCCTTTTTCTGAGCATTTCAGTTGTGGCCCAATCGAGATAATGTACTAAAGCACAATGTGTACATCCTTTTAATCTTGCTGTGATTAATGATCTGCAGCCCTTTTAAAATGGCAGTTAATTTGGTTTTAGGTAAAGTTAGAGTACATTCAAACATACGTGTTAGTTCACCCCAAAATTAAAATTCTGTCATTAATTATTCACCCTCATGTCGTTCCAAACCCGTAAGACCTTCAATCATCTTCAGATCATCTTCATAAGATATTTTTGATAAAAACGGAGAGCCGTCTTGACCCTCCATAGACAGCAACACAACTGAAATGATCCCAGCTCCAGAAACAGAGAAAATACATCAGTAAAACGGTCCATGTGATGCTTCAAGAATACTTTTTGCACAAAGAAAACAAAAATAATTTACTTAACCATTCTTTCCCTTGACTTAAATCTGCCATTTTGGACTGTATCGCAATGCATAAGCATGCTTTAACGTATTCAACATAAATAGGCTTGTTTATGTTCGGGGGGAAAGCACACGCATGAACTTAACCTGCTGTTGTTTACACCTAGGGGTGTGTAGCTTGTGATACTCTTTAAAATGGCAAAAGACTTAACTTGGGGGAGTAAAATGTGCAAAAAAAAAGTCAAGCTACTCCCAATGAATCACCTGTGAAACTGAACGCGATATTGCGTAGCTTGTCAGTGATCTACGGCTCTGTGAATGAACTCTGGTTCATTTGAAAACAGGTGACAAAGATTTACTGCTAATCAAAGAACCGCCTTTTAAATGGGAATTGAATTAAGTGCTGTTAGTTAATTCAGTGTCAGTTTAGTTAGCTAAATTAGCAAAATTTAATTTAAAAATGAAATTTTCCAATTTAGTTTAATTGAAATCTAAATTTGATTAATTGAATAATACAAACAACCTTTTTAATACTGGTTAGATTAAATTATTTGCCTGTTTATTTAAAATTATAATTAAATGTAAAATTAATTATAAATAACCTTACATTATGTAGATATTTTGGCAGAATTGTGTAAGATATAGAATATTCAGTTAATAAGAGATCTGTAATCAGAATGCAGCCCTAGATTGAACTCCCTCCATTCTACATCTGTTCACTATTACACTGACTTGGTATTCTTGTTAGGCTCAGCAGTCTGCTCCCTCAGGCTACCATCAGCAAAGACCTCAGACAGCCTCTGTTGTTGCCTGTTCTCATGTTGCTCTATCAGCCAGTAGGCATGTTTGAATAATGTTTGCACAAATACACTCATTCTTTTTCTGTTCTCCTCTTCTCTTCATTAGTGAGGTGTCTAATGGATCCAGTGGCATGAAGCCAGCCAGTAGTATGGGTGGATCTATGCTGTCGCTGACCAGTAAGACGTCTTCCCTCACCCTCTGCTCCGCCGACCAAGCAGCGAGTAGCTCAGACCTTCAAAAGAATGGTGTTGTTCACTCTTGCTCTTAAGAGTGTATTCACACACACACACACACA
>JAUCMR010000051.1:1063310-1077619 GCA_032357425.1 Enteromius argenteus
ATGAGGAAACAAGCTTATAAATCACACAGAATGAAGTTTTTTGAAAATCTAAAAATGCACATAGTTTCCTGTAAGGGCTAGGTTTAGGTGTAGGGTCAGTGTAGGGTAATACCACATACAGTTTGTACAGTATAAACACTATTATGCCTATGGAATGTCCCCATAAAATATGTAAACACAACATGTGTGTGTGTGCTAACCTGCCTGTCAGATTACCTCTCTGTGAATCATTTCTTCCTGCACCACACCGTGACACTTCACTTTACATGTAATGAATCTAGAATATATGTGAAAGTTTCACTTTTTGAAATAAGTTACAAAAAAAATAGTTTTTTCACAATATTCCAATTTTTTGAGATTCACCTGTGTAATAGGTCAGAATTGTTTTTTCCTACTAAGTGTCCTGTGTTTTAAATTATGGAAAACACATAGTGGAAGATATACAAAAGAAGCAAGAGGTAAATTTATCCAGTATAAGGTACTACATCAGTATTATTACACTCCAGTTCGACTTTTTAAAATGGGATGTCTGAATGATAACAAATGCTGGAAATGTGAACAAGAGATTGGCACATACAGTCATGCTTCATGGGATCGTACAAAGATTAAACCTTTTTGGAAATCCGTGTTAAGACATCTAGGTAGGTGCCTGGAATTTAATATTCCATTTTCACCCAGGATATGTCTTTTAGGAGATAAATCTGCGATTCCACATAATTCTCCCTCATAACTGTTGGTATAGTTATAGCAATACGTATTATACTGAGGTTATGGAAAGATGCTAAATGTCTTACATTTAAACTGTGAATTGATTTCATGATTGAGAATGTATCATATGAGAAAATGCTAGCTAAAATGACTGGAGATAATGAAGTTGATATATGGGAGAATTTCATTTCTTAAGTATAAACTGTGGTCCTGTCTGCCCTGTGATGCTTTACAGTATTATCTTTATTTATTTGTTGCTGTTATTTTTTGGGGTTTTTCTCTCCATTTGAAGAAAACCAATAAAAATCTGGGAAACAATTCTGGTTAGGGTAAACTTCACTCAAAACAAATTATAATTTGAAATAAAAAGGCTGCACTACAAACAATCCTTATCCGGTGGCTTATCCTTATCCCTTTTCCTTCATGTTCTATTTTCAGAGAGCAGGAAAATAAGATAACAACTGGTATTTTAGTGTGGCATGGTACGACTCAAATATCTATGGCAGGATAATTTGTGATATTTTAATGGATAATAAACTAACTGCATTAAGAATCTCTTTTTCCTCTTGCCACATTCTCACACCTTTCTCCAAGTTTGTTTTTGTATGTAATTTCATTACATACATTTCATTTCTGATCCCTATTAGCTGTGTTTACTGGAATATTTCTAAAGCAGGTAAATATAATATTTGTTATCTGTCAAAATGACAGAAATCACATTGAAATATTATCAATCATGAGAATGAGAATTAAGAATATTAATATTGACATGAATCAATATTAATATATAAAAAGGTGATACCTCATAATGTTCATATTCTTCAACATCAAAATTCTCAAAGTCAAAGAACCCGTGCTGCAAGGCCTGAAAAGAAAATTAATAAATTAAGAATAATTATAAGATTTGACATTAATATATAATAAATACATAACAGAAATGTAAATGGTTGTAAGGAAATATCTTCAAAAGAGACTATTACGAATGAACTAATTTTAAATAAATCCTTGATGCTTAAAAAATATCATGTGTCAATTTCAAGTAAAGCCATCCAAGCTGTGTAATATTTCAGTGCCCTTCAAGAGCATTTAATTTCCAAACCTCTCCACCCAAAGAAACTATGTTCTTTGTGTTGAGCTTCCTGTTACTCAGTTATCACATTGTGTTAATGTGTTTTATGTAAGATTTGTGAGAGCCTCTGCCAATTCCTTCTCCTGTGTCAGATTGAAAAGACAGATAATTGGACTAAAAGCTTATGTTCTGGCGATAACGTGTATTACGCATCTACAATGTTCAGCCTTGATGCAAACAAAGATTAAGAGTTTTACAAACTTTAACCTTCCTAAATATTAATAGTTTTTTTTTTTTTAAGATTTATTTGTGGTGTTTTTGCCTTTAATTCAATAGGAAAGATCATAGCTGACAGGAAGTGAAGAGGCAGAGAGATAGCGGGATGGGATCAGGAAAGGTCTGCGAGCCAGGACTCGAACTTGCGGCGCCCGATGCACAATGGCGCTGAATGTTAATGCACTGTCCACGAGGCTATTGGCGCCGATTGAAATAATAATAGTTCAAACGGATGGTGCTTGTATACCAAACACTTCCCTACACTACACAGCCAAACACTACACATACCTTACGGATTCCTTGTAAACAGTCCAATATGGTTAAATCATATGTGCAGTTCCCAAAAGCAGCATCTCTATAAGATTACAAAAAAGTAAATAGTACATTTTTATTGCATTTTTTTGTGAATTTATGATTAAAGATCTGTGTGTGTGTGTGTGTGTGTTAAGAATTATAAATAACCTACACTAAAATTACCTAGACTACCATTCTAAAGTTTGGTGTCAGTAAGATCATGTTTTTATGTGAAATCAATGTAACTCTTCCAGGATTCTTTGATGAACAGAAAGTTCAAAAGAACAGCATTTTGAACTAATTTCTTTTTTAGCTATTTAAAAATCTGTACTGTCACTTTAGATTAGTTTAATGAATCCATGTAGAGTAAAGGCTTTCTCTCAAATTATTATTATTTACTGACACAAACTTTTAAACAGTAGTGTACATACAGTAATACTTTAGTACTGAGGTATGAGTAGACATATGATCAGATCAGATTCTCACCTGAAGGGCAGGTATGACACATTGGTTCCAGAGATCAGGGCCCGGTACACCTCCTCTGGAGTTCTTTTTAAGTAGATTACCTGCATACACAAGCGAGACGTCATGACTAGAAATTTCTCTGAAAGCCTCTAAAACGAGGTCAGCTGGGTCTACACAGCTCTTGTTTTTCACTGTTCATAACCAGTTTGTTCTTTTTGTCTGGGGTCTCTCAAACCCTAGAACGTGATGGTTAAAATCAACAAAAAGATCATCATCTTAGGTCATAGAAACAGCTGGACTCACAGCATAAGCACCGATGAGGAAGGCCGCATTGGCTCGCTTTCTTTGGTTGTAACTGGTGTAATGGATGATGCGCTTTCTGGACAGAGTGAAAGACTGAAGACACACACAACACACATTTATTTCAGAGCTGTGCTGGATAAAAGGGTATTTCATCAATATTTAAAAATTCTGTCATCACTTATTCTAGACCTGTACAACCTTACACAAAAGGAGAATGCTGCTTTTCATCCAATAATGTGCAAAGTTTGAACATACACACAAATTGAATAAATTAGAAACAGATGTTTGCTGAATAATAATCTCATTTTAATTCTGCCCCTTTTTTTGAGAAATCTATACCACTGTTTAAGAAAGCAAAAGAATATAGTGCATGATGCATATGGGCTGTTGGTGTTTATGTAAGTTTGTCACTTTCCATCGCTTTCTCTGTATGGAAATGTGTAGGACATTCTGTCTTTAAAGTGCTGCGGGGAAGACTTATTTTCGTCCTGAATACAAAAAAGATTTTTTGAAGTGATTTTTGTTTGTTGTTTTAAAGGTTGAAAGGAACATGTTTAGATTGGCAAACAATCAATTCAATCATCCTGAAATCAAAGGGTTTTTTTTTGACTGCATGGGTTAGTATATTTTATCCAAATGTGGAAGGAACATGTTCAGATTGTTCAAACAATATATAGCTGTTTTCCACCTCCATTTTCAGCATCCCTCTGCTAACCCAACTCCTTACTTTCGGTTGCCTCCTACACAGCCAAGGAAGTCTGGGGAAGTACTTTGCATTTGGGTCATACCTCAGCTTAACCTTTCTCTAAATATATCTATTTATACCCCTATGTACATGTGAACTCGTGAAATGCCTGAAATGAAGTCTGTGGTTAATTCAAGCTCAAGATATATTCATGTTATATTAAAATATATATTTTTTTTTTTCAAAAAGCTTTTACTATTTACTGTCTCTAATAACTCTAACCACCATTAAGCTTCAACAACTCTTTTTTAGACTTAGATTTAAAAATGTATTTATTTAAAAAGTTAAAGTAATGCAATGTGTGGTTTGTTTATAGTCTACATTTAGCTTCATAATTCATAAAAGTTTGCGAAGATTATCTCTGCAATAATCCAAAACTAATGGAAAAATACTATTGGCTTTTTGTAGAGGGAACCAGGTTAATGCTAACTTTGATGCTGGCCAACAAAAATATGACAGATATATAAAAATCAGGTTTGCAACGACATGAGAATGAGTAATTGATGACATAATTTTCATATTTTGGTTAACTGTTCTTTTACTACATTTAATTAGATTTAAGCCAATTTTGAGTTTTGTTGTTGTTTATTTAATAAAAGATTCTTAGCCTAATTCTTTATAAAAAAGGTTCAGGGCCATACAAAGCAGCGCTATTGCACCACATATAATGGCCCCAAAAAGTATTTAGACATTTACACCAGACTTTAAAATATGAATGTCATTGTATTAGTCAACTCCATATACCAAACCCAGCGTTATCTACTTTAAAGAAAGAAATTAGGTTTAAAACTATAAAAAACAATGTTGCATTGCTCGAAATGAAAGCCAACGCAATCAGAAAAACAGCCAAAGCTATATCTTTGATACAGCCAACTGATTTCATGCACTAAAAATCACCAAACCACTAACTGGTTATAACTTCAACAAGACAAGTTCAAGCTCTACCTCAATTTGTACCATCACTACTCAATAAACTTCAGACTTTTCCAGCCGGAAGACAATAACTGTAGAAAAACCTAGCACAATTTTGTCCAAACACAAAATTACGAGCAGCATTTCTGTTACATTTAACAGAAATGCAGGTAAAACACCTGTGGAAAAATGTATACAGAACATTCCCTAACGGTACACTGGACCTTTCACAGACTTAGACATTCAAATACTTTCTCAACTCACTTCACATTATAAAGAGACACCTTAAAACATGAGCCACTTAATCTGTCAGCTCCAGATACACAGATGGTCAGTGAAGCTCATCATTCATGCCAAAAACTTCTGTCCCGTCATTATACAGACGTGTACAGAGCGCTCTCTACTGCTCACTGCATGAACTCTCCACACATGATGAGCATTATAAATACTGTATGAAGACTACGGCTGCTGGTGGTGAACAACTGTGACCACAACCTTCAAACATCTGTATTTTCAAATATCTGTAATCTAAGATTCAGAAATTCTTATATATGTATCAAAGTGCTTGGCGATGGAATTGTGCCTTGAATGTATTTTTTTTGTTGTTTGTTTGTTTTGAACCTAAAGTCAATGACTGAGAGTGATTAAAAATCAATTCAAAGATAAAAATGAAAAGCACACGTCCTATATTTGATCAGTTCGCTAGATGAGCAATGCAAACACGGATTTGACTAAAAGAAGATGATCTTACCTTTAGTTTTTTGTTCAGTTTGCAGCAGTATCTGTACAGCATTGCCAGATTGAGGGGCCCAAAATCTGCATAAAAGCTTGAGACAGAAATGAACCACTTGTCATGAATTATAACAAACAAATATGAGCTGTAACAATCCAAAACTGAACGGTTAAGTGTGCTTGAAAACTCACTTTTCATAAATAAATTCATCATCAGTGCAGAAGAAATGTGTGTTTGCTGTGCTCTTGGGTTTGCTTCTAAGAGTAGCAAAATACAAACGATCTGAAAGAAAATACAACAGTATACAGACTGAATGATAAAATACATAAATGATGGTAAATCACGCCTAAATCTCTTATATATGGAAATACAGTGTCAGATTACATTCTGAAGATAAATATATAAGTGCAATTAATTTAATTAGTAACATTAACAAATGTATTACATTAGCATAGCCTATTAGTTAATGTACATTCAAGCCAATTTTAACCATATACTGTATTTTATTCCATTGATATCTGAATACACACGATCTATTAAATCGACAAGTTTTAATACATTCCAACACGTTAGGACATTGGTGCATGGATTAAGCAGATTAGAAAATAGGTTGATTTTTAACATGTATTTCATATAAACGAAAATATTTTTAACTTATTTAATATTACCTTTAATAAACGCTCCGAGCAACTCGTCCTCTTCCATGTTATTAAACACTGAAACTTTAGGACGCTACAATATTTCCACGCGTTTCGTTTCGTCCCAAAGGGTTTTGTTATGTTCCTGAAGTTTGAAAATGAATGTATTTAAAAGTAAATCCGTTATTTACACAGAAGTAAACACAGTCTGTGTCCCATAAGCTCATGCGTCGAATATAGACGCCAAATCCTCTAAATCTCTCCCGAACGCAAAGTCACTTAAAAACATGATCATGTCCAACAGTTGAATCGTGTCCTTTAGTTTTCCTTTATCTTTGGCGATTATGGTGTGCTAGGGTCTCCGTGCACTTTGTTCCATCGCTAAAAACTTCATGGTAAAGTTAAAGGGACATTGCCTAGTAACCACGTGCCACACCACCACACAAATGCGCGTTGCTAAGGAGGGGTTGAATTCGACCAATCAGAGCTCGAGGCGCAGTGCCTGCTATAATATTTGGGATTACCTAGACATCCAGCGACAGAAATACCTTTTTGCATCAAACTTTGAAAAGTATTGCGCACATTTCCCAGAAGAATTAAAATGATGTAAATTATTTGTATGCTGTCACAGACGGGTAAATAGATCTTAGGTCTTTGAAAGCATATTTTTCCGTGTCATTGCAGTCTATTTTAAAGTGGGTCATAAACATGTAGCATAAACTGATTGCATTATTCATGATGCAGGATTATCTGTGATGAATACTAGTTATGATGCAGTCAGTCAGACATTGCTAGCACTTTTCACTGCCATACTGTGAAATGAAACATTTAAGGATTTTTTAATTATTGTTCTTTGAATGACAGAGGTGTGTTTGCTGCACGGTTAAACGTGCAGCTGACGTGATTCAGCTCTAAAACTCTTAACATGATCAGGCTTGAGTCAGCTCAGCTCACATACAGCCTCAGACACCAGCATCCCTCTGCTAATGTATCGTCACCATGCATACACATACAGCATATGCAGTAGATAGATAGATCTACAAGCAATACTTCATAATGACAACATGAAAGAAGTTGGTTCGAAATCTTTGCAAAAAATAAAAATGGCACCAATTACAGCCTCAAATCCTTTTGGGTATGATGCTAAAAGCTTGCCACACCTATTTTTGGCCAGTTCTTCCCGTTCTTCTTTGCAGCACCTCTCAGGCTCCACCAGGTTGGATGGGGAGTGTTGGTGCACAGCCATTTTCAGATATTTCCAGATATGTTCAGTCAGGTTTGAGCCTGGGCTCTGGCTGGGCCACTCAAGGACATTCACATAGTTGTCACGTAGACACTTCTTTGTTATCTTGTGCTTAAGGGCCTTTTTCCTGTTGGAGGAAGAACCTTCGCCCCAGTCTGAGTGTCCAGAGAGCTCTGGTGCAGGTCTCTGTATATTGCTTCATTCATCTTTCCCTCGATCCTGACTAGTCTCACAGTTTCTGCAACTGAGAAACATCCCCACAGCATTGATGCTGCCACCACCATGCTTCACTGTGGAGATGATATTGGGCAGGTGATGAGCGGTGCCTGGTTTCCTTCAGACATGACACTTGCCATTCAGGCCAAAGAGTTCAGTTTTGGTTTCATTAGACCAGAGAATTTGGTCCAGAGTGCCTTTTACTGTGGAGTGGCTTCTGTCTGGCCACTATACCATACAGACCTTGTTGGTGGAGTGCTGCTGAGATGGTTGTTCTTCTGGAAGGTTCTCCCATCTCCACAGAGAAACGCTGGAGCTCAGTCAGAGTGACCGGGATCTTGGTCACCTCCCTGCCTAAGCTTCTTCTATTTACGAATGATGGAGGTAACTGTGCTCACCGGGACCTTTAATGCTGCAGAAATTGTTCTGTACCCTTCCCCAGATCCACGCCTCGTACAATCCTGTCTCAAAGGTCTACAGACAATTCCTCAGACTTCATGACTTGGTTTGGTGTGTGCTTTTCCAAGTCATGTCCAATCAGCTGTCAACTATCCAGTCAAGGTGTAGTAACATCTCAAGAAAGATCAGTGAAAGCAGGATGCACCTGAGCTCAATTTTGAGTGTCATGGCAAAAGCTGTGAATATGTACATATGATTTTTTTTGGTTCTTTTTTAATGAATTTACAAAGATTTCAAATTTCGCATGGGCTATTGTTCATAGTATTTTGAGGAATAAGGCTGTAAGGCTGTAACATAAAATGTGGAAGAAGGGAAGAGCTGTGCAAAATATTTTCTGGATGCACTGCAGATAGATAAATAGATTTACCTGAGATGTGTGTTATCCAGGCTGTTGGTGGCACCATGACCGGGCGTCTGGGCTTGAAGCGCCAGTGTCCCCTCCAGGCCGACACATGGGACATGCCTTCATTGATGTCTGTAAAGGGAGGAAGAGGATATTGCTGATGAAGAATCACGTCCTCCTGTTCACCCTCATATAAACCAGAGGCAGCTGGAACATTCCTGGAGTCACAGAACAGAAGAAAGAAGCTGCGTTTCTCTCAGCTCCACCTGCCAAAGAGCTACGAAGCACAGGTAAGAGCGGCTCAGGTGACGGCCTCGGGTTACAGCTCAGCGGCTCCGGTGCTGCCAGAGGCTTTCGGTTACTAATTCACAGAGAGGTGGGAACGTCACTCCTGAATTCTCGCTCGGACCAGGCTTGCGGTACGACCTCTGTGACACATTCGTATTGTTCTCCGTCAATCTCTGTTACAATAAAGTGGCGTGGGATTTGGAGCACTGCAGCAGTCTGGATTATTCAAGGGTCAGGGATGTGAGGCAGCCCTGAGGTTACACCTGAGACGAGGACATGCTCAGAGGCCAGAGGCCAAATGGAACAGGGTTTCTAATAACAGGCAAGGTCACCCACGGCGTTACAGGAGAGCTTATCAGCACTGTAGATATTTGAGAAACGCTGGAGGAGGAGCTCTTCCTTACCGGACACGGATGCAACGAAAAAGCAGCAAGATATCTTAAGTACTGCTTGACATGACATGCTTTGGACAAGTACAGTGTGTCAGACAGAGAAGTACAATGGCATCTGTAATTATGACACGGCTGACTGGAATGCTTGATTCTGACTGGTCAATCACAGCAATCACACAAATATTTCTGCATAATGTCTGTGAACTGTATATCTGACCATTGCCCCATGCATTTCCAGGCAGTGTTATTATAAGTTAAACTATTAAGAATTATTTCCATTAATTGAAATAAAGCTGAAGAAATTGCAAATATAAGATGATAAACTTAAACTTAAAATATTAATAGTACATAAATAACTTTAAAATTGCACTGATTCCATCAGTGTGCTCTTTTTTTCTCACATATTAAAATAATTTAAACTATTAATAAGTGCACTGAGCTGATAATATACAGTCTTCCTGGTCATTATTGCAAAATAAACCCTGTTTTTGTTAATAACATGTTTTTTATTTCTGAATTTCCACATAAGATGCTTTTTAAACTAAAATGTGATGCAAAACATTTCTAATACATTCTGATCATCAAATGATTTATCAGTAGATCACTATTTAAGATTTGATCATCATTTTAATGCATAATTTGAAAATTAGTCAGAATTAGGTCCTGTTAAGTTGTTATAAAAACGATGATCTAATAATGATTACATTTTAGTACAATAATTAGTTATGTGTCCTTTGGGCAAAATGTAATTGCACAGAAATGCTTCAGAGGAGTGATATTAAGCGAGTAATGGA
Source organism: Enteromius argenteus (assembly GCA_032357425.1). NCBI lineage: Eukaryota > Metazoa > Chordata > Actinopteri > Cypriniformes > Cyprinidae > Enteromius > Enteromius argenteus. The sequence goes on from JAUCMR010000051.1 coordinate 1,073,189, forward strand.
TCAAACAATCTTCTAAGCATCCAGATCAAACACAAACACATGAGTGAATATCCTCTTCTGTGCACAAACACTCGACCTGTCCCGTGCTTCATCTCACACAGTCAGACCTCATCATCTATTGTCGCCTTAACCCACTCATTTGAATCAGCCAATTAAGTAGCAGCTTAAAGTGTTTGTGGAAAAGTAGTTCAGGGTCAAAGCCGCTGTACTAATCTCATCATCAGAGGAATGACTGCTGAACTGTGAGTGACAGAGACTGAGGTCACCTGACCTCCAGCAGAACCAGACCAAAGCAACTGGTGGTTAAAACAATTTGGATGATATCAGTTTGGCATAAAACAATTCATTTGAAATGATTTCAAACATGACATAAACTGATAAATTCTACTCAGTGTGGGTTCCACCAATTTCCTGTTTGTTTGTTTGTTTTTTTAAGATTTTCACCCTGTAGTGTAGGCTACTTCAAATCTTAAAAGTACATAAAAAACACTGAGGGTATGAACTAAAAGGCCACTTTGTTTTTTTTAACACTCTGGGCTACGCTTTTAAATGTACATTGTAATGTCGTCAAGTTAGTTCTAGCAATATATTCTTCTGAAGCATTCTATTTTAAAATATGCTAAAGTGTACTTTGTCACAAGAATCTGTTTCGTTCTGCAACAATATTACACGTTTTAGTGATTAAGGTAGTTAAATAATGATAATAAAAAACATTAAATCTTATGTCGTTTAAATTGTAATTTAATTTTAATCAAATAACTCATTTATTTGTTTAATTTTAAGCCGAACCCTTTTGTCATGCATCAGAGAACTAAACGCCCATTGGCTGGTCAAGGTAGGCGTGAGCATGACGTCAGCAGAGCGTAACCAAAAAAGAGAATTCTAAGATGAGAGATGAACAGCTCAACACCACTCGCGGTTCGCAATCACAGGAAGTCCAGCTTCACTTTTTCTCTATGAAACTTTGTCTGTTAAACAATTAGCGATTGTAGCATTACATTGTGGTTGGTGTTGTATTACAAGCTATTGTTTTGTGCTCGGTGAGCTTGTTATCGATATCGCGGGGTTCCAGGATGTTGATATGGAGTGAGAGATCTCCCTCGCGCATCATCTCTGTGAGAGTCTTGGGCAAACATGGCGGCGGTGACACCAGTGCGGTGTTCTCTGAGAATACTGAGACGTCTGGTGAGTTTATAAACAATGACGCTTTCCTTAAAACGATATCGCAACGTGTCATTGTCAGAGTTACGAACATGCACGACTTTAAAATATAATGAACTGCCGAGGTGGGCAGTCCAGTCTTCAGTTAAAGTCACTATTTACTGCATACTCTATTCAAAACAAAACAGACCCAGTGTCATGAATGTCACGAAATGCTATGCAATAAATTCTTTGTCTTGTATGTGTTTTAATGTATTAGTTAAAGCAGTAATTGACACGAGTAGAAAGTTTTAGTTGTCTTGCTCTTTATGTGCATCAGCCCCGGGTCGTATCCCAGTGTCCCAGGCTCCAGGCTCTTGGACCGGCCCCAGTATTTCACATCTCCACACCCCTCACTTCAGTCCACTGGAGAGGCTTCAGATGCAGCCATGGTATGTGCTGCAAGCATGAATGTTCAAACAGCTTGTACAACACGTTATTAACCCTGATTTTTCTGTGTATGTCATTGCTGTCTTAATAAACTGGACTTCATTTGTTTGTACTTTTAGTGGCATCTGGACAGGTGCTGCAGTTTAAACTCTCAGACATCGGAGAGGGCATAATGGAAGTGACAGTAAAAGAGTGGTAAGCTTTTGTGAAATGCATTTATAAACCATTAGGCGGTGACGTTTGCATATATTTTTTAAATGCTTTATCCATTATTAGATGAATTTTATATCAAATTCTTAAAATACATGAAGTTAATATAAAGGCACTATATGGATATTACCGATTAAATGAAATATAAAAGCCATCTGCTGCAGAAACTGTTTATTGCCATGAACATATTTACATATTTTTATATATTGCATAAATAATGTCATTTTTGCTCAATAAAGTTACAATGAAATGGAAGAAGCAATAGATATTTGTGACATTTTTTGTAAAGGATTTATTATTGTTAACCGAAAACATGCTAATTACTTGAAATTAAATCAAATGATTAGTATTTTAATACAGCTAATTGTAAAGTGAACAGTTGTCATTTTTGTTAGTTTAAAATAACTAAAGCATATTAAAAACAGTGTTTCTTTAAGGTCAAGTTCAAAAAAATGTGGTAACACTTTCTATGAAGCCCGTATTTGTAATACATTATAAGGGTATTCCTAAGGCATTATAATGAATGCATAATATATAATATCTCATGTATATGAATAATCATCAAAGCAAAGTATAATATATTATAATATCTACTTATTTGTGATTTAAACTTTTTTAAGAGTATGATTATCTATAACACACAATGAACACCGTATTAAATCTACTTAATTTGACTTTGTGTATATGAGATCTGCACAGTACCTTACAACATATTGTAAGTGTTTTTTGAGTGTTTCCTGTGAGGCTAATGTGAGCTAGCTAATACTTTCAACTGAAAAATGCAATGTTTATTATATAAACCTAAAGTATTAGTAGACTTAGGTAGGGTAGAGTAGAATCTTTGCATACTTGTAAAGTATCCTATACTCAGCGTGTCTGTCGAGGAACCATCAAAAGAAAGTGTTAACTTATATTTAGCAGACACACTACTAATACTCTAATGAAGGCTAGGTGACATGTAGTTGCAGAGTTACTTATCCACAGCTGTTTGAAGGGTGCCATCAAAATAATCAAACTGATATTATAAAAAACAACAACAAAACGTTCAAAGCAAATGTCATATTACACATTCATCTGATCTGATATGTGATCTTATGGCTGTTTGAGAAATACATTCTTATTATTATTAATACTTATAAGTGGTATTCGCCCACTTCAAGTAAAGTAACATAAGTAATATGGCAAAATATGAGACTTATAATGCGTTATAACAATGAGAAATATAATCCATTGTAACTTAAGTGGATGAATCATGTTCATTGTGTTATAAATGATCATACTTTTTAAAACTAGAACCACAAATAAGTAAATATTACACATTAAAACAGTTCTAATGAATATTAATGAGATGATACAATATATTATTAAAATATTTATAATGCATTATTCATTCATTATAATGCCTTAAGAATACCCTTATAATGTATTCTAAATAAGGGCTTCATAGAAAGCATTACCAAAATTGTTTACAATTCTACACAAGACGATCCATAACCTGCATTTGGAAAATATATAGGATGCATTTTAATTTAATTGCAACTTTTAAAAAAAAAAACAGCATTATTAATGTTAACAAAAAAGCTAGTTTCAGCTTAATTATGGCATAAACATTAGATTGCATAGATTAGCAAAGGGGCATATCCCACATAAAATGATGCTGTTATTTTGCTTCTCTGTCTTTATGCAGGTATGTCAAGGAAGGAGACCTAGTCTCCCAGTTTGACAGCATTTGTGAAGTCCAGAGCGACAAAGCATCCGTCACCATCACGAGCCGTTATGACGGCATCATCCGTAAGCTGTATTATGACGAAGATGCTATCGCACGTGTTGGTTCACCTCTTGTGGACATTGAAACGGACAGAGCTCTGGGTCAGTGACTGCTGTGGATCCTATACTTGATACTGACTTTGAAGTGTCCTTCCAGTTCTGTTGTTGTGTAGTAAAACTGTTTGGCCTGTTGTCCTGCAGAGGGCGCCCCAGAGGAAGATGTGGTAGAGACTCCAGCAGTATCCCATACACAATTGCAAATCAAAACCCAGGCGACACCGGCGGTGCGCCGTCTGGCCATGGAGAACAATGTAATTTTGAATTGCATCAGGCTGTAACCAACCTACAACACCCTTTCATTGTGGCTTTATTGTGGTCTTGGCCATTTCTGATCTTTATATCTGTCCTCTGCTAGATTAAACTAAGTGAGGTGGTCGGGACGGGAAAAGATGGACGTATTTTGAAAGAGGACATTATCAATTTTTTAGCCAAGCAGACAGGAGCCATCCTCCCATATGAAGTCCAGAAAACCCCATCACCCACTGCAGATACCCCACCCAAAGAAAAGACACCCATTATGGCTCCTCCGGCGATCCCGAGACCAGTCTTCACCGGGAAAGACAGGAAAGAGCCTCTGAACGGTGAGTTTTTATGTTGTTTTACATGGGTCATGCATACAATAATTTAAGAACCCCTCTTCTGTGATGAGCACATTTTTAATTTCTAAACATTTAAAGTTTATGTGGAGAGGTATTGAAAAAACCTATAAAAAATCTTAAAGGGTTAGTTCAACCAAAAATGAAAATTCTGTCATTAATTACTCACCCTCATGTCGTTCCAAACCCATAAGACCTTCGTTCATCT
>JAUCMR010000051.1:1132654-1144580 GCA_032357425.1 Enteromius argenteus
AGTCGGACTCGAGTCCAAAGAATAGTGACTCGAGTCGGACTCGAGTCCGAGTCCAGGACTCGAGTACTCCATCACTGCCATGTGCACCATCCAGTTGGCGAATGGTGTTTAATTCATATGAATTTATAGCCTATACGATTTCTTTCATATGACATATGATCCACTTACACTGCACAGTGGTAATCAAACACTTAGTTCAACGTGTTCAGGTCAACATCTTTGTTCACCCTGGAACCACATTGTGATTAACCAATCAGATTTGAAGAACTGGTTTATAGTTTTTGTGTTTAGGCTCACAATCAGTGTTTGGTGTTTGTACATCAGTGTCAGTCATCTATCATTAAATCTGGGGTGAGGTTATGAAAGTGAACCTTTATACTTAGTTTTTTTAATATAAATCAAGTTGTACATACTAATTGAGTGCTGGAAATGTTTTATTGGCAGGCCACATTTACTCTGGTTCCTTAGCATTGTGGTTATAAGTACATTTTTGTAGTAAAAAAAAATGATTTTTGTAGTTCTAATTTGGTTTTAACATTATATAACCGTCTTTTTGCTCTCTTTGCATTCAATTAGCCTTTTAATGGGCTGTTGCCTAACGATGAACACATCGTCTGCCTCACTGATGCAGCTTTTGATATTTCAGGCATCATTATCAAAACTTTCTCCATTTATAGAGACAAGTATGACCTGAATGTTCTTTTTATGTTCTTTTGGCTATACCTCTCAAGGTGTTGAGAGACTTGCGTCATCATCCTGAACTTGATTGTGATGTGACTATAAATAAGTGCGCAGAATAACACAGCTAACGTGCACACTGCTTGACACACGGTGCAGAAACAGTTGAGGAGATTCTGTCTCAGAACACACTGTACCTGTTGAGTTTTTGATCTTATTACTTTAGAGGACTGTGAGGCTTGTTGTTCCACAGTTCATCTTTTGTCAATTTGAGCTCAAATCGGTGTAACAGCCCCCTTTGGAGATGAAGAAAGAAAGAAGAGGGAGAAATGGAGTGAGAACACAGGACAGACACGATGTGAAGGATGAATGTGAATGTTCCTTTAGAAAATGTTAGCTTGATAACAGCAGGATGTTAAATGAAGCTAAATGAAGCCAATCAGTTGTAATTGTTGCATTTTCAGTAAAGCTAAAGTACCCATCATGCATTGGAGGCTTAAACTGGGAGATTTTGTACTTGTCATTGAGAAATGAGTACACTGAAAAAATAAAAATGTAGAAACAATTTGCAACTGCTTGAAATTGCTTGTAAATTTCACATTTAAGTACAAAGAAAAATTCAAATATTAATTAAAAAAATATTTTTTGTACACTGCAAAAAAATAAAATAAATAAATAACACAAAACTGTTTTAAGGATAATGTTACATCATAAGTTGATGTAAAACAACCAAATCTTACTAGAAATATTCATTGTATTTGATTAACACAATGATAATTAAATAAAGATTACTGAAGTATGTTTTACCAATAAATAAATACATAAAATTACAGCAAAATGTACTGTATTCATTTGACGAAATATTAAATGTTAGTTGTTGTTGTTGTTTTAGCTGTATTTTCAAGTGTGGAGTTAATTAAAATGTCTGCAAAATTACTGGATAATGGCAGAATTGTTTTTTTAACCATTGACTATAGTCTTCAACATTACTACTGCAATCGAGAGCTATCAATTTTAACATTTAGACCTAAAAAAAGAACTTCTAATTTAAGTGAGCTTAAAACAATCTTCACATAACCCATTATAATATATTATATATTATAATGTCATATTTACTTGTGCACTTCAGCAGAAATATAAAGAAATTGAAATTAAAGTTATCAGACACATTCTAAATTAAAAATAAATGAATCCATAAAGCTATCCCCTTTTTTCTCTGTCCTTTGTTTAATAGACATCACAGCAGCTGGTTATTATAGGTTATTTTGGTTGTTATTTCTTTAAGAGCTGCCGCTGCTGAATGTGACGCAGTTCTGACACACATCTTATTTACTTTCAACTCTTTTTACCTTTTCTGACCCACTTCAGGTCAGGCGTGTTAGATGAGTGAGACAGCGCTGGGCTGCTCCAAAACATTTCAAAGACATGTTCTTAAATATGGCTCATATAAAATATATTACATGCTTGCCCTATTTTAGGCAGCTTTATTTGTCTTTTTGGGAGCTTTATGACTTGACTGACCACGATGTTTCATGCACGTAGCTTATTTTGCGCTTTCACCTTCACCACAGAAACGCCATTTCCCATGCTGCATCCCTGGACTGATCACACTCACACCTGCACCTCATTCACACACACACACACACACACACCTGCAGCTCGTTGCCACACCCATTTACTGATTACACACACACATATATAAACCACAGCCAAATACCCACTCACCGCGACGTCTTGTCTTCCCAGTACTACAATTCTGAGCATTCCTTCCCGTGTTTGTTTTTCCCTGTTGTGTTTTTGGACTGTTTATCTGGTTTTGTTGATTGTTTTCTGCCTGCCCCGACTATTGCCCGGATTACGATTACGTCTCTGGATTATCTATGTTTGCCCCGGATGCCGTTGTTCACACTGCCTGTACGACTACGAATAAAAGCCTGCACATGGATCCAACCTTGTCAGTCCCGTTTGTTACATATATATTCATTTTATTTTTGTTTTTTTGCAAGTGTGCAAGAAAATACCCCACATTCCCTCTGTGTTTATGTTTAAACAATTGTTGAGGGTAAAGTGAGGGATTAAAAATAAACAGTAGTTAAACTCTCACTCCACCTTCCTGGCTGACAGATTGTTGAGGACTTCCTCATCACCAGCTCGTGTTCGGGAAAAGTGTCTACAAATGATCCGCAGTCATGCTGATCAATAGATGGAAAACGCTGGTCATTTCTCTGAAATCTGTCACCTCCATACCGCTCCTCTGTTGTGTCTGCATGCTCGAGTGTGACTTCACCATACCGTATACAGGCCTGAGTTATGAATAACTTCTGTTTGGAGGTGGGTGTATGTCACCTTAAACAGCAGCGATGACTAAACGTGCCAGTATTTACTGCAAATAACTGTGACTGGCAGTCTGTTGACAATGTTATTCATTTCATCAGCACTTACCATAATCATACTGCCTATAATAGAAAGTGCACCACATCTTTAGACATCTTTAGAGGAAGACGGAAATGTCCTCTTCCTGTAAGACAGAGTCCTGGATTTAGCACTGGCTGAGTGAGCTCACTGTCGAGCAATTCAGTGGCCACAGTAGTCACAGTACTTGCGATAAATACATTAATAAAATTAAGAAGAAAGTCTGGAGAAGTTGCAGATGCATAGTTTGTTGACTGAGTGACTCTTGGTTATTAGAGCTTTTGTGAGTGTAATAGTACAGTAGTAACAAGGAAGTCTCTAATATTTTGAAATTAATTAGCTTTCCCATTTATCTCAATGGCAGTTGCTTGGCTGGCACAGGACCCTCTGGATCTAACATTTAGTCTCATGAGAAGAACTTTCCCATGAAAGACAACAGACACATAAAATGTAACTATATGCATCTATACATTATATAAAACATTATGTTTCATATAATTTTTGGAGTTATTCTGTTAGAATTCACAACTATATTTAAATGGTGTTCAATGAAGAAATATTATAGAAATATAGTTACAACATCTACCAACAGGGGTAGACATACATAATATTTTAAGAGCCAGATATAATTTAATATTGGGTGAGCTCGGTCTCTCTCTCTCTCTCCTTCCCTCTCTCTCTTAGTTCTGTTAACATTGTTTTTTGAACATGCATTGGTCAGTTTGTAAATTTTGGGCAAAATAAATAAACAAATAAATAATAATCTAAAAAAGCATTATTTTATTACTCTTTCTTTCTTTTATCTGGAGAGATAAAAGTAGATATCCAAACTCCTCTCTGTAACAAAATGTTAGTCAAATTAAAGAATTTAGAACTTGCCTTTCTATTCTGGAAATGCATGCAAATTCTCACATATTTATTTGAATATTGTCTCATTTGCATGCATGGTATTTCCAAAAAAATTTAAAAACAAAAAATGTTTTCAATTCTTAATGTTAATTTTTTTTTTACCCTATTTACCTGAATGGATATTTGGAAATCAAAAATACTTTTATGTTAAGATCAGTGTGATTCAGTTTCTTTAAGGCATTTTTTTGTCGAGAATAAAAAGCTCTCTTCAAAACTACGGGTTTTTATAAAAAGACTAACATTATGGTCCATTTTTATAAGCTTGCTCTTAGACTGTTTAGTTTGTTCTACAAGCATTATGGAGCCAGTTTTCCCTGTTCAAATGTTAATGGTGAGAACGACTGCAGACGGCAGTTTTAAAGGGCAGTGTAAGGGGGTTCAGAGCAGGTGAGTCAGAGTGGGCCGCTGTCTCTCAGTGCCATCACTGCAGAAGATAAACAGGCTCCTGCAGAGGCGTGGAGTGGGAGAGATGAGTGGTCCATGCCGTCGCCATGGAGACCAGCCTCATAACCACACAGCTTTCCTGGAATAAACACTTCTGCGTGGCCGTATATTCTGGAAAAATGGAATGATCCTGTTGGTAGCAGTTAATTATGCGCGTGTATGTGAATAGAGTAGATTTTTACTCTTTTTTTACGAGGCTAACCGTGAAAGGTGCCAGGCTTTGTGTGCTGGAGGTGACTAAGAGCCTCCATTAACCCATGTGAGTGGGATGTGTGGGAAGATGAAGGCCAGTGGGGGGACATCTCTTACGCATTATGACATTAAAACATCCGTTTCCTTTAGATGCACATAACAATAAAAAATAAATAAAAATAAGAATTAAAGTACTATCAATAATAATAATTATAATAAAAATAAAAAAGTAAGTAAAGTAAAATAAATAATATTAATGTTTAAATAAAATCCAAAAAGCAAAATGAAATAAAATAAAATCATCAATAATAATAATAATAATAATAGATGTAATTAAAGTAAATAAATAAAATCCAAAAAGTCTAATGGAGTAATCAATAATAATAATAATAAAAAAATGTAATTAAAATAAAATAAATAACACTAAAATAAAATACTAAAATACTGTGAAGAGGAACCACAGTCATGAAATTTAAAAAAAAGCCAATTAGCTGCACAAAATAAAATAAAATAAAATGAAATAAAATTATTGTGCTGTCAGTAATTATAAACCCAAAAATGTAAAAGACTGTTACAAACAAATCTTTTCATGTAAAAAATTTATTACATTTTTCACTCAAAAGTTCAATAAATAACCCACAATTGTTTGTCAAATATAAATACAAATATAAATACTATTTTCAATATAACCTTTCAATAAATACTCATAGGCAATACAAAATACACACTTAACACATAATTGTGCAAAAGTCATAGTCACTTTCACAGTTATTGTCCAGTGCTACAATCTTGATCTCTGTGTGCTCCACAATATTGTCGAATGCCCCGAGGCCTTCCAGTCGGCTTTTGAGTCTGTGTGTCCGGTCCTCCGGAACCTCAGGAATCCGGTTCAGATCATCCAGCGACCATCACGTCACAATAATGCCATGTTTATCAGGGACGCAATCCTCCGCTGCCGTCTTTAGAGTAGTTTAACCCACATGCTGTGTAATGAGTTCCTGGTAAACTGTTGACTTGAGGAAACGAGGGTAGCAGTCTTTCTCCATGAGGGTGTAAATTTTACTCTGGGCAAGGTTGAAGCAGGACAGTGTGGGATGCTCCATATTCTTCAAGGTGATGTTTCTAGTTTCGTGATCAAGATTAACCTGAAAATATGCAATAAGGAACGATTAGACTTTTCCATGAAATCTATTAAGCGTGAGTCTTTTGTTAGTTAATATTCGTAGTAAACGTACCTCTCTTGGTGCGTCAGAAGTGATGAACTCCTCATAAATTTTCCTGGCCTTGGTGCACAGCTTGGAGGAGCTCTTTGTGCTCCTGTAGTCCTCACAAGCCAAATAGAAAGCAATGTTTTCTTCACTGTACTCAGATGCCAGGAACGTTGTGAAAGAGCAAAGCCCCTCTACAGAGAAACACAGAGAAAACATTAGACCCTTTCATTCTAATCATGTGCTTTTGTATCGCCTCCATTCTTGATTATATGAATTTACCTTTGTGAGCCAGGAGTTCATGGAAAGACCATTTCTGTCTGTCCTCTGCTGTTAGTTTGTCAGTTTTTTGCGAGTGGCCCATGATATTGAGCTCTTGCTTTAGTAGAAAACTTCCAAAGCGAGCTTTAAGCTCCTTTGCCCTGTGAGGAACAAAAATATTCATAATTTCAGTGAGGAAGGTACTTTTTTCCCTTACATTATTTAACAGTGATTTTTTTTGCATTTTAACTGTTCTAGCAGTATTTTTTTATTAAGTAAATCTGAAACATACCTTTCCAGGCAGGTGATTGGCAGATGCTCTAGTGACCGACACATGTTAATAGAGATGTCCAGAGATGCTCCACAAGTGGATGGATGTCTGATAGTTAGTGGTGTCAGAGACTTTTGATTCTGTCTAAATGTCTGCAGCGCTGGGGTATTTATACAGTTTCACTCTCCATGACATCACTGGACTCGGCCAATGAAACGTAGGCTGTGAAGGGAGGGGGAGTTTCTGCCCTTCAAGCAGCCTTTGGTCTCCGGTGAATCATTTCCAGTAGAAGGCACTGCCTTAAAGATTCACTTTTTCCTCCTTGTGTTTAATCGTCTCCATTTGGTGCATGAAACATTGGAAATGGATGAAATGCTCAAAGCTGAATTTCACAAGGAGAATTCAGGCAAAAAGGAAAATTCTGTAACATTTACACACCCTTATGTTGCTCCAAACCAAATAATATATTGGTGTTTTAATGCTTTTGTTCATACACTGAATGTCAATGTGCTCCATGTTGTTGACTTGATAAAAACAGCTCTTTACAATACTTTTGTTGGTCAAAATGTTTCTTATGCTTTTAAATGTTAAATGCCACTTTGTGAAATCACTTTACACTCTCAGAAGTAAGGGTACAAAAGCTGTCACTGGGGCGGTACCTTTTCAAAAGGTACACTTTTGTTCCTATTAGGTTCAAATATTTACACTTTAAGTACTAAGTACTATTATAAGGTACCAAAATGTACCCATGTCCTTTTTGAAAAGGTACCGCCCCAGTGACAGCTTTTGTACCTTTATTTCTGAGAGTGCACTTATTTAATTACTTTTAATGCATTTGAATATGTGACTACAAATATATTATATTGCCTAACAAAAAGCAGCCTTCATGTCATTATAGATAACTATAGTCTGATTTAACATGGAAATATATCTCAACCACATGCATGCGCAAGCAGGGGCCGTTTGCAGCATATAGGAAGTCTCAGCGGAGACTTCTGTGTAGACAGGAGGAAGCCCACCCACGTGCCTTAAAACCCCTGCTGATGTCACTGACTCACACTGTGTGAACCCGTCTGCTATGAAAGTGGAGGGTCTTAAAAGCATTGTCGTACAAACAGGAAAGAGAGGCGGAGAATATGTGGGAGAAGACAGGGTAAATGGAAATATAAAGAAAAATCTGTTAAGGTGAAGTGATTTCCTTTGTTCTAAACGATTCTGGATTAAAGCAAAAGATGTAACCTTATGCGATTCTTTATGCTCTTTCGAGTTGTGTGTAAATCAAATATTTATCCTGCAGAGAAGAGATGCTTCTGCATTTCTTTTGATAAGCAATGAGCGTAATCCCAGAAGAAATGATGCTGCCTTGAGGTTGTTCTTCTTTTATGGGCTATACTGTAAAAAAAAAAGTCAGAAAACTTAAAAGAAAATGTGCTTTATGCGCAAAAAATCAAAAATTCTAATTAGAAATGTTGTTTAACATTTTTAGGTTACAACGTTAAAGCTATTTTCAAGTTTTAGATCAATTAGAATTATAAATATATTTGTAGAGTGAAGATTTTTTCTGCGCATGCCCAAAATAGCATGCCAAATAAAAATGTAAATTATATAACATACATGACACGCATGTGTTTGGCATGCATATAATATGCAGTTTGTGTGTGCATATTATACGAAATTTGTTGCTGTGCATATGATGCACAGTTTTGTATACATTTGTTTGATATGCATCTACACCACAACCCTTATCCTAGCCATTGCGTAGCATAAAGACATCAAAGTCCATTTTTGCATATGAATACCACAGGTTTTTATTTTTATTTGGCATACTATTTATAAAGTATTGACTTTATATTAAAAGTATTTAAAATACATGTAGAATATAGGGTGAATTTTCATCTCATTTCCTTGTCATATAATGCTGTTATAACAATAATGGAAGAGATGTGATTTATGATTCTCTAAAGTGAACCTGTAACCATCTCCATTAGCAATAACATGTTTTGCTTGCTGGCTTTGGTACTGACTTCTCAGTGCCAGAGATCTGATTCCAGCAACTGTGAACTTTATTACATTCATTTGAAGGACAAGTATGTAGAGCTCTGTTTACACGCTCAATCAGAGGTCAGTGTTTTTGGGGACAGAGTGTTACAGCGAGTATCTCAGGCCAGCTGTGGCATGTCTTATTGAGACTTGTCCCCATCTGTCCATTGTCACTTTAGACTGGATGTAAACATGTTTTCTTTGCCAGTGCCTAGGCAGAAAATAATATACACTATGCAAAGTCCTGGCTGGAACAATATTGTGGGGAAAAAAGAATTTCGGAAAACAAGCTCTTTGTTTATAATTGTCATTATGCGCGATACAAATAGTCCTAAATCGCCACCATAAATGAGATTCCTGTGCAAGTCCTTTTCCGCTTCAGAGAAATTGCGACTTTGTTTAGAGTAACTGTGAACTTATTGACTAACGTTTGTGACTTTTTTGTAATTGCAACTTTATTTCTCATTATTACAACTGTGTATCTCCCATTTGCAAATTTGAGTGATTTTAGAAAAGTAGTCTCTTTGGAGGAGGGTTTCTTGGCAGTTTACTGAAAGCTATATATTGTATTTAGTTTGACAGACTCTTAGCTGTTCCTGATTTTCTGGATGTGATGCACACAGCCAAGCTTTTTGTGAACCGCTGCCACCGGAAAGCCGCCTGTCTCTCGAGCTTGGCTTCCTGCTCCATTGAACAATGGGAATAATTAGGAATTGTGAACCACACTGCCGTTTCTATTTAAACACAGTGCTTCCATGGAAGTTGGCTGGTTTAGCTTACAGGAACAATTCAACTGCACAATAAATAATCACCGTATGCTGTCAAAGTCACATCTTATTGGTTTTACGTTTTGTCCATTTCTAGGTTACAGGTTGTATAATCCTGGTTATGATGCTACTTTTTCAATAGCTCATCAATTTTGAATGAAATATCTGTTTAATGCACTGAAAAGGATGCGAGACATCTGATGCCAAACCAATGTTGCCAAGACGGGAGTAAAAAAGCACTCTTATAATTGGGTCACATGAAAATCAATACGGAATAAAGAATCCTTGTCTCATCATGATTTTTATAGCGCATATTATGTCCTCATAAGCCTGGGCCTGATAACTATAAACAGACCAATTCCAAACACTTTTCTAATCTAATCACACTATAACAATAATGAGAACGTGTTGTATAATAGACACTTGGGTCAGCTCTCCAGTGTTCTGTGCGATGGTAGAAAAATCGATTTCAGTCAAATAATATAGGCCAGAGATATTTATAAGCTACCCATTTCCTTCATTTTACATATTGCATTCATTTGTCTGTTACATGAAAATCACTAAAACAGATATGTGTCAGTTATTATGCTTTAGAAATGTTGGCATCAAGGATTTTTTTTTAAATAAAATGTGTTTCACTTTTATTTTCAACAATCTGAAGACAAGTACACAAGGTTTAAAATTCTGTTTATGGTAACACTTTTATTTTTAGGGTCTCTTAACTAGTTACTCATTAGCTTGCATATTACTAGAATATTAGCCATTTATTAATAGTAATTAAGCACATATTAATGTTTGCTCTACATGACCATATTCTACATCCATATACCTAAACTTGACAACTACCCTACTAACCATCAATAAGCAGCAAATTAGGAATTTATTGATGATAAAAAGTCGTAGTTAATAGTGAAGAAGTGTTACGTATTCTAAAATGTTATCAGTTTATTTTCAAAAGTGTGAAGCCATTTATTAGTTCTTTTTTTATGCTGTCATGTCTGAAATAAAGTTAATATGTGACGTTTTACACAAATGCTGGCAAAACCATTGTCACTGTTTTAAGTACTTGTTGACTAAACAGATGATTAAACCCCCACCAACTCATGTGTCATGATGGCATATTCAACAGAATTTCCCTTGGGAATATAATCACCACTCATCTTCTTACGTTGCTTTTCATAACAGATTTGAACAAATTCATGGTGTGCCAAACTCGTTTGCTGTAAAACACCATCAATATCAGTCCGTAACTGATTAACTTACAAGTAATTGAAAAATAATGTATAAAAGGGCCGATGTTTTCTTAATGGTTCCATATCTATTCAATAAATGACTTTTAATTAGAATGGCTCGAAATATATGTTGCTTCATTTGTTTTTAATAAGTGTAATATAAGCAAGTTGTTAATACGGTGTAACTTAAATTTAGGTATACTGCCAGTTACTTTGTCTATTTTTACAGCAAAAATAGTTTCAGAGTCAAAACAGAATCAAATGTTTTACATTTCTGAGCAACATAGCATGTGTATTACATGTTCAGTCTATAGGCATGTGTTGTTATATATTAAACTATATACATACATTCATTTGAATGAATTAGGATGTACGTAGATGTTGACATGTGACTGGACCTCAGCAGGGACTGCCCAAGCTATTCTTCACCAGAATATGGGATTTGCCCAACATTCTGCATAACTGGAATTCAGCTGAACTTATGGGAACATAGCTGTCTCGAAGCTTAAAGTCATGACAAACTGGCAAATGTCCCAGAATCTGAGGGTTTAAACAAATTTCAACTTTCCCTCGAGTCAGCCAGTAGAGGTTTTGAAATATGAAGGTTCAAGGGGTCTTGTTGCTAAAAATAAGAATCTCCATTTGTGAAAATGGAGAAAAAGTAACAGATAGCACAGATAATCCAGCAAAAATGAACCACAATTAAATGAATTACTCTATTTTTTGGGTAAAAACTGCACGTTTTTTGTGTGTATTTGCACTCCAACTTTTTTAGTATGGTGTGTATATTCCACGCAAAGCATGTTCTCAGTATAGGGAATGCAAGCTGCATTCAAAATCATTTGATGGGTTTTCAGTGAAGAACAGCGGGGGTCTTTGCTTAGAACGGTGGTCTGCATTGAATAGATCAATTTTGCCCAGTCTTCTGCAGAATCAAGCACTCCTGGAGATACCTGGAAAGATAACAGGCCAACAAATGAAAATGGCCTCACAGCAGGATGTTTTCATACAAAACGCCTAATTGGGAACATTGTAAAAACTGTGCCGGTTGAGCACTGATTTTTGTTTAAACGGCTTTAATACACAGCTAAAGCTTCAGGAAGCTGCTTTCATTAGAAGAAAGAATAAAAGAGTGATGCATATTTGCACATGTATTTTAGTCTCTATGACAGCAACCTGGCATGTGACTGTCTGGCCAAGAAGTGCAAAAGAAGGCAATGGGTTTATCCATGACACACGGCTGAGTGATTGTCTTTATAGAGATCACATCATCAGTGTACGCAGTTTTAAATTAACTTTTCTTTCCTCATTAGTTTTTCCAATCGTCTTGTGAAATGACAACAAATATTTATAGAAATAATTTAGCCTACTTAAAAAAAAGTTGATTGAAATTAAAATGAGCAAACATTAGATATTAAATTAAAATGCATTTTAGCTGAACTTTTTAGTTAGGTTTTTCTAGGCCACTTAACTGCAGGCAAAAACTCAAATTTGAGATTTTAGGCTTTAAGT
>JAUCMR010000051.1:1166584-1180582 GCA_032357425.1 Enteromius argenteus
CTTATCGCAGAGGAAGTGGGAACTAGTGAAATACTTTTTTGCCCCACTGTACCTACAGTATAAATGTCACATCATTCAATATTTCATAGATGACTCTTTGCACTTCACCAGACTCAAGAAAGAATATAAGAGCTAGACTACATTTTAATGCAAACAGTGTTTGGATGAAGCTCTTATAACCTGCCAGGGTCATATTTTACCCCAAAACCAAGAAAGAAAGAAGAGGTTATTTGCTTAATGAAAATTAATTGTGTTGTGTGTTTTCATTGTGGCATGGTGGTAGTTATTGTACTCCCATAAATTTATGCTTTTCATTTTAATAAATAAAATCTCCATTAAAGGAAAAAATTTTGGACTTTACATAAACTCATCCAACACCGTTTCTAAGTTTGACACACCAGTCTTAATTTGAATGAATCAACATTTGTGCCATTTGTCATGAATATGACTATAAATCTGTAGGCCCTGAATGGGATTATTGTTTGTCAGTCTGCAAACATTGTCAGAGACCTTCTCTCTGATCGCTATGCATATTTAATTACATTGTGATATTAGCATAATGCTAAGTCTGTTTTTAGTCTGTCTTTCATCTTTATAACTAATTGGCACTTGCTTGTTATTTTCTCAGTACATTTTCCGAACATAGTCTCCATCTTATTATTATAAGGGTTTGATGATGTTGTTATTCAGCAGAACCCGTGTGCGTCTGCATTGTACTGTCATTGTGTATTTGAGAAGTGTCAGTTTTGTTGTCCACTTAATCTCTCAGTGACTTGTCATCTTTTTTCATTCTGTATTTTCATTACACTGTCTGAAGAGCAGAAAATTCTCCCTCAAAAGACAAAAGACATGAACATATTTTTCATTTTGCAACGTTGCATTTGCATGTTGTAATAATCAATGCTAAAACATAACACAATTCTTAATTAGTATGAATTAACAATGAAAAATACTTAGCATTTATTAATTCACCTTATTGTAAATTGTTTTAATATGCTGTATCATGGAAGTCATGCCTGTACTGTACTGACCTTAATCTGTCATAAATTAATTTACCTGAAGATAGGATAAAACAGTACCCTTTTCTTCTGTATTATTAAGTACATCTGAGTATTTTCCATGGGGAGGTTCAATTATGACATTTTGATTAAACATGACAAGGTCAGAACAAAGTAAAGAACCATATCACAATATAAGATATATAACATGCATTTAGAAAACAGATACATTTTCATTCCATGCTGTCTTTAAATGTATTGACATTGACGCACACTTAATGTGACTTTTTGAAATTTGGTGACTTCCAAATATTAATAAGCAATGATGCAGGTTTATTAAAATACTATTTGTTTCTAGCTAATATTATAACATATTGTGCTAAAAGGTCTTCCACTCAACGAAATTAATCTTTTTAATAGACTAATTTCTTCATTGATATCATGTCTATTGTATATCACTGTCTTTAGAATTATTTTAAATTGGATTTTAATTAAATTGATGCCCATTGTATATTCAAGTCAAAACCAATGTATATAGGGAATTTTAATGTATTTTTGATTAGTAAATTAGTAGATGAGTGTCACATCCTTGACCTTTATGTTAAATAAAAATAATATGGTAACACTTTACTTTAAACCATTATATAAGTAGTTTAATGCATCCGGTATGCCTTGCATCTCATAAATAATAATTGTATCCACAGTTAAAATGCTTTATTATCTAATCATTTTTAGACTGTGTAATCCATTAAAAAACCTTCAAGGTAACACTTTAGAATAGGGAACACTTATTCACTTTTAACTACGACTTTTCCCTCAATAAATTCATAATTTGCTGCTTATTAATAGTTAGTAAGGTTTTTAAGTTTAGCTATTGGGTAGGATTAGGGATGTAGAATAAGGTTATATAAATTAACCCTACCTGGCCTCATGGCATAAATGTATGTTTTTAGTGAGACACGAAATACGTATCCAAAGTTTCCAAAAATGAAAACTAGAGTCAGTAAAACTCAGACACCTTTTATTCCTTGTCAAATTATTTAACAGAGTTTTGATTACTAAAGTTTGATTACTAAACTAAAGTTTTCACACAGTTACTTGAAGAATATTATGTTATGATTTCAAAATAATCTTAAAATGCTGGGAGATTTGAAAACTGATGCTTATTGCTTATGCTTATACAGTATGTTAGCATCACACATATCCAGCTTCATATCTATGTGTTTTCATAGACGGTAGGTTTGTTCAGTAGCTTACGGAGTACGGAGATGTACAGTACTGGAGAGACGAGGAGCTCCGGTTTGGAATCACGTGTAACTATGGTTCGATAAAACAGTTCAAATCTGTCTAAAAGGAAGTTGAAATGGCACGGTTGCAAATTAAAAAAAAGTCTTTTAATATCAGTTTTGCAGTTGTTAACACTATCGGGTATGTTTAGGCTTGGATTTGGTGTAGGGCATATTTCCAACATGATAGAGCAATAGCTTTTAGCAACAGTCCATGGATATTTCAGTTCGAAACCGCCACAATACATACCTATATCATAGTGCCAGGATTTATGTATTGAACCTGTGTTTTAGCTCCACTCAGTGGATATTTCTCTTTGACAGTGTGGCGGAATGTGCAGTAAGGCATGTAAAAACAGTGTTGCACAAAAAGTGCACAGATGTACATATCTTTATGAGACGAGGTTGGTAGGATAACCACTACTAATATTTAATACTTATAATGGGCTATTCTAATAATACGTATGCTAATAGGCAACCAGTTAAGATATCTAAATAAAGTGTTACCACATTCAAATATTACAATGCATTTTAACTTAGGTCGCAATTATTTATAAAAAGATATAATGCATTAGAGCATGCATCATGAATACCTTCACTATCAAAACCCATGTTTGTCTTTGTAACAACTGAAGCCTTCTTCAAAGCCAGGCTGGTAATTGTCTTTTACCTTATGTTGTTTAAGGGCCAATTAACATAACATTGTTGTCAGGTAACTGTAGTTTCTGATAACGAGGACAGCCCACAAGCCATTCACGTTAACATCAGACTAATTTGACTATAGCTTCTACCAAATTATAGATGAATGTGTGGCAAAAAAGATTGGATGCACAGTGACTTTGACTTTGACTTCGACAAGGAGATATTTTGCATTCTATTATTTGTATTCAGTGTTCTTTCCCTGTTGTCTGTGACCCTATCAGATCAGACTTGCGGCCCGCTGCCTCAGACCACTACACTTTTATGTTTTCTTCCAGCATTTTAGCATGCCATCACTTTTCTGCTTGTACCCTCACTGAACCACACTGGAAATCTGGTCACCTTATGTGGCAACACCTCGTGAGCCACGCTTGTCTGCGAGATAGAAACATGAGGAAATTTACTTCACAATGCTGCTGTCAATCACAACGCAGTGCTCTGGAACAGCAGATGGTTTCGCAGATCCAAAAACAAATTCATCTGAACCCCAGCAACCGAGGTAAATAGCTCACACGCTTGGAACAGACTCCTGCCGCCGTGGAGAAGGATCTCAGATAATGGGCTCTGTCCAGGGTGCCAGCCTTTCGAGCGCCACACGTCTCCATCTCCTCGGTGCTCATCCATCACACCGGGAGCGATGACAGAGCGGAGGACTGAGGGAGGTCACTCTCCTCATCGTTATTCGCCTGCCGATAAGTGCCAGCGCTCGTCTCTCGAGGACCGTGCATTTAGGCCACTAAATCTGCCACAAAGAAAGTAGGAGGAGAGCATATGCCGTCCGTCTGTAGGGGTTGTTAAGAGCCTCTTCGAACGCTGAGGTGTGAGTGATGGAACGCTAAAGGATGAGCTGGAGATGTATGACATGTGGAGCAGGCAGGAAATATTGTTTATTAATGACAACGTGATTGAGGTCTGTTTTTTGACGTGAAATTTAAAAGGAGTCTTTGAATGTTGCTAAAGACCCATCCTCTCCATTGACAGATCAATACATATTAATGTATTTTAGCAAATTCATTTGAACATCCTGTGTACACCTGAAGCTATTTGTAGTTTGTCTGCTTTGCATGATGTACTTTATGTGATCCAACCTGATTTCCATTGGAATGACACATTTGAAGGAATAACAGCATCTCTGCTGTCAGTGACAATAGAAGTGTTCAATGTGGTACAGCCCTGGATTTAAAATATATTTCCTGCACTCACATATAATATTTTAAATTAAAAGAAACTAACTAAAAACAATTAAAATGTGATATAACATGCATAATATGAATTGCAATAAACGAGTATATATAATGAAGCCATGGTAGAATTCATCAATATGCTTTTTTATGCAAAGTTTTTGTATGTAAGTACGAATGCAATGTAGTAAGCATGTATGTATATATATATATAACAATAAGACTCTTAGGCAAATCCCTATTGAGACAAACAAATTATATATACAACAAAGCATTATATAACTACATTCAAAAGCTCTGTAAGCCTTTTTTTTTAAAAAAAAGAAGTCTCTTATGCTCACAAAGGCTGAATTTGTTTGAACAAACATATAATAAAATATTGTGAACAACTGTTTCCTCTTTGATTGTATTTTAACATTAAATGTACATATTGTGATGTACAGCTAAATTTTCAGCATCATTACTCCAGTCCTTAAATGTCACATGATCCTTCGGAAATCATTTTAACAGCATTTTATTAGCATAGCAATCATTTGTGACATTTTAAATACCTTTACTGACCACTTTATTGCATCCTTGCTGAATAATGACACTCCACCAATGTTTAATGGTAGTGTATAATATATGCATGTATGTATGTATGGCTGCATGGATTGATTTCTTTTGTTTTGGTGTGAAATATGACTGTATGACTGGAGGAGTTGCTTTGAATTCTTTCCTAATTAATGAGCAAAAGTTTTCTGCTTTTTGTTAAACGCATACTTCAAATGTTCCAGTGCAGGGTTGAGATCCAGCCAAACGCAATCAGTGTGCTACAAAAACATAACAAAAAGTTTGGTTTTTAAACTAGGTCTTTTTTTGCCTATTTTATTCAAACATGGCAGAATTGATAAAATTGTGCAAAACGTTGTTTCATCTGAACTACCATTTGAACCAAAGACATCAAATATGTAATAGTAATGACTTCATATCAAACAGCAACAACAGTGACCCCTCCCCCCATAAAGACTTTTCAGTTAAATGAACTTCTCAGCGAGTAAAGCAAAACATCAATGGCAAAAATAAATTGGTTTGCTTTCTAACTACAAAGTTTCGCAGCTTCGTACTCTTTGTAGAACGGCTGTTTGGCACTAAACGTCTGCAGCGTGCTGAGTATTCTCTGCACCTCGGAGCTGGAGAGTTTGAGCCTATGTCGAAGCAGGCAGGAGAACAGATCTAATGGCAGTGGTCCGGGAGGAGACAGTCTATTGACCCGATATCGGATCTCCATCAGCTGCAGCAGAGCAGAGTCCTGAGATCCCTGAGTGTACGGATAGTCCAACTGTAGGATCAGATCCTGGATAGCCTCGGGGTCAAAGTGCATGCTGTAACCGAACAGCTGCATGCTGTTGATCTTCATGTATCCAAAGTTCTGAGAGGCATCTGTAGCTTCCAGAGGCTCGAAGTAGACTGTTTCGTTCCCCTGAGAGGACTCAGTCCGAACGCGGCTCCTCAGGTAGAAGTGAACGGTCTCGAAAAAGCTCTTCCAGCGGTTGCCCAGATTCAAGGTCCAGTTGAAGCAATCCAAAGGAATGTCCAGCTTGGTTTTTTCCCAGTCCGGGTAGCCATTCTGATTGATGGGCATGGTCCAGCTTTCCGAATGGCTACCGCCAAAAGGGTTGACGTAGACGGACAACGCAGGCTCCAGGGTGGAGTTCTTGGTCATGCAGATCTGCAGTGAGATGCCCAGGAGCATATGGACACGGCTGGACTTGAACTTGTTGCTCTTGAGCGTAAGCAGCATCCTCTTTCTCCAAGACGGGTCGAACCAGACATTGAGGCGGACGTCATTGCTGACGAAGATGGCGTGCGTCGTGATGCGGCCGTCCCGGTGCTGCAGAAGGTAGCGTAGCTCCAGGTCTTGCAGGTCAGTCTCAAAGCCCAGGTAGTGGTCTGTAGGGTTGGGTACGGCGTTTTTACAAACTCCATGGCTGAGAATGTAACCGGTGTTGCAGCTGGAGCAGCGGGTGCGATTGTCCACCGAGCAGGAGGCACAACGGTGACCATCACCCACCTCGCAAGGGACGACGCCCTGGCATGAGGGGCTCTCGTACGGACAGGCACAAGTCCGTAACTTCTCTGCGTAAAATCCCAGGTGGTTATTCTCACTGCAGTACAGGACGGACAGGGTGAACTGTAGCCAGTAGCTCAGCGGCCTGTGAAAACCAACAATAAAAGAGTCAGGAAACAAGACAAAGTGGGATTTTATAGCTTGTAATGTATGCAAATAATTGCGGAGATCATAAGGCAATGATTCGCAACAAACTGTGACTGTCAATAAACAGCTTTGTTTAAGCAACAGAACTAATTGGTTTCTAACCTTGAGCTCTGCTAATATCTGCCTTTGAAAGCGCTGCTAGGGAAAAAGTAATCCATTAGTGCAGCAGTAGCCTCAGAGGCTGTAGTGGGTGGTTAAACAATAGATTAGTCATTAGTCTGTTTTACCCGCTTGGAGATCAGGCTTGGCTAAACAATGGCGCTTTCAAATCAAAATCCAGTAGTTTAATAATCATCGAAGTGTTTTCACAATCCCAAGAGGATAAATGCATTGCTCAGACGTCACCCTTTCAAAGCTCAAAAGACTTCATAGAGATTTTAGTTTGGTTTAATTTAGGTCATCAACATATGAAATAATAATAGGCCCAACTGTTTGGTTTTTAAAACTTGACAAGGAGAAGGACTGCTAATATGATTGACTCCTTTCTTAAAATGTAAAAGCAGCTATTTATCTTCATGCATAAAGAAAAAAGAAACAATAACATAATATAAAGACAATATAAACATTATAAATATTGTTAGCAAAATTAATAATTAAATGCTTATATGTTAAGTGTTTAATTAATTTAATATGTAACACTGTAGTGTAGGGACCAATTCTCACTATTAACTAATTAGCATGCTTATTATTAATATAATATTTATAAAGCACATATTTTGCATGGCCATATTCCACATCCCTAATCCTAATCCTAGTTAATAACTACCTTACTAACTTTTAATAATCAGGTAAAAGTCATAGTTCATGTTTCATTAATAGTGACCTTAAAATAAAGTGCGATGATTTAATTTAATTTGTTAAAAAAATCTTAAAATATATGTCTTAAAAAGTCTTAAGAAATAAGTCACGTGGGTTTGAATGACAATAGACTGAATTCTGTCATCATTCTCCAATTGCTGTCCTTTTAATTTCAACACTGTCTAGAACAAATCTAGAACAAGTTATTAAAGAAATCTTATTTGTGATATTTCTGTCCTAGGAGACTGACTGGAACTTCTACTGAGTTCAATGCACAAACATTCAGAATTCCTTATAGACTAAAACATTGCAGATTCATTTGCATAGCTTGCATAATTATACGACACAAAATTTGGATTCACAGGATTTCATGTATGCCTATAAATATGCTTTACCTCTCCCTTAGAGACACTATTTTGGGCTGTGTGCGGCATCTCTTGCTGAGGCTGAAGAGCTTGTTAGCAGTTCGTCGGGTCTTGGAGAGCAGGAGGCTAACACGACTTTCTAGCTGCCTGTAGCGCTGCTGTAAAGCGCTGTCCGTTCTCCACAACTGCTGGATTCTTGATGAATTTAGAGCGCTCTGTGTTGGTAGTTTACCCATGAAGCTCTGGAACTCATCTGATGAAAAAGTAGATTTGAATTAAAACAGCTTTTTGCAAACATTTTTGAAAGGTAACTCAGTAAAATAACAATACTAGGAACTAGCCTCTTAGGATTAGCATACGTTGAACACAATTGCTTTCAAGATACTAACTGTTGATGAAATAAAGAAAAGTAATACTGTTTTTATGTCCTGTATAGCAGGGTCTGGACAGGGTGCTTCTGTCAAACATTCTGACGAAATACCCAGTGATGACCCATATTATAATATGATATAATAGCAAAGACAGATAACTCTTTTTCCATCCAAATCTTTTTTTATTATGTTTTTATTGTGCTAGTTAGCTGTATTTTTAAGCTATTTTTTTACCTAATCAAAATAACCCAACTGCAGTTTGATTGAAATTTGAGATAGAAACATGTTTTTGAAAATTGTTAATGAACTCTTCAAATATGAAATTACACTTAGGAAGCATACTTTGTGCTCAAAATGAGAAAAAAGATCATTTCTAAGCACAAACAAATAACATTTGAAAAACATTTAGTTATATATTTGTAACATACAGAAAATTAGAGCATTAAGTACAATTAGAAAATATTTATTTGTAATTTATTTGTCAATTTCTAAGTCATCATTTTATTGTAAAAATGGGTAACTTGCAATTGTTACTTTAAAAAAACATTCTGCCCAATTTAACTTGTGTTGCTATAAATTAAACTTTTAGGTTAAATCTGCAATAAATGTTTTTCTTTTAGATACTGTCATTTTTAGGTTACAATTTTTCAGTGTTTGTTATCATTCTGGTTTGCCTTACTTTTGTCTGTGCATTGTTCTTGTACTATTATGTTGTTAGTTCCATGCTTTATCTTAATTGTAAAGTCCTTGAGCTATGCAAAGGTACATGAATATATAATTTATATTCAGTATATAAATGAAACTTTATTATTATTATTATTATTATCTGTTTGCTATGTATAATGGTTATGAACTTTTTTCACAAAAGCAGATCCCAGCCATCAAAGATGCTGCAACAAATCTTGGACACAGTCCACACAAATATTTTTTTAAAAACATTTAAATATCCTCTGTGTTTTGGCCTTGCATTCACATGTTAATGCTATTCCAAAGTTAAGACTTACATAAAAAAAAAAATCTGAATGCATGTGGATATTTGGCCAAACAGTACTATTATGAACACAATTTGCACATAGCAACAATTATTTTTGAATACAAAGAGTCTATTTGTACCCAGGTGCAAATAGCATCTCACACACAGCTCAGTTATTTGCAGCCACGGTAATGTGAAGCCACAGATATTCAGGACAAAATATCACTGATGTACTGTAGCTGCAATGGTGTGAAGTGAAGACGAAACCAATAAACTCAAAAGTGAGAGCAGCCAGAGTTCTCTCTGTGAGCATGAGCCATGAAAACGTACAGAAAAATCAATCAATCAAAATACAGCTACACTGTCCACATCTCATCTCAAGCTCTTCCTCCGTCTTTGCTCGTGAGTTTGTGTGAGAATGTAATTTTAATAATTCTGATCGTATAATTGCCACAAGTGTACAAGATGATGAGATCTGTCTTGTAGTGTGTGTTTGGCTAATTTGTACATTATTGTTGTTTATTATGGCTTTCTAGAATACTTGCTTTTGCTCACTGGGGCAGTACCTTTCCAAAAGGAACACTATTAGGTTCAAATATGTGCACTTTAAGTACTAATATGTACCTTTAAGATACCAAAATGGACCCTTTAGGTATGAACAAAACCACCTAATGACAGCTTTTGTACCTTTATGTCTGAGAGTGTACAGTGAAAACAACTCGCTCTCTTTAGTTTCGTACAAACAGTGCACTCTTGCGTCTCAATTATCGACAACAGTGAAAATGACCTCAGAGTCATATATGATTTCATTTTTCTACTTAAAAAAATTCACGTTTAATTAAATGTGTTGCTTGCTTTTCTTTGTAATTGTTTGTGAAATTACTAGCAATAGCTGAGTAAAATAGTTTCTAAAATAAGTGTAGGCTAAAATAAGAAAAAACAATATATATATACATATAAATATTATTACATGGCATAACTATATAAACATATAATTATAAATAAATATAATTTTAACACATTTATATATAATTCAGCTTCAATCAGATAAATATTTATTTATTTTTTGAGTGGACATTTCAACAATTTTCAGTAACTTTATTCTAATCAGTTGCCAAACATTCTACTCTTTTTTTATTTTACTATTAAAAATATATATATATTTTTACTTATAAAATTTTAGTTATAGCTTTAGTTAACAATAACAACACTGGTATATGTTCAATAAGCAGAACAATGTACAGCTAGCTGGTCAATATTGCAAAATACACCCTTTACATAAAATGGCTTACAAAAACGTCTTGCAGGTTATGTTAGTTAAGCAAGCTATATAATAGCAGCCTAATGGGGACAATGATGTCCCCTGAGAAAAAGAGAAGTTTTGGCACCTGAGTCTTGAAATTCCTGGTTCTCCTGCCTCCAGGCCTCCCTCATGCGCTCCAGGTAGTTTTCCTGGGAACGGATATCAGCCTCGGGGCAGTTACACATGGGAAACTCCTTACTGCACTGGCACCAGCAGTCATTGTCTTTGCACACAAATTGGCCTTCTGCATTGCAGCCTATGTAGCCTAAGGCAGCCTGAACAAAGTTGCTCCTTAAATAACTAGGCAGAATAGCCTGAAGTCCTGGAAGGAGAAAGACGGAAGTGTGAGGTAGACCACACATGCCTGCACTTTTCCAGAACGGCCTTATTCTTGTCAGTCGCTAAATCCTTTAATCTCATTAGCAAGCACAGTCAACTATCAACATTCAAGATTTGTGTATAATTAGCAGGCTAATTAGACAACGGCGGCATCGAGGCTTTGATCGTGTTGCTACCATGGCTCATCACACAAGCACGACCTCTGGAAAACACTTTAGAATCAGCATCAGGACGAGAGGAAGTGCGGGAGTGTGTACTGCTTTACCTTGCAACTGAACTTTGTTCTCGTGGCTGTGAACCAGAACGGAGCTGACAGAGTCCAGGTTGTCATAGTTACTGCAGCCTAAAGGGCCGGTCCTGGTCTCTGTTACCTGGAGAGAGAGACAAAAGCAATTATTGTCTTTGTCTAATAAGTTAATTGAAGTGACTGGGAAATATCAAACACATGTGATCAGTGAGTCAGAGCTTTTCAATGCAGCCATCTGAATGATTAGCACCAGGGATCCTACACCTTTTGGCCGATAAATATACACAGCTTTTTCAAATAGAATTTGCTCACAACAAGCTATTTTAACTTAGTGTGGAAACAATCTTCACTCAGAAATTGCTGGTTAACTTTGTAAAAACAAACAGCCAATAACACACTAACTTTGAAGAGAAATTTTGAAGTAGAAAATAATTTCAACAGGATTTTCTTGTAAAACAGTAATCAATAATCATAGCAAGGATACATTAAATTGATCATAGGACAGTACTATGTTAAGCTAACTGAGACTTGTTTTAGCACTTGCGTATCATTGATCTTTTGTTGATTTTGATTTCGTCATTTGTAAGTCAATTTTAATAAAAGAATCTGTTTAAAATCTCTCTCTCTCTTTCTCTCTCTCTATATATATATACACATGTATACATATATATGTATACACACACACACACACACACACAGTGTATAGTGAATAGACAGATAAACAGATGAAGAACAGCATTAATTCAAAATAAAAATATTTAAAAAATGGTGATTAATCACATCCAAAATAAAAGTTTTTGTTTACATTTGTGTGTGTAGTGTGCATATTTATTATGTATATATTAATACTCACACATACAGAATAATTCTTGAAAATAATTTACATGTATATGCATTTCTATATTTTATAACATAACATATTTCTCTTAAATATCTACATGCATGTGTTTGTATTTACATATACATAATAAACACACTTTAAAGAAAATTTTTAATTTTGGATGTGATTAATTGTGATTAATCGTTTGACAGCACTAATATTTATATATTTATATATATATATGTGTGTGTGTGTGTGTGTGTGTGTGTGTGTGTGTGAGAGAGAGAGAGACTTTACTATTACTTTTTATCAATGCAACATATCCTTGCAAAATATATAAAGTTTAAGTAAAATTACCAAAAAAAAGAAAGAAAGAAGAGTACTGACCCAAAGCATTTGAACTGTAGCGTATATTGTTACAAAATATTTCTGTTTTGAATAAATGTTAGTCTTTTATCTTTTTATTCATCAGAGAATTATGAAAAAGTCTATCCAGTTAAATAAATAAGCAGCATAACTGATTTTGTGATTCCAACATTGACATAATATCAGAATATTAATGGCGATTTGCTAAAATCGAGTTTCAGGAGGAGCACGCACGAACGATCGCAGCTGCTCCCAATCTCATCATTATTTGATTATTCTCCTCCGCCTTTAAAACCGCTCACTTCCATTCCTTAGTATCCCTCCGCCTCCCCCTGCCGCCACCCGAGCCGGGGCCTTCCCCGGCGAAAGGTCTCACATCTTCGCAGGTTCTCTACTTCCTTCGGGGGGCACGCGGGGACCAGGCCAGGCTCCGAGCATCTGTTAACCCTAGCCTCCTAGGGGTTGAAGCTCCTAGGGCTTGGAGGCCGCCGGGCTCCCTGCCTGTCCCCCGGACAGTCCACCAAACAAGCTAATTTATCGCCGAGGAAGTGGGAACTAGTGAATTATTATTTTATGAACAATCATGTGACAATTTGAAATCTGAAAATTTTGCTTTGCATGACAGGGATTTCTTTCTATCTTTTTTTTTTTTTCTTTTTGCAGTTTTCAGCATTGGAAATTACATTTTACCTGATTATTTCCTTTTTTCCTAATATTTCTTTCTGGATTATTAATATTTCATATTTTGTAATATTTCCCTAATAATCTTGCCTCAGTTGTCTATTTTTAAACGTTATCTGAATCAGTTTATTTTTAAAAGTTTAGAAAAGAACACACAAAATCAGCACTTTTTTACCTTTGCAACAGCAACGATAACTACAGGCCTACTTCTGTTTGTGTAATGATGCAAGAGTTGGTTGCATCTGGTCCTAATTTATCATGAAACTAATTAGGTTAACATCACTGTATTTAATTAACATTTTTATTATCTTTGCATCTTCGTGCAGCCCAGCGAGCACTCTTCATCTCTGTATTGTGGCATAACATTATGGATTTTATCCAGCAAAATAATTCAAAAGCTTAGGTAGTTCATCATTTATGAAAAAAAAAAAAAAGCTATAAAAAGTATTGAAACGGCATGAAGTCAAGGGCAAGAATCAGCAGAGTGTGAGAGAGACAGTGAGAGAAAAATCACAACTTCATTACACCCGCAGCAGGCTCTAGGCTTCTGTTAATGCTGCTGGAGGGAGATTCATTAAATCCTACAAATTCTCTCTGAGGTCCGAGCCAGCTCATTGTCCCTGCAAAGGCCAAAAACACAATAGGCCTGTTGATGCACTCTGCATCTAATTGTACATCAAAGAAATAATTGAGAAATACAGAATTGTATTCAGGACCTTGTAAACGACAAGCACAAGGTTTGTTGTCAGCTGTGAATACAGTATAGAGGAGGAGATTTGGCTTCAGAAAAACAGGGCAAAAGCTACACTTTCATCCTTTAAAAGCTTCGTTTGCGTTTTAAAAATATATATATTTAATGCAATATTTTTGTACACTCTGTAAGTGTCCACATATTAATAATTATTTAAAAAAAGTAACTTAACATTTTAGAATAGATAACACTTGTTAACTAACTACGACTTTTGTTAAGTTTAGGTATTGGGTAGGATTAGGGATGTAGAATAAGGTCATGTAGAATAAGGCATATGTGCTTAATTAGCACTAATATATATATATATATATATATATATATATACACAATGAATTATTAATTTGCATTACTTTTTGAGGGGGATTTTAACATTGTGAAATAACTGTGCTTAAGGTAAAAAGGCCATAGAAAGGTAAAATTATCTGTTATTTCTGAAACTTATTAACTTTGACTCAGTCATGTTATCATTTGCTGTTTATTTTTTCGCAACACAGTCTCACTCCAACTCGTCACATTTCGACGATTGGTCACGTCCTTTTTGCGTCGTTTTTCGAGGCTCAAGG
>JAUCMR010000051.1:1183071-1194118 GCA_032357425.1 Enteromius argenteus
GAACAGCATGCAATTTATTTTGGGTATGCCTTTTTTACACGTTTTAGGCAAAATTTGTACGAATGCTAAGAGGTTAAAACAAAATAAAAACTGAATAATATAAACAAATATAGAAACGTTTAAATGAAAAGAAAGAATTTGCAAAGTAGATAAAAAAAAATTTGGCCCCTTTTTTATGTCTTCATTTGGAAAATAGACTAAACTGGTATGTTTTTGATTCATTTAAAATAACCAAATCATAAGAATCCTTCTTTTGGGAAACAGACCACACTGGATGCACTGTATCCTTTTAATTTGCTTTAAAGAACCACCTTCATTATTTATTCAGGAAAGAGTCTAGAATGGTATTTGAATGAAATGAAACTGATTCATAATAAGACAAGTCAATTATAATGTTAAATGTAGCTGTAGATATAACGATATACTGGTTAAGCATTCATTTACTACAGGGAAAACAAAGAAAGATTGTGAGTGGGCATTCAGCGAAAGAAAAGCCGTGTCTGAACATTGTTCAGTGTTTTTCATTTTTAATTGCTCCCTTGCTCACTTGGATAATGGGTAATGAATAAACTATCCATTTTAAAAGTACATGGTATTATGATAATATGGTCTGTTGATTCAAGTAAAACCTCCTAGACTTATGTTATGAAAAGAAAATTCTGTGAAATAATGTCTTATTACACCCACATCACAAAGAAAACTATTACTTCAGGCTTGAAGTTCTGGCATGGCCTTTCAACATGGAACTGAACAAGACTTGTGAACATGTCTGGTTCCAAACGTTCTATAAAAGTTTCAATTTACAAATAAATAAATAAATAAAAACAAAAAAAGCAGAAAATTGAGGCTTGATCTTCTGTCAGAAAGGTCTAAATGTCCAAGTGAGTCAACTGCAGACTGAAACTGCAGGTCCACATCTTTACATGTTAACAATGAAGTTACAAACGGTTTTTAGTTTATGACTGAGCTTAAAAGTCAAGTTTACAACATTTTAGCAGATAAGATTAAGGGCTGCATTTACTAATAAATTTGCATAAGATCACAATCCTGTAAAAGTGCTGATGAAAGTGTAAAGATCTACTGATAATGCGCAAGAAAAAACATCCATATCATTTCCAAAATGTCCAATGCAGTCCAGAATGAGAACCTATTGGCTATTGGGCATTAAAGAATGACCTAAAATACTGTAAACTGACTAGCACAAGCCTTAGTAAATTATGTTGATTTATTTAAATACCCTCCTCCGTCTGAATGGGAAACTCCTACTAATGCAAATGCTGTAAAGTTAGCAGCAGAAATAACTGTCCAGCGTTTTTTGATGCCTAATTTTCACTCCTCTGTAGTACATCCTGACAGTAGTTTTTTAAAGCCAAAATTGGGTTTGCACTGGTGCAAGCTGTTAGTAAATCTGGCTCATGGGTACCTATAGCTAATGTATCATTAGGTTTAATCAAAGCTGCCAAGGAGGCGAGTCCACCACTGATTTGATGTCAAGTTAGTTAATCAGTAAGAGCACTAATTAAACTGAAGTTAAATCATAACCTATTCCCTGATAATGTACTATTAATGTAATCTACTAAAGGAGGATTTAAACCCAAGATGATTTGATCAGGAGATAAATGTCAACCTCTGGCTCAACTAACCACATATTTATTTGGTTGCATTGGGAATATTTGTTGTGTGTTGTTATGTGGGTATTTGTGTTTTCAAACTGATGAAGGTATATATTTTCTTAGTTTCAGAGGGTTGAGCATTTTTGGTCATCATAAAAAAGTTTCAGGTATATTAATTTGCATTTCCAGCCTGAAAAAAAAAAGCCACACACATATATATATATATATATATATATAAATGCATACAGTAGTAAACATTTGAAGCAGATACATTTTTTTTTATCAAAGTTGCCCTGAGACAAGAACAAATTTTGAGGGGATCATACCTTAATGGCGGTGGAGGCGATCTGGAGGTGATGGAGCTTCCGGAGTGTGCTGTCTCTGTCGATGAAATAGGATGCTGCCAGTTGGTGGAGGGCTTCGAGGGTCAGCGTACCGGCTGTAGCGTTGGAGGCACCGCCATTCTGCTGATCTCTGCTAAGCTTGCTTTTGTCCACGAAAATGGTCAAGGACTCCTCGCCTGATCAAAAGCCAGACAAAAATGATCATCTCAGCTGGAGAAGCTAATCAACCCTAATCATCTGCAGCATGAGCTAGCCTTGTCTCGGCCCGTCGGGGGCCCACAAAGCCATGCAGCTCTTCCTCATCTGACATGTCAGCTCTCATTACATGCATGGTATAGATGAGAGTATCCTTCATCTCCAAGTGAGAGGGATCCAATGAAAATCAATTGACTCAGCTGGTGGGTTCGTTTGAAGAGAATAAATGACTAAGAAAAAAATGTTAGAGTCAAAAGGTGTCCTGTGGAGCATTAGCCAGACCTTCAAATGATCTCCACTTTCAGCCTCAGTCATGGTACAGTATAAAAGCAGTTTATTTATGGAGCGAGATATTGATGGCTGAGAATGTCTCTTTTGAAGAGGTGTATACTGTAAACAGTCTCTCGGCAGGCAAGGTGTAAGGGACTATAGAGAACCAAGACACTTCTGCACTACGGTGTATCTACAAATGAAGATATGTTCTCAGAGCTGAAAAGCAGCTAGACAAACAAAGATGTACCTGTCCACACTTTTCATCCTGCCTATGGAAACTGACAAGGCAGTTGCAAATCCATTTTGCGTTTGCGTTGACATATTTTTGTGAGTGAAACAGAATATCAAAGGAGAAAGATTTATTTTACACTTGAAAAGCAAAAATATTCCTAATATGTCACCAGAAATTTTGATGCTGGTGCTAATGTACTGTAAAGAGCATCTTAACATAAGACACAGCAAAATGGTTCCATGGACACCAAGCATTAATACACTTTTTCTGTGATCATGTCATGATCAGATCATACCACACCACATTATCGGATCACTGCAAACACACTTTGAGGAGGACTGGAACTACATTTAAATGAAGATGTAAATGAAATGTATTTTTCATTATCTGTATGCTGCAATGAAAGTAATATGTGATGAGGTTGGGCTGCAAAAAAAATTATTCATCATTTTCACACTAAGGCACTGCACTTTTTGTCTCACCCAATTCAATCATCAATTTCCCATTATTTATCGAATTATTCCTTCGGATTACACTTAGAATCTCATTTCTCTCAATTATCTCCAGATAATAAGAATTTTAAACCACCTCCCCCTTCTACTTTTCTCAAACCTTTACTAACTTCTTGAAGATTTTGAAAAAAAAAAAAGTCTGTATTATACAACCTGAATTTCGGAAATGCTTGGATGTTTCTTATTCAAAATTGAAATAAATTGAAAACTAAGACTTTTAAATCATATGGATCAATGTTATTCGCAACAGAACATAGAGAACATAACAAATGTTTAAACTCATAAATTGTATACTTTTATCCACTAAATGAGCTAATTTCACATTTGATGCCTGCTACAAATCTCATCATCTACAGTACATGACATCATCAAAAGATTCAGAGAAACCTCTGTGCATTAAGGGGAAAAGGGAGAAGAGCTTTGTTGGATGGCCGTGGTCTTCGGGCCCTTAGACGACACTGTATCACTCATCGGCATGATTCAGTCATTAACATTACTAAATGGGCCCAAGAATACTTCCAGAAACCACTGTCGGTAAACACAACCTGCAGATGCCAACTAAAGCTCTATCATGCACAAAGAAAACCATATGTGCACAGAAGCCTGTTGTGTCCTGTGGGACAAGGCTCATTTACAATTCATTCTTGTTGGAAATCACAGACGCCGTGTCCTCTGGGCTAAAGAGAAGGGACACCTTCCAGCATGTTATCAGCATTCAGTTCAAAAGCCAGTATCTCTGATGGTATGGGAGTGCATAAGTGCATACAGCATGTTATGGAAGGCACTATAAAAAAACGTACCAACATTTCCGGAATTCAGGTTGTATATCAGTGTGTTGTATTGTGTTGACTATTTTAGAATGGCTAAATTACCTACAACAACAGTGTAAAAAGAATATCAGCTATGTGTTTGCATTATCTATTAACTAATAGCCTACATGGCCTATAGGTCAGAGACTCAAAGGCATAAAATTTGTAATACAATATCTAAAGACCCCCTATGTAACACAATATTAACAGAACCATAACTATAAATACATTTATAAGCACAATTCATTAAGATTGTGGTTGTGATTGACACAATTGTGATTATAGTGTCAATTATAGTGTCAATTGATCTTCAGTAAAACATTACTGATTACAATCTTGATTGTGTTTATCATTTTAATCAAGTTAGACTGTTTTAGTATATTATTATTATTATAACTGTTCCCTGTTTGAGAACCACTGGCCTAGGTGACAAGTCACTTCAGAGGCGTTTCAGTTTAACAAAACTGCATTTTTAATGAAAGGTTACAAAGACAAGCCTTTTTTTCTTTGGAATAACATGCACCGATGAAATGTACATTAATAAATAAAATGGGGTAAATTCTGAGTTTGTCGTTTGACCTATTAAGTTAATCTAGGAACTGAAGTTATGAGTGTCATATCCATTAGACAACACTAACCCCAGTGTTCAATAATGCATAATGTCACGTCAGCCTCTACTGAGACTATATAAAGATGTCCTTGCAACTCAGGAACAAGGCAAGAATGAAAATCTATTTTGCAGGGATAATAACTAGCTCTCAAGTAATGTAGTTTTCTTACCTCCCAGAGTGGCAGAGAGCAGGAAATGAGTCCCGTATTTCTTAATGATGGTGTCAGTAATTTTTTGCAGGCTTGGCCTTCTCCCCAGAAGCCTGATGTTATGGATAAAGTCGGGGTCAAAGGGCACGGCCACTCCATTGCCATCTTGTCTCTCCGCAGCGAGGCTGTTGACCTTCCATCGGCCGAACTCCCTGTGAGTTCATAATCATTTACATAAGACGCTGTATGAGCCGATACTGGAGCACAATAATCAGCACATTAGTCATTACAGTCACATTCAAGTCGCCCTCTCCTCTATCTGGCTCTTCTCCACATCCGTCCCTCTCTCCATGTTTGTTTGCTCTATTCCTGTTCCAAAAAGCTCTTTTGGGCTTAACAGAGCAGCCAGGCCAGTAGGTGGTATTTCATTGTTTAGGGGCTTGAAGAGCCTCCATAGGGAGCCAGGTGCCCAATCTGAGCACATTTCTACAAAGAAATGTGAGGATATAATCCCTTAAGATCCTCCTTTAAACTCTGTGTGGTGCCTGTGCATCTCGAACTGTGCATATTAGTATGTTGAACAAGGTAAAGCTTGTAAACGTCTGCTTAACCGGTCTAACCAAAAACTGTGGAGGCACGGTGTGTGTTATAATGTCGGTAACATTTCCTTTCAGAACTATTATCTGATTACACCCTCACACAGAATAACAGCGATCCCATGCTTGACTAAAGGAAGTACTGCAAACTAAAATGCATACTGTACACCCACTAAACTATGAAATAGGTATTGTGGATGGAGAAGGGAATCTAGTTTCTTTCTATTTAAATACATTTGCATCTATTATTACACAGCAAGCGAGCTCTGTTTCAAAGTTTAGTCATCTGATATTCAGTTCTAATCCAGTCTGACAGAATTTGTTGCATTCCCTGAAGCTAACGCTCAGATGGTAGATCTTCAAACAAAGCATCCCACTCGTGCGTCCCTAAACGCTGGAGCAAAATTTGAGAGAGAATGTTAAACTTTTCTCTTTTGTTTTTTATTTGGATAATATTTCAAACTATTTTTGTGTGTGGAAATACTCATTTTAAGCATCAAATTCCAAGTTCATGATCATATATCTGTAAAATAAATAAATAATAATACATTCATACCAGGCAATTAAGAATGACATACTTGAGTGCTTTTTGACTTTAGGGAAAATATTATAATGTTTACATGCAATTTAATATAATTATTAAGGCTGTCGATTTAATTTTTTAATTTTGTGTGATTAATTATTAACAAACAGGTTGTTTTTTTTTACATGTTTGCCACTTGACCTGAATATTTGCATGATGTGACAATATGACACTGTGATATAAATGTGATATTTATTTTTATAACAAAGTACTGTACAAGTATTTATAGGTATTATTATTGCTGGGCAACTATTACAATTTTGATCAATCGTGATTAATCACATGATTTTCTGCAATTAATCACATTCTTATGAATAAAAAAATAATAATAATCCAGAAGTAGTGTATTGTGTATTTTTCCATTTAAAAGTACTGCTATATGAACAAAAGTGCAATAACATTTGGTTTGCAAAGACTTTAAACAAACAAGGTGTTTTTTTACAGCAGTATTCCTGTAGTAGCAGTTAAAATATTTCTTGTAAATCTCAACTTATAACATTAATGTAATCAAATTAAATATAAAATCCAAAGCTATTTGCCACTGCCAGGGCATTAACGTTTTTATAGAAAATATTTTATAGCTTGTTATAGAAAAACAAGTTATTCTCAGAGTCTAGAGTCACCTTCCAAGCAGAGACCTGCATAATCAACACTTGATGGGCGAGTGCGAGGGCGAGTGGGTAGAGACTTGTGTGTGCAAGGTGCTGGAGATACTCATACTAGGCCCAGTGGTCTTGAACTGAGCCCAAGCATGATAGTCCTATCTAGCGCAATTTTTTATCTATTTATCTGTTTCATTTTATTTCATGAATGCTTTGTGAGTGCTGCAGGAACACCCCAAATGCACTCAGTTGAGACGTGTGATGACACCCATCCCAAGCCAGTACTGACCACCATCCCACTCCTCCTGTGACCCATGGTTTGTTTGTATGTGCATTCAGAGCCAGTGAGTGAGCAACAGACTTTTATAATAATAGAAACTGCTGTAATGTGTGATAAAATAATTGCCGGCATTAATCAATGAATACGTTAATGCAATAATAACATGCTAACTTGCCCAGCCCTATAATATATATATATATATAGACACATTACTGTCAATATCACCGTTTTGCTCAATTTTACAAATAAAAAGAGCTCCAACCAAAGACACAGCAGAACTGCTTTTCTTGAGAACATAGTTACTTGCTTTCTTCTTGAATTAATCAATAAATGTTCATTTTTATTAACACTGAAATGTTAACATGTTAACGTTTATTTGGCAAGGATACAATAAATTAATCAAATGTGACAGTGAAGACTTTTTATAATGTTACAAAAGGTTCAAATTTTAAATCAATTTTAAAATATTAAATATTAAAGAATACTGAAAAAATATATGACTTTCCACAAAATTGTTTAGCATGCAGCACAACTGTTTCCAACACTGATAATAATCAAAAATGTTTCTCGAGCAGCCTATTAGAATGAGTAATGATGCTGAAAATTCAGCTTTGCATCACAGGAATCCATTACAAAATATATTCAGACATAAAACAGTCATTCAAATGTATTAATAATATTTCATAATATTACTCTTTTTACTGTATGTGCATCCTTGGTGAATATCAGAGATATAAATGTTTAAAGTCTTCCAAACCCACAACTTTTGAATACTAGTTTATATCTGTCTTTTCATGCATTGCATACAATAAAAGATCATTTAATATCAGTGTGTCAAATAACAGCAAATTCGATTTGTAGCCAGTACTGTTCGCCTTATGGGAAAATATCTCATAATTTATATACAAATCCAGTTACTGGTATCCAGGCAGTGTACAAATTGCATGGCAAGCAAAAAAAAAACATGCCTCTTCTTCTCAGGTTCCGCAAGACCACACCATTAGATCAATATTTATTATTTTCTTTCAACCTATTTCCCACATTCCCTATCTCTATTACAAGGTTATTAGTCTCCACACCAGAGAAAACACAGGAGTTTCCCAAACCTTAGCTGAAGAAATTTCTCTTTAGAGATTAGCAATTAAACCACAGCCCTCTATACTAGTGACAGAGTTTAAAACTCATGGGAACCAATCCAATCACTCACATGGAGGGCCCTATCCAGAGAACAATCATGAAGGGAATGGAGGATGTCATTATCACCAATCAGCCCAACGAGGGATGGTGTAAGTATCAGATGAGGTGCCTGATGAGCACTAGCGTTGAGCACCTAAGCCACTGATCACCACCGACAAACCAGAGAGGGCAAAACGCTCCTTTACTGGAGAGCTCTCTGAGAGCCTGCGGTGCAGACCTGAGGGCACCATGTAATCAAAAGCCACAAGCTATTTTGTAATCAGACCCAGAAACCAGAGGCATAAATGAAGATGAGATCAAGAGGAAAATGACGCTAATAATAATCTAGAGTTCGGCTGCAAGGCTTCGAGAAGGCTGTGGAGGTGTGTTTTATGCATTATTACTTATTGTTTGGAGAAGGTATTTATTGGTGATTTCTGAGGCGCTCTGCTGAGTTTATGATACTTGACGTTTTTTCACCAGGGATGTTATACGGAATTGTGTTATGAGTTGTTTTGTAATGGCTAATATATGAGCCCATGAGAACAAATACTTCAGCAAACATTAGGAATGTTGTCACACCACCGCCTGACAAACTGTGTAATAGTGTATGGTGGGTTTTCATATCACAAGAGAGAAAAAAGGCAAAAAATGGCACCCTCAAGCCTGTTTGTTGCATATTGAATAAAAATGGGTAGTACTTTCTTAATCTGGCAAGCTCTAATCTGATTGGCTGCTTGGCTTTAGACAATTTTCAGCAGAAGGGGGGCACAGAAAGTCATGTTTGGAAGGCTATAATAATGTTAAGCAGACACTATCTATAATCATTTTCCATCTTCAGTGCTTGAAGCTTGGGGTTCTTTTGGAACTAGTTTCATTGGCAGAAAAGAAATACACGAACTTACTCAAGTTCTCAACATTTATTATTTATAGAACTGCTGTATAAGAATGTGATAGGAATATGAGCAACTCTTTTTAGTGAACGGAGTCAAAAGATCCGAGTCACCTGTGGGCTCGAGCTTAAGGCGATTCAATCATGCTGATATTCACTACAGCAGCACTCTAGCCTGGGTTAAAAAGACACCTAAGAACGGTTTAAAGGGTAAAGGGGTGCTGGAATCTGAACCTGACCTCACAGGAACCGCCACGATTCACACTGCCACACATTACTGTTTCTGTCGTACCTGTAAATTTTGTATCTGGTTGTAAAACCGTGTTGGTATCGCTCGGTGAACTCGATGAATTCCTGAGAGCGATGGAAAGGACCTTTATCGGACAGCAGCCATCCGAGAGGTTCCGCGGAGCTCACATACACGGCCAGAGAGACGAGCACACAAGCCCAGCGGAGACAGATCACCATCCCCTCCCATAGGAGCATCAGGTCAGGCGGTCTAGGACCAACGCTCCGAGCCCACATCCTTCAGCCATACATGCTTCCTCCTCGCAAATCCCCGTTGTGTCCTGCAACTCAAAATAATAGGTGTTTTCAAACGGCGAGCTCAAGTTAACATCACACAGATTTCGGAAAGAGGCGCAGGCACTACCTGACATGAGTTACTCTTGGGCTATCCGAGACACGGAGGAAAATATAAAAGACGGCACTTGGAAATCCTCCAAGCAACTGTCCGCCCAGAAAAGCGATCCTTTTCGGAACACGTCTAAAATATGTCGATAAATTGTTTTCTCACGTCAGGTGAAATCAGGTGCGCGCGCCTTCCCAAATCCAAGCTGGCGCGCAAAGGAAGAAGTTGACGCACATCTGACAGAGGTGGGAAAAAATGTTCTATGGGAAACGCTTTTCGCAGGAATAAGAAGTGAGATTTCTTTAGATCCTTCTGTTCTCTCGGGGGGAGCAGGTTGGATGCTCCCTCGGTCTTGATCGGCTGTAAAATATGATGGAGCATGAATGCCGGTTTCCCCACGAGTGCATCTCCTGCCTTAACACTTTCACACTGAGCAATACATATAAAGCATAACTCTCGTGCCTCCACCCTTTCTCTATTTCTCTCACCCGGTATGCCCCTCCTTCTGCGCATTCACTTCTTTTTGTCGGAGAATGTGCCCTGGAAAGTGTACTATGATGTTTTGTTTCCTCTAAGTAACACAATTTAAATAAGGTAAGTCACTTGCTCTAAGTTTATTGTACATGTGGTGTTACATCAACGATCATGTTCTGTATGTAGTCTGAGACACCAGCTGTTTTAATAGCCCCAAAAATACTTTTCCTTCCTTTTTTGATCTATAGTATCTTATGGGAAATTAGTATGAGCGACTTGATACAGTAGCATCTTCCAAAATTACATAACATTAAATTAACAAATAAAATGATTTTCATATATATGTATACATATACATATACATATACAGGTGTTAATATATATATATATATATATATATATATATATATAAATAAAGGCTATAGCCTATACACACACACAATTTACAATCAATATTAACAGAACAGAGCTCTCTTTTCTGCTGTGCACTCTGATTAAAATAGTCTCAAAAGCATTGATTACAAAATGATGAGATAAAAAACCCCGGAATATTAGACCTGTGGAGAAAAAAGGAAGTATTAGAGGAGAACTGCTTCATATTCACAAAGAGACTAAATCAATCACGCATGGGCTGTCTGTAAGTGCTGGAGTATCATGGTTCTATTTTAGTGCTACTCTGCTGGATTTTTAATTGGAAATGTTTTGACTTCCAAACGTGTGATACATTTTGGATACAGCGTTACCATATATGGTCTGGTATTATTCATATTTCAAGTGAGTTCCTGTCAGATACAGTGGGCTTCAAAAGTCTAAAACCAGCACAATTATTCTACTATACATTTTTTTTATATAATACATTTTTATTACTAATTACAATATGTTATCAGCATAACAACTTGAGTAAAAAGCTTAACTGAAAATTGTCAGAAATAGTGTGTCTCCTTTTGTTTCCATAGAGCATATGAGCTTCAGTAAACACAAGAACGTGTGAGTCACATGATCAATGTCACAGAAAATCTGTGAGTGTTGACAACTTATAGAGTTGACAAATGTAACTAAATGTACTGTACCTTAAA
>JAUCMR010000051.1:1194218-1215694 GCA_032357425.1 Enteromius argenteus
ATCAATGTCACAGAAAATCTGTGAGTGTTGACAACTTATAGAGTTGACAAATGTAACTAAATGTACTGTACCTTAAAATGTAATCTCCACCAACCAGTAATTCAGTCTCCAATCTCACATGAAGTTTTAGCAATCATTGAAATATAATGGTTTGATGCTCAAGAAGCATTCAGTATTATAGACAGTTGTTCTTTATACAATATTCTTTTCTATTAAATAGAGCAAATCCAATGAAATTGTACTTTTCTGTTAACAACACTCTAGTGATCATCTCTGATTAATTTCACAGTGGAAGATTTGCCGGCAGGTAAAGTTGTGTGTCGTGGTCTGTCCCATGTCTTAAGAATCGGTGAACTATTCGCTGTGTGTGACCTAAAACTCTAAGTGAAGCTCCAACCAATTACAAAAGCAATTACAACATTAATTAAAGTGAAATTAAAAATACTCTGGACACTTAGAAATATTCTCCACGAAAACTTAAAAAGCGATCTCCGCTCTTGGGTAAGTTCCTCACAGTTAATCTTTACGGGCAATTCATTACCCTCAAGCTTTTGAAGATAATTCCAGATGTAATGAAAGTCTGTCAGCAGAGGCAGAACATCAAATGTTTGCTCTGTGTGTCTCTGACATTATTTCTGTGAAGAGCAGAGTTGAGGAGGGGAAATGAGTTTCCCTCGAGGCTAAAGACTGTTATA
The DNA here is from genome assembly GCA_032357425.1 of Enteromius argenteus. NCBI lineage: Eukaryota > Metazoa > Chordata > Actinopteri > Cypriniformes > Cyprinidae > Enteromius > Enteromius argenteus. Next base: position 1,194,914 of record JAUCMR010000051.1, read on the forward strand.
GTTTCCAGTGTTCTGGGTCTTTGTTGTCTGTTTACACAGTAATTGAAATGTTCCTAAACCTTTGCCCTGCCTTACTCTTCCCTTTTTCCCTATTTCCCATTCCTTCTGTCTGTTCATTTCACTCTCTGTTCCTCACTTTACCCTCTTCTCCCCATTCCTTCTCGCCTCTTTGTTGCGCCGCTTCTTTCGTTGTTTTCCTCCTGCCGCCTGCAGAGCAGAGGGATTCAGTCACTGTAGTTATTTGTGTGGTAATCATCACCTGCACCTCAGTAGCTCAGCCGGCATAGATGAACCGGTCGCAGAGGTACGTCCTCCATTATGGAGGAAAGACTTTTTTTCTCTTTTTCAACCAAACTAAAAAGAATGTGGAGATGCATGAGTCCTTCTATCTCCTGGAAACAGATTTGATGCTTTGGGTCACTGCAGGGCTACACGCTTGTGTGCATGACATCAAATTGAGTTCCTGAAGAATCATGGCAAGAACTTGATGCAGCAATATTGTAGGTACACTCCTTAGGCTCTGTCGTGTCAAGTAAAGTAACCTTTATTTATACTACAGCGCTTTTAACAATACAGATTGTGTCAAGGCAACTAAACTAGGAAAATATTTGTCGATACTAAAAGGACAATAGTAAACACTTTTTAGTTTTTTGGTTAAAAGCAGTTCATTATTGAGTTCAGTGATGTCACTGTCCAGCCCAGTATCAGTGTAATCAAGTCAATGATATTGCTGGAAATGAACTGTCCCCAACTAAGCAAGCCAGAGTCGACAGCAGCAAGGAATTAAAACTCCATCAGAAAAAAAAAAAAAACTTGGGTGAAACCAGGCTCAGTCGGGGGCCAGTTCTCCTCACTTTATGTGATCAGTGATTTAAATTATTTTGCAAGTGAATAACCACTTTACTTCTGTGATTGTATTTAGAATGCTTGAATTAAACCACTAGAATTCTTCAGACTACCTTTATGTACTTTTTGGACCCCACTGATTTTCAAACTGAAACATTTTTCTTTTGTATCTCGCAGAAGACAGAACATCATTTGGAACAGCATGAGGTTGAGTGAATGGTGATAGAATGTTCATTTCTTAAATAATTTAACTGTCTGTACTACACTTAAATAGTTCCATCTATTAAAAAAAAATAAAAAAAATAAAAATCCGACCAATTAACATTCATTTTCTTTCTTTTTTTATTACAGCACAGGATAGAAATATATTTTGCACTAAAAAGCATTGTTTCATACAATCTTTGATTTACTGGTTTGGTTCAATAACATCTCAAATGTGTTTTATAGTGGAAACTGATTCTTTAGATTAATTAAATATACTTCACATTAGCTACTATAAGATTTTTTTGTATTATTATTGTAAAGAAAATATGTTGACACAACAGTAACATCAAAGCTTACAGCTGTTGGTGTCATGATGTCACATGACACATAGGAATCAAGTTATTAAAGGGTTAGTTCGCCATCATTCGCCTGTCATTAATTACCCATGAGACCCGTAAGGTCCAGAAACTTAGTAAATACGATGCAATACTCTCCAAAATGGCAGAAGACGTAACCCCGGGGTGAAGAATTTTTTGTTTGGGGGTGTTTTTGCGCCAAAAAAAGTATAAAAAAGTTGAGCCACTGATGTCACGTGGCTTTCAGATTTCAGCAAATATATCTTAATCTGTGTTCTGAAGATAAAAGAAGGTCTTACGGGTTTAGAACGACATGAGGGTGAGTAATTAATGACAGAATTTTTTTTTTATTTTGGGGCGAACTAATCTTTAAGGTGTTGCCCTGCTTGATTTAGGCTCTGAAAGTATCTAAATCAAGACAGAATTTTCATTTTTGCTGGAGTAGTAGTTTATTTCTGAGTCAGGATAAATTGAGAGTTATTTGTTGCTGTTGTTGTTTTTTTTACAAAAAGCAAGGATGAAAGACCAACCCTAAACATAACCGTTACTGGGATGAAAATGTATGAAAACTCACAAATGAAATGTACAAATATTGTACAATTATTTAGCATGAAGTGCCATGAGATTGAAGATGGTCTTTAGGAAATTAAATGTGCAGCTGAGATGTTTGATTAGAAGATATACTGAAAGCAATGCCTCAAATTCAGAAGAGGAAATAAGACTAAAAATGTGTTAAATATTTGAAGAAATAGTGTGTAAATTATTCATTTTCTAAAGTAAGACTGTCCAATGGCAAGACCAGTGGACAAAAGATCTGAGTGGTTTCTATGTTTCCTTGAAGAAACGAGAGATCACTAGAGATACTAGATTAGACAGTGCCTCCATGTACTTTTACTAAAGGTTCAAAAAGAAAGTTTTTTTTGTTTTTACAATAATAACTGAACAGCAGTCAGGTACAAATAAAGAACAATTCCATCTCAACAGATGTGACATTTGCAGTGAAAATGTTAAATGTAACTTCACTGTGAAAGAAATATGTGGAACTATTATTATGCATAATAACCTGAACCCCCTGCGGGTACAGTCCAGATGTCAATCTAGACAAGTTTCCCTCTACTTCAAATCAGGAAATCCACTTACGTTATGGATGTGATAAAAATGGAGACAACTTTTTAAGAGATGACACACTTTAGGAGGTCTGTGATTTGAAATTCTGTTTAGAAACAATAATAGCCACATAGAAGACCTGGCTCTCTGAAAATGTTTTTTCATAGTTGTTAAAGAAAAACAACAACAACAACAACAACATCCCCCCCAAAGTGACAGTTTTGAAAGTAGCAATTAAACTAACTAGCTAGTAAAATGCTTTGAAACCAGCAGATTTTGACCTCTGAGGCATGAGTCCAGCCATTAAAGCTGCACAGCTGATCTTATGTACAATGAAATCATAATATGGTGTTGCTTGATTACTAAATAGCTGATTATAAACTGTAGCTATTAGAAAAGTTAGAAAAGTAAACCATTTACACGTTAGAGCGAGTCAGGTACTTTACAGTGTGCTAATATTGTGCCGGAGTCTCCTAAAACATGTTTGATTGTGTCTAATGTCAGAAAACGCTTGTCATTTTCTCAGAATATGCATTTAATATTCGAATATTTTAGCAATGATTTTGAAACGGTTCGTTTGAATCAGTTCGGATCTTAAGGTCTGTAAACCCCTCCCTTCCATAAGCCAACTCTGATTTGATTGGTCGCCACAAATAGATTTTTCCCAAGGCTTTGACTTCACTGAATAAATAAGTAAAATTGAAACCCTTGCTGGTGTTTTTATATCACTGTATTTCTGAAGGAAACTGACTGTCTTCAGGAAATTTTGGATGTCCTTTTCATTTCATCTTGCATGTAATGTCTGATAAATTATTGTTTGCGAGCGGAGTGCGGGTGTACCCTAATGACGTAATAATGACACATACCGGTAACAGGCAGAAAATTCACAAATGTAACAACTCGTTAAGGCGATTCTGAGTCGACTCTTTCTTTTGAGAGACCATATCTTTCTTTATCATGCACTGTTTACATTGAAGGGCAGCTACATTACAAACTGTAAATAAGATATTTTTCAAAAACCCATATGACCTGCTCTTTAAACCTTACATTTTACTCAGATATTAATGTGGTTTATTCAGTCAGCAGTTTTTAATACAATTTTTTCTGTGATGCTGCTTATGAAAATGATATGTAAGCTGAGCTGAGTAGTAGATTACTTTTTATTCCGTTACTGATGGCAGATTATGTGATGAAAACTGTAATAACGCAGTCTAGGAGATGCACATTTTAAGTAGGCTAATGTATTTTAAGTACCTTTTTTTTCTTTGATTACTTTTAGACTACTTTTAATCAAACTTGTTTGAACCTTTCATGAGGCGTACCATATTGACATAAAAAAGCAATAAAAAAGAAAATAGGTAACACTTTACAATAAGGTGTCATTTGTTAACATTTATTACAGTATTTATTCATTTTTGCTAAAATTAGTTCATAAAAATACAATCATTCATTGTTAGTTCATGTTAGCTCACAGTGCGTTTACTAGTGTTAACAAACACAACTTAGCATTAAATAGGATTAATGAATGCTGTAGAAGTATTGTTTATTCTTAGTTCATGTATGTTGTTAAGTGATGTTAACTAATGAACCTCATTGTAAAGTGTTACCAGAAAATATTCTTTATTTCTTTCTGTATTTGTGAATGTAATCAAAGCTGAATGGTATGACACACAGTAACATTGTTAGAAAAGAAGATTTAAATGAAACAAAAAGAAGAATTAGGGAGAATCTGTAAATGATGAATGCTTTACTGCCTTGGTGAATAATACCTAATCCATATTTTGAATACATTTTTTGTATTCATACATATTTTGAATCTGACTGGGTAATTCAGATCACATGTAAACATGTAATCACTTACTACCCATGTATACTGCATGCTAGCTTCGTAATTGTTGTTAAGAGCATGATCTTATGCTAAGAAGAAGCTATTTTCCACAGGTTTTAAGCACGGGTCGAGAGCTGTAGTTTCAGCCACACAAGTTTGGTAATGGTAATGACGTAACTTACAGGCTAACAATGTTTTCGGGAAACATATCACTGGCTGCTGAAACATTTGTTTACTTTAGCTGGTTGTTAGTCTGCGAACATCTCTCTCCCATCATGAAAAACTCTTCTCCTTTTCCGCTTGAGCTTTGTCCTCATAAACACTGGACAATCAAAGGGAGAGGAAATTATTTTCCAGCCCTTTGTCTTGACTTGGCTCATTAGCGGTGCTGAGCGGAAACAGCACATTGTGTATCACAGCTCTGACACGGCTCTGTTTCTCAGTTACTATTTCTGCAGCACACGTCTGCATGCCCTTTGTGTCTTGAATCACATTTCCACAGTAAAGGACTGACCTAGAACATTTTACAGTGGGCAGAAGAGCAAAACACGAAAGCACACACACAATCACTTGTGTTACATCACTTGACACAAGTTCCTTGATTTCAATGCGCAGCATTCAAAACGGACTTGAATGCACACGAGTACCCTTTGTAGTGGAGTCTGGTATTGCTGATCCGGTGTTAGAAGATCTGATGCAATCCTTTCAGGTCGACATATGCGGCTTGCAGTATTCACGAAGTACAGTACTGTAGGGTTTCTGGTATTTTAATGCATTTAGTTGTTTACCTTGAATAGTTGTCTCTAGATTCTTCAATTACTTACAGCCGCACAGCAAATTAAACCCCAGACGACATACTGGGCTATCGTATCGATTTGCTTACTCAGCCTCTGTTTGGGGGACGAAATAAACACAGCGAAGCCTGGAGGAAAAAATGAAGTATTAAAAAGTAATACCTTGAAATACAATTATTCTTGTGGAGTACAACAGATTTTGATCGGATTGTGTGTGTTGTCTGCTACACATGAAATCACCGGCGACTCCTGACCTCTCGTGTGTCGAGGTGAGGAGCGCCATCTTATGAAACGAGACATGTAATTTTACACCTAATCCTGTATTACAAAGCAATCCCATCGAAATGAACAGTGCTTCTGGCTGTATTGAGTAACAGGGCCATGCAGAAGGTCAGCTATTGTCATTGCATGTTAGGATAGATATCAAGAGTCTGCACTACATGGCATTAATGGCAAAATATTTAGAAAGTGTTACTAAAGCAGTCGCCATAGGCTGCTTGTGGGTCAGCGTTCAGCTATGGTGTTTAATCATGCCTCACGGCGATATGAGTCAGTCACCCACACCAATGCTAATGTATTAACTGCTTTTATAATTCAGCTGCATCCAAACTGAAATATAGGGGATGCCAAGGCTACGCTTTTTACTTCAATGTTTTTCAAGGTAGAGGTTCAAGAGGTTTTTTTTTTTCTGTATGTAACGTATGTACTTTAATGTCATTAGAAAGAAAAAAGACACAGTTACTGGGTATTATCTGAATCTAGTTGAAATATTTTGGTTTTCTAATAGTGTTTTGTCCCTCAAACTCTTTACGAACTATAAATCATTACTTGTCTCTTAAAAAAAATGAAATTAAATTACATGCAAATTGTAGAACAGTAGACAATCTCGACCTTTTTATTATTAAAAAAGAGAGATTTTCTTGTCCTTAAAAGTCTACATCTTATCCTCATGGTTTCACAGACAAGGCTTAAGCCTAGTCCCAGACTCCCAAATGTAAGTGTGAGCTGTTTCATCTGAAAGAAACTTGCACTGATTGATCTTAAAATATATCAGTACCTTTGTTTTGTCTCTAAAATGACACCAGTAATGTTTATTTCTAGCACGATTATAAAAATTCCTAATTGAACTATGGCCTAATCCTGGCTTAATTTAGGGCCTGACTGTGAAACCAGGTCTAAATGCATTATTCAGTTTGTATGTCCATGAGCAATGGCTGAAAATAATATTTAGTTCATATAACCAATGGTTTTAACAAGCTATTTGATATAAATCTGACAGTGTTAATCTATTTCCTTAAGATGAAATTGTTTTTTTTTTTTCATTAATTCACAGCCCATATGCTGCATTGCTTAGTATTCAACACACACAGTGCCATATTCTTCTTCATATCAGTGCTGACCACGTTGTAGAACGGCCGCTGACTTTCCCAAGGGACATGTCTATCTGAAGATAACAACTTCATGTAAATGCAGTTATGTCAAAATAGAGGTCAATATGTAACACGAGAATGATTTACAACTCAATGTCACTAGAGGGAATAGTCATCTGAAATTCTCAAGGCTATAGTTCTTGGAAAAGCTCACAGTGGGAATGAAGAAGAGGAGAGTTTTTTTTCTCCTTTCTTGATTTACAGTATGTTTTGCTTAACAGAAATCTAAGAACAGACAGTTTGATGACCATCATCATTTTGTTTTTGCCTTAGGTTGTTTCTAAAATAATTTGGCTTCTACATGCTGGATAATTATTGGTAATAGTGGTTTTCTCTTCAGGTTCATAATGTTTTGCACTGGAATACCGCCAAGTCCCAGTTCTTTAATTACAACCTATGTAGTTCCATGGGTTGTTATTAACCTTCGGCAGGGCAAGCGTCAGTGCCGCAGCGTGTGCATGACTGAAAATGAATTCTTCTCTATTATTGTCTCCCACGGTCCATAGTCTGCCTTTGAATAGACACATAAGGGATTTCTTACATTCTTTTATCTTTATTCATTTCACATGCGCTGTTCTAATGATACAGCAGCAGTGGAGACATCTGGAATCTGATGTGATTGTATCACACAATCATCGCAGAACACGGCCATTCATTTCAGCGGTGAATGGTCTTTGGAGGCGACTAGGAATGAAATGAAAAGGCATGCTGAGCACAAAATCCAAATACATCTGTTACTTGATTACTTTAGATTGAGAATATGTTTTTTTTTTTTTTATTAACAGCAGCATACAGTAGAATGATTGAGAGACTGGTTCTCTGGAGCAGGCTGAAGGCCACTTTTAGCAATGGTAGTGTAAAAACACCTTCTGCACCTTTTCAAAATCAGCTCTGTTTTCATCAAGCCATTCTAGTCCATGTTGCTTTAAATGCTAATGAGCTCTGCTGACTCCGCCCCTCTCCTCCATCAGCATCGAAACTGGCTAACCAGCACATTATTAAGAAAGGCAATTTGCAAAGATTAATAAAAACCCTTATATTCACTTCTTCTGTACTGTAGATGAAGTTGGATCACGGATGATTTGCGCACACATAAACCCATTCAGGAAGATCAGGATTGGCGCATTCCCTTCAAAACTAAAGTAACGTTAATCCTCTGCATCTTCAGCAGCTCAGGGGAATAAATGATGACTGCTATATTCATTAATCTAACAACTAAACAAACTTAATCTAAAACATTCTTGTTTTTTCGCTGCACCAGAGTTGAGACAATGGTGGACTGATGACAGCTCCCTGAGGGCGGGTCTAAGGTAAGACAATCAACTATTGTGGGAGGGGCCTGTGCAGAACTACGCCATTCTGACAGGAATCTCAGAACATGATTTGAGAAAGGTGATTTTAAAATACAGATTTGTATCATTATAGTATGGATGTGAACACACACGTTTATGTTCAAACTACACGTAAAGTGAATTTTGCATCTGATGACCCTTTTTATTAGGTACACCTGTCGAGTTGTTTATGCAGTTACCTAATTAGCCAATCAAATGGCAGCAGCTCAGGTCATTTAGGCATGTAGACATGGCCAAGATGATGTTCTGAAATTCAGAATGGGCAAGAAAGGTGATTTAATGACTTTTAATGTGGCATGGCTACTGCTGCCAGACAGGCTGGTTTGAGTATTTTAGAAACTGCTGATATACAGACATTTTCACACACAGTCATCTCTAGGGTTTACAGAGAATGGTCCGAAAAAAGAGATAATAGTCTGTGAGCGGCAGTTCTGTGGGCGAAAATGCTTTGTTGATGCCAAGGGTCAGAGGAGAACGGCCAGATTGGTTTGAGCTGATAGAAAGGCAACAGTAACTGAATCTCATTACTACTGAGGCATGCAGAAGAGCACCTCTGAAGACATAGCACATCAAACCTAGAAGGAGATGAGCTACAGTAGCAGAAGAGCACAACGGCTGCCATGACGAACATAAAATCGAGACTACAATTCACACAGGTTTGCAAAAATAGAACAATAGATCATAGAAATCTGTTCACCTGATCTGATGAGTCTTGAATTATGCTGCAACCTTTGGATGGTAGGATTAGAATTTGGAATAAACAACATGAAATCATAGATCCATCCTACCTTGTGTCAGTTCAGGCTGGTGGTGTGGTGTGGGGAATATTTTCAGTTACACTTTATTTTGTAAGTCCATTCTACTAACTACTGTATAAGTAACTTTGTAGCTACATGTCAACTAATTGTCATTAATTTGCAACTACATGTCTACTAAATCTCAGAGTAGACTGTTAGGGCAGGTTTAGGGTTAGTAGAACAAGTTGACATATACTTGTAAAGTTTCTTATAGTCAGTATGTTATATGTTGGGGAGCCATCAAAATAAAGTGTTAGAAGATATTAATCAGACAGTGTACTAATACTCTAATGACTGCTAGTTGACATGTTACCTACTGTTAGTGAATGTCTAAAGTGGAAAATCTAAATAAAGTGTTACCATATTTTCTTGGGACAATTCAGGCCCTATTCAGTGAGAGTCATTTGCTCAGATAAGAGTTAATATGTTATACAATTTTGGACTTTTTTACAGAGCCCCCACATGATGTGGGCAAAAATGTTTTTCGTGGACACAAATTAAGAATTTGTTCTCTCTTGAAGAAAATAGTGACCATGTTGTACTAATTTGTTCCCTCATTTTACTTAAAAAAAAATAAGGTAACAAAATAGTGCAATGTGGTAATGTAACTAAACCAAGGGAACAAATTAACAACTTCTAGGCATGAACATGCACGGTATATATTTTTTTGCCGCATGTCATGTGTGGGACTCTTTACTGATTTCCCTAGGTACTTATGTAATAACTCCACCTTGACTAAGTAATACATTATAGCTTAAAAACTGTGATATTCAGTAAAATGACAACTAACTTTAAAACATAAATAATAAATAAAAAAACATAGTTAAAAATGAAAAAAAAAAGTGTTCTGTTGATCTGTTGTGTACTTACCTTAAATCTGAATCAATTAGTAAAGTAAAAATGCGTGCTGACCCAGTAATCTTCATAAAAGCAAGCTGGGTCAAGATTAATTCAGTAATCAGGTTCACAGCTGGCAATGAGGCACATCTGACTGTAACAGGTATATGCTGAATTATAAGTAATCAAAAATCATTATTGCTGTTGTTCAAAGATGACTGCAACTTTATAAGGATAGTTCACTCTTACATGCTAACTCTGTCATTACTCACCTTCATTTCAAACCTGCAAGGCCTTCGTTCATCTTCAGAACACAAAAAAATAGATATTTTTGATGGAATCCGAAAGCTTTCTGGCCATGTACACACTGCAAGTTTCAGGAGTGACAGCCACATTTAAAGCGGATGTGAGTCCCATAAATGATCATTCCAAGTGTATATGGAACAGCGGTCACTCATTACTATATCATTAGTAACTATAGCAACATTTTGTGGAATAAATTTAGCCATTTATGTCCCTTTTTTAGTTACAGACTTTTTGTCCATTAATTAGAACTAAACTACCACTGACAGACGTTCTGTGCTTTGTTTATGCTCAGGAGGCAGCTTTAGAAAGTGCTGTCTTGCAGTGTTGCCATGTCCTCTTATTTACAAGCACTTTTAGGCTAAAGATAAAGATAAGGATAGGCACTTTATGGAGATAATAAAGTGCTCTTTCGTGGATATGAGATGTCTGATTTTTTGGTGTTGTAAACAAAGCATTTGGGTGTTTTAGTGTTTTTTCTGCATGTCATTGTTTGTTTGTTTTTTCTATGAATATCTGCCAACACTAACACCTTACCACACGGCCCATGACCACAGCTAGCCCTGTGTCAAAATGTGCTACGATAGGACTTCTCTCACTGTTATTTTCTTCAAATTTCTGATGTATGTTCAAATACATCATTAACAACTAGTGTGTACGTGCAGACAGCAACCCAACTACCATGTACAAGGCCCAGAAAGGTAGTAAGGACATTGTTAAAATGGTTGATGTGACATCAGTGGTTCAACCGACATTTTATGAAGCTACAAGAATACTTTTTGTGGGCAAAGACAACAAAAAAAATGACCTTCAGTAATTTCTTCAGCTACCTTTCTGGGTCTTGAATGTGGTACTTGCGTTGCTGTCTATGGAGGGTCAGGGGACTATTAGATTTCATTTAAAAAAATATCTTAATTTAAATGAAAACGAAGGTCTTACAGGTTTGGAATGACATGAGAGTGTCCCTTTAACACATTTATGCTGTGAAAACCATTTTGAAACCTGAAGCATTGTTTGGAGGGCATTGTTTATGTATAGAAATTTACAAATGTTTTTTTTTTTACAAAATAAATGAAAAATGAAAAAAATAAAATAAAGTTGCACATACCTGTGAAGTTTTAAATTCTTGTTTTAACACAGTGGTTGACTGACACGTGAGTAGGCTTTTAAGGGTTTTCCAGCATGTATCTGTGAACAATACAAATGTTCTTCTTCTTTTACTTTGGTTTGAATCACAAAATTTACACCTGTATTTACTGTAGCACTGATCGTATCACTGACGGATGATATTGCCAGGTGTAAAATGGGCTTTGTGTTAGCAATCCAGATGCCTAACCATTAAGCCACCACATGCCATTTGTATTTCGATGGGATCCCGAGCAAACCCCCTCTAGCAAATTGACATGTGCAGCTTTGATTTCCCTCCATTTGTTCGAGGCGTTGTTATAAATGAGGGCTGTTTATCTGTGCTTTCATTTATTTATCATGGGTGGGATGGTTTGAAATACATGGCAGAGGATCCATTGAGTCCCATTTGATAATGGACTAAGTAGGATTTTTCACTGCTAATGCATTTTTAATGGAAGCAAATTTAAGAATGGGTGGAGAGGTTAGCTAGCACAGCCTAGCCTGAACCTTTCAAAACTATGGAACAAACACAGTAATGGAGAATCAGCGGTGCTAAATGACAGAAGAGAGTTTGCATAAATGTATGCAAATCATATTTGCTGTTGTTCAGGCACTTTAGTCTCCACGTCCAGTAGAATATTCATTGTGTGTGAATGAAAGAATTCACAGATGTTGTTTTATCACAGATTTTTACAAATGATGGAACACAAAACTGTGCTTATTTCTTTTAATTAATACTATTTAATTTACTTACGTTTGTTTAGAGGATCTGAACCCCCAATATTATTAGTTAATGGTTGTTCAGGAATTGAATGCTGTCAAAATTTGGTTGTGAATTCAATCCTATTTCCATTTTTATCCAGTAATACCTGCAATAATTCAGCAAATGCACAATTTCCTGTGCCATTTTAAGGTTAGCATTCATTTTTCTTCTTCATGCACATTACTGATTTTATATATATGACAAATAATTTTTACAGTGTACACTTATTTTATTACTATTTTTTTTTTTTGTATTTTTTTATTTTTAACCCAAGCAGATCAGAACGATTGTAAAATGTTTGGCAAGTTGCATGGACTTCTTAGGTGTTTTTGTTTGTTTGTTTGTTTGTTTTCTTTTGTTTTTGTATTTTTAAATAGGCTAATTTTTCAGCTCCCCTAGAGATAAACAGTTGAGTTTTACTGTTTTTGGATCCATTCAGCCGATCTCCAGGGAGCAGGGCCCAATGATATTACACAGTGCCTGAAATTGCTGGGGACTATTTTCAGGCACTGCTTAAACTGCAGAATATCATTACACCTGTTGCATGCATGGTATGGCAGCAAAGTTCTTTGACTATTACGCCGGAATGAGAGTATAGTTCCTAGCCCTATCGACCTAGAAAACCACAACTTTTGATTTTAGTACACAATGTAACTATAGAAGAGTCAAGTTTTAAATAGAAAGAATATTGAAACTCTTTGGTCATTTTTGAGCGAGATGCTAATGGTCTAATCAGATTAAAATTCAGATTCAGATCTATGTTAAGCTACAGCTAAAAAGCTGTATCGTCAACCCGGAGATCTGCTAAATGGATTCGAAAATGGTAAAACTAAATTTTTTAACTAGGTGTGTTGTAAAAATAAGCCTGCTTCTTAAAAGTGGCGTGCTTCTTTAAACTAACCATTTAGAGTTGAGACCAAAAGTTTACTTCCCCCTTTCAAAATCTGCTAAATTTTAATTATTTTAGATTTTGGTTAGGCAGGATTTCTGTAAAATAATTAACATTTTGCTGCTTCTGAATGGGGGATGTAAATTTTTGACCTCAGCTGTAAGTGAAACACAATGCACTGCCACAGTACTGAATTCACCAAAACGGATTTCCATAATGTTTTGCTTTATGAAAACATTTTAAATTCAAACATTTCTCAGAGTTCCTGTTAGTTGAGAGTATTAATGCTTGCATGGCCACCTTTCAGTGAAACATCTTCAGGACCTGCATTTAGGCACTCACCAAATCAATTAATGCACTTTCACCAGATGACTGAAACACCCACAGCGCTGGAAGAAAGAACATACAAAGGCTTGAAAAACAGCCCAGCGTCAACGAAAATCCAGCTAGGCTTATTCAGAAACTCACAGATCTTTTCTCAGCAGGTGGGTTTCTTTGAGTAGTAGATACGAGGGGACTGGTCCTAATACCACGCTGTGCTGGGAACAGTTTAGTCTCTGCTGGATTTAGATTACAGAATGTTTGACTATAGTCTTTGCCTGCAGAGCTGTGGAAACACACCTAATAATGAGATTACTGTGCAACAAAAAAAACCAAAAAAACTGCAAGTACAGTTTTATAATTACAGCCAAGGTAAAAGTTTCTTATCACATGCGCCATGACGTCATAAAAGCTGTCAGTTCATTTAATTGCAGGCATGTTCTCACTTGTCAAGTCTGCGGATTTGAAGGACACGTCAAAACGGAGCTATATTAATGAGTGATTTGTTCCCCAAGGCATTTGCTACATTAGAGAGATCGCAAAACTCTACGAAACTTTAAGTAGTATCAGCAAATTAGTATGTTTAATAAGCTTAAAGGAATAGTTCACTCCAAAATGAAAATTCCTCATGTCATTCAAGCTCATTCAACTATCTTCTATGAAGAATGAACTCATGCACTTTTCCATGCATTTATCATGAATGGGGACTCAGTAGTGTAAAAAGCACAAAAGCAGAAAGCACAGTATGAAAGTACAGTATGAGAGTCTGCATGACTTGTGCTCTACTGTATATGGCAAGTCTTCTGAAGCCATATGATATCTACACTGTGTGAAGAACAGACAGAAATGAAAGTCAAGGCTTAGACACATTAAACTGACAACAAAGAACTATAGCAATGGAAGCTGACTATGGTGTTGCCTGCCTCTTGGCCAAAATATTGCACTTAAATGCTGCAAAGACTACAGTCAAGTAGCAAATGTGAAAGGAAAATATATCTGCAAGCAGTGAATACTGGGAATCAAGCACTTGAGGGCCTTTATGACATGAATGCTGTTGGGATGAAAAGTACTATTTTAGTACTACATGTGCACTTAATGGTTCTAAGGGTAAGGTTGTTCAGAATGAGGAGATTTATGCCCCACCCCATCATATGATATGAATTTTGTGTATACCACCCACCCAATCATAACGTTTTAGGAGTTATGTGTAGCGCCCCCGTCAGGCTGATCAGGGTTAGCATTTGTGATGTTATAGATGGGGTGGGTGCTACCATATCTCAAAGTTTCTCTGTGCCTTACGGTTTGCCCAATCACTTTTAGGTCAGAATGCTGATCTTTGAAAATCGTAACAATTACAAGAGGGTTTCAGCGTTACGTGCTTGAACTCCTAATAACTCTCCATACCAGTAAGTGGCAGCAGTCTATAGTTATGATTCAAAAAGGGAAACCGGAAAAGCTAGGGCAAGATACCACTTTCTCACCATTCTCACTCAACACAGATAAGATGAAGAAGAAATGTTTTTGTATGTTGCCTCTTGAGTTGTTAATTTGTTTGCTTTCATTATGCAGCCAGAGTAAAAACATCAGGCTTCGCCGCCGGCTCAGCAGGCTCAATTGGCCGAAAAGCCTCTAATGGGGGTCCAACTAGTGCAGAACACACTGTCAGGCCGCTGACTCTGTGTGGTTAGTTGGTGAAAATCTTGACATCCACGCAACCTGTCCTTTCCACATTCCTAAGAAAAATAACCAATTTGAGAATGACTCATTCTACTGAGTCAGATCTTATTCTTGAATCATCCAGTTTACAATACAGATTTCAATTATTCATTCACTCTTTTTCTCTGGATATTTGAATCAAGATGTCAGATAAAAAGATCATATTTGAATAACGATGTGCATTATTACATTATTGACCTATTACTCATATAAAACTAGCCTATAACTTGGAGGTGAAAAGCGCTGCAACTCAACTGACCAACAAACTAAGCTGTCTCATAATTCATTATGGGAAAAGTGTTATGTAAAAAGCAGCAGTCTCTAATTCTGTTGGTAATCACATTAGTGCGCAGTTGAAAACCAAAGAGTGCCTCTTGATCCTAAAATGTCATCTAATTGCTCTTCTTCAAAACAGGTGCATTGCAATAATCCTAACAAAGCCTTGATTCCCGCTCAAGCTAATACATTTCTCAGCTATGTTCATGTAAGTGTTTGTGTAATATCAGCTACAGATAAAGCCGAAATAAGCCAGTGGAGCTAACATGTCAGTTCATCTTGATGAGGGGACAGTTTTGCTCACATAAGACTTGCATTAACACATTTTGGTATAGGCTTAAAAATGTAACACTGTAAAAGGGATGAAAATGTAAGATTTTCTCATGTTTCTTTCCTCTGTTTGAGATTTTATGAAGAAATCTGGTAACCTTTGACTTCCATAGTATTCTTTTTTTCCATAATATAAAAGTCAGTGGCTAATGGCAGCTGTTTGGTTACCATTATTCTTCAAAATATCTTCTTTCATGTTCAGCAAATGTTCTACAGGTCTGAAAATGCCCTAAATGACGACAGAATATCCATTCTGAGTGAACCTATTTCTGACAGTAATAACACAAGATTATTTTGAAATATTTCAGTGTAATCGTTTCGGCTCTCACTACCCAACTACTTATGAAAAAAAGATGAAGCAAATGATTTAAGCCTCGCACAGCTAATTACCTAGGTGTTGATGCAGAATAACTCGTACATTTCCTGCACTGAGTGAGAGTGACGCTGGAAAACAAATCATCGTTGGTTCTTTATCATGCAGCCCCATCACTCAGGTGAAGCGATAAAAACCTCACTCTCTCATTCTCTATAAAACTCCTTCAGTAGGCTGGCCCACAGCCTACCGTTAAATCAAGCAAACAGAACCATGCTTTATCACTGAAAACTCTGGAATAACAGTGTGACAAGATCTGGGAGTGAGAATAAATAGTGACCTGTTCTTTAATATTAAACATTTCTATGTTGATTGTATCAACAAAATGTAGTTCTTAAAAGGAACCATCTTTCATTGTTAAAAAACAGATAGTCCCACCATTGGTTGAGCTGGTGTTGAACACTGTCTATGTTGTTTCTGCCTATTAAGTCTTTCCCGGCCACTGATGAGATATCTCGTCAATTAGGTTACCGCTTCCCTGCCAAAGATGAGTTTTTACAGCAATCCGTGTTCTAGGTGTATTACGGTAAGGAAAGCCCTAGTGCATATCCTGAAGGAGTTACGGGGCTTCCCGGGTCTACCGGGATTGGAAAAAATTTAAACAGAAGGATTAGAGACAATATAGATCATAGTATAGATCATATATGAAGACTTCAGATGCAAAAGCCAATAAGCACGTCTGATATTTTTCTTTAAAATAAGCATTTCTTTCTGGCTACTTTGTACAGGTTTCTATGTAAGTACTAGTACTTCTCAGCACCTTTGAAGTGAAAGTACTTGATGAACATATACTATGAGTGGAGAGCATTCACTCTTTACCATTATGTCATTTTTGTCCAAGATGGCTTTTAGAGGCTTTTGCATCTAGACTCTTCATATGTAGTTCATGCATGTAGATCATGTTTTGACCATTTTGAATCTGTTTGGTACGAAGTAGGCTATGACGAAAATGCCTTTACAGTCACAAAAACATCTCTAGTTATGTCATGGATAGATCAATAACCATGAGATATGAATATGAACATGAATGTATGCGTGTGTGTGCGTGCGTGATCTATATATAAATAGAGTATGTGTATATATAGGTACATACATATGTATGTATGTAATTTATTCATATAATTATTTACAGGTGAAAAAAATATATCTGAATGGACTTTGCTTGAAAATGCAGTACTTTGAAGAAAAATACATTTTTCTCTTCTTTTTTTTTTGTCCAAAATTTTGTATTTCTGATGAAACCTATGTGCATTCAAGGGATGATAAAACATTAATGCATAAAGATAGAATAAAATTGATTTTTTCCTGTTTGAAAGCAGAGGCTTGGTTCTTTATTTTGATATATAATATGTTCATATATGCATAACAGAACATATTCTAAAGGCCATCAAATTTAGGTGAAAATCATCTAAAATGCTGGCGGTGGCTGGCAACTTTTTTTAAAAAACGCTGGCAGGGAAAGAGTTAAGATGCCTTAAAGGGTTACTCCATCCCTACTTGAAAATTTTGTCATTTACCCCCATGTTGTTCCAAACCTGTAAAAACTTTGTTTCTCTTCTGAAATGTTCGATGAAAACCAGGAGGTTTGTGACTGTCACTGACTGCCAAGTAATGAACACTGTCAAGGCCCAGAAGAATATGAAAGACAGTCAAAATAGTAAATCTGCCATCAGTGCTTCAGTCTGTATTTTATGAAGTGATGAGAATACTTTTTGTACGCATAGAAAATAAAAATAACTTTTTTTTTCAACAATTCAAACGTAAACTGTGTCCGCGCTTCTGTGTCAGCTGCAACAAAATTTTTATTTGGGGGTGTAGTAACCCTTTAAAACACCAATATTATGCACATCATCTTGGAAAGAGATATCTAAATAATAGATTAATAAATATAAGTATAAAGATAAGTAGATCATACAAGACAAGCTTCTGGCTGATTGAAAAGACTGCTTTCATTACTGAAAGTCCAAATTCCTCCGAATTACTGCCGCAGAAAACTAACAAACATGCAATCATGGTCTATTGTCGTAACTTACAATGATAAATGATTAGCGATGAAACCCTTTTGGTTATTACCTTTTGTTCAAGGCCCGTTTCCTGTTGATTAATCATTACTTATTACAAGAGCGGAGAGAGAGAGATACAGAAAGAAAAGTCTGCAAGCTCTCATAAAAACAGCTTTGCCAGAAGCACTGAATAACTTCTGTGTAACTGTCATTTTAGACTGTGAAATGGGGCCCCGGAATAAAAAAAAAGGAAACTTTAAGATGAATCAAGACAGAGCTTTCATTTAAAAGGAAGAGAGAAGCAAGTGGTGTGCTGTCAAATGAATTAGAAAATTTGACAACAAGAACAAAGGTAAAAGCAGTGAGCTTCCCCCAGGGGTCGGCACACATCAGTTCATCGCTTCGCTCTCGGGTGTTCCAGCACAGGTGCTCCATAGGCAGACTGCCAGAGGTACTTCAGTCAACTGAGATGCACTAATGATGGAGTTACACTCGAAACGCTCTTTTGAATGATTAGGACAGATCTGAAAAAGATAAAAGATGCAAAAGAAAAAGAGAAACAGATAGCACTCTTAGTGTGGTCGCATTACTGTTCTATTTCACATCAGATTCAAGTCTGTTCAACTTTAAACACTCAGAAATCTTATGCATTTACCAAATAAATAAATAAATAAATAGCTGCTTAGTTTGGAAATGACCTCAGAGTATGCAGTGCTTTGTGCGTTGGTACGCTATTAATAATTTACACTTTACAGTGGCATTTCCTTAATACAACTGCAACTTAGTAGTAAACAATCTAACAAATAATCATTGTGCTTATGAGCATTTTGCCATTAGTAGCAAACTATATCATACATTAGGGTACTCTAACTTTGAGCCAGCCAGCAGATTTACCCATCTGTTTAGACTAGCGGTTTCAAACTTCTAGCTTAAATGTTATCTCATTACAGTTCTCTAGGGATCTGTTAAATATCAGGCTAATACATGTATATTTAAGCAATGTTGCAGAAGCAAAAGTGCTATATTCCTGGATATATCAGTATGCAAGGCCTTTGGTAATTGCAGGCATTCTGATATTCAGAAAACCAAAATGATTTTGAATTTGACATTGCTTTTATGAAATGGTTCAACAAAAAAGAAGGTATTTTAGCCGATTTTGTAGCCCCAAATATGCCACTTTGTCTGTGAGCAACAGGCAATAGAGGCAGTTCTGAATGAATGATCTTTTTGAGCAAATGAGTCAACTGAGTGAATGATTCAATGACTCATGCATAAATTCACCTGGCAACTTGAACTGGCTTGAGCTTCACCAACCTGATCTCACAGCAATTCGTACATATTTTATAAGGTGGCTAATTCGTATGAATGACCTTCACTTAACCCCGCCCTTAAACCTACCCATTAGACAAATCATAAAAAAGCATATGAGTGAGGTCGTACGAATTTGTACAAATTGGCACAAATTTTCCACCTCGTACAAATACGTATGAATTAATCGGAGACTATGTCAGCTTCACAGGAACATGATGTGAACATTTTGATAAAACTCACCAACAGCAACAGAAGACAGCAAAAAAATTGTCCCAGGTCTTCAAAATGCCCAAAGCGCAGTGACTTAATACACTTAATCCAGACTTCAGCTTCAGAGCGGTATTCAAGGCTAAGCGTATCCCATCATGCATCTTAAATAAATCAAGGGACTTTCTCACAAGATGTTAGAAACCTTTCCAGTGTAGTTTAAATGTTAATAATAATTGTATTACATATAGGGGCAGTTTCCTGAACAGGGTTTAAGACTAGTACTAGATTAAAATAAATGTTAGAGCTGTCTAAACTGGAAAAAGCTTGCACTGACGTATCTGCCATTGTTTGGTCTTAAAATGATCACAGGTAATGTTTTTTGTAAGACATGTTTCTAAAAACTAAATGTCCTAAATAAACAAAGGTCTAGTCCTGGCTTAATCGGGAAACCGCCCCCTTATTTGGTAACATAACATAAAGTTTTATTGGTGTCCACATTTTATAAAGATGAATAACTGCTCTTTATGATTTATTAGAAGCACCTTATTGTGTCATCTCTTGTGAACTACTGAACAGACATTGAGAAATTTATTTTAAAATATGAAGTATAAAAAATTCAAATAAAGCTGTGTAAACACTTGTATTTTTACAACACTTGGGGCAAATACAAGAAATATATCATATAAGTAGACAAGTAGTCAAGTGCAAAGACTTTATATCACTTTATAATTATTGAACTGCTTGATCACTCAAATATCTACAGTAATCAGCCAATCACATGGCAGCAAGTCAGTATATTTAGGCATGTAGACAAGGTCAGGATGATCTGCTGAAGGTTAAATTTGATTTAATTGACTTTAAACATGGCATGGTTGTTCGTGCCAGATGGGCGGGTATTTAAGAAACTGCTGATCTACTGGGATTTTCATGCATGCCCATTTCTAGGGTTTACAGAGAACGGCCCAAAAAAGGGAAAATGTCCAGTAAGCAGCAGTTCTGTGGGTACAAATGCCTTGTTGATGTCAGAGATCAGAGGAGAATTATCAGACTGGTTTGAGCTGTGACAAAATGACAAAACAGCAAGCATAATTATGACAAACTTCAAAATATAAGACATAAACAAAACCTAAAGGAGATGTGACAAAATAAAAATAAAAAACACAAATGCAGAGAAAGTGAATTCATGGATAGAATGCATGGATCTATTGTATTGATTAATTCATTTATATTTTATTATATTTATTTATTAAATTGTATTTATAGTGCCACAAGAACAGGTTATTATATCACAGTATTAACAACTTTAGCTGCCAAAAGAAAAAGTTACAGATCCGCTATTATTACATATAAATGAATATATTTTATTACATAGTCACATTACTAACAATATAAGCTGTCAGAACAAAAGTAACATATATTTTAGTGCTTTTAAATAATTTTTAAAATAATTTTTAAATAATTCATTTATTTATTTATAGTTTGTTCCAATAGGTTTTGTATAATTTAAATTCATTTCTAAAATGGGACAATTTTTTTTTTTTTAAAAAGCCCAATAAAACAAATAATTTAAAATGTAATTATGAAATTAAGTGCATAAAATACACACA
>JAUCMR010000051.1:1218026-1233564 GCA_032357425.1 Enteromius argenteus
TTAATAAAGGCTAATTTTCACACAATTAGTTGCAGAATGTTATGTTATGACTTCAAAACATTTTTAACATCCTGCACTATTTAAAAACTGATGCTATTGAACGCTGTCGTCACATACACAGCGTCATATGTATGAGTTTTCTAATTCATTCAGTTTACTCGGTAGCTAACATGATACAGCGTTGCACTTAGGTGGTGAAAAGCACCGGTCTGACAAAACCGCTCAAATCAGCATAACGAAATAAAAATAGCATGGCTGCATCAGTGAATTTGTTTACACTATCGGTGCATTTGTTAACACTATCGGGTAGGTTTAGGTTTGGATTTGGTGTAGGGGATATTTACAACATGCCATAGCATTAATCTTTAGCGACACTCACTGGATATTTGCATTCTGAAAGACCACAAAACGTACCTCGAGCAGCATTATAAAAATGCTGCAATACGTACCTGTACCAACCTAATACAAACGTACACAAAAACAATATGTGCTGTTAATGTCTTGTGATATATTGATACAGTTGGAAATGAATCAGTATAATTCCACATACTATGCTGCATGAACTTAACTTTACTGAACCTGTAATATTTCTTTAACAGTCATCACAGATTAACAGAAATGAGGAAAAACAGCACTTTATAGGCTGTATATATTGTGCACTAGTACCAGTAGTACTTTTATAAAACTCTGACACTGATAAACGAAAAAGCAACATTATAACATGAGTACCTAAAATTTCATATCTGTAACTCATGAAGTGGAGTGGAATACTACTGTATATTATGATGCTTAAATGTAGTTTGGAAACTCACTGCGGCAGCGAAAGGACTTAAACACAGTATAGGTCATATTGCATTTCATCCATCATCTTTCGGTGTTATTGACGATTTGGCGGAGTCTTATCACAGTGCCCAGACTATTGTTTGCTGCAGAGACAATCACTGTAATCTGCCTTGATAATCTCAACGCCATGATAAACCTTTTTTTTCCTCTGTCTAAGCCTGAGAAACCCAAGATACTGTGTTCTGCTTGTGGAAATCCTCCTGGGTATTTGAAATATCCTCCCGTGCATACTTAGCATCGGAGACTGTACAAAAATAAACCTGAGCTGGATCAGATCCCTATAAATGCGACTCGTTTTTGATGCTGTGCTGCGTATTTACTGACTGCTGTTAGTGTTTTCTAACTGCTATTGTCTTTACTTCCTTATTTATTTATTTGACTATCCGAGTGCTTTATCATAGTACTTGGCATCTTTTAGATGTACTTTTAGTGTCCCACAAAAGCGCTGACATACTTTGAATTAATTTATCCGGTAGGATCCGGGGAACTGAGATATCCCACTTCAGCCGACCAGTTTACTTTGACAAATTCTTTATAGAATAGCATCAGTGTTTTAGGCCCAGGAAACTTGATATTACTCAGACATTTCATGTGATGCAAAATACGCTGTATTCTTTTTTACCTGCTTTGTCGCTTCCTTGCTGCGGTGGTAATTTTCTCTTGAAACCTGACTTCCTTACAATTGGGCAATTTTGTGAATGCTATGAGCCCATTTGAATACTTGCTATTGTGTTCGCAGCAGTGCATTAAAGGCCTCCCTGCTCCTTCATTACCCCTTTGATCCACCTTGCGGATCACTCACTTAAATTCTGGTTTAATTTGCAGGTGACACTGTAAAATATTACCAAGTTTTTGGAGGTCAGCACTTCAGTAAAGGAAAAGTTGCCCTTTAATAGTGTTGTGAAATGTCCCTACCAGCAGTATATTCTTGCTGTGATAAATCAGGGACTGCAAAAGTGATCGAAAATCACCACTAAAGAGCAATTTCTGCTAATGCCCCGAATGTCTTGACGCAAAGCACAGTGGGAAACTATTAATTATCTAGCACTTATAGGAAAACATCACCTGATAGACACAAATGTCAGCTTTTCTCTATACTCAGATGGTGTGAATGGATTTTTTGTGACACTCTATAGTGTCCTATGCATTTAAAGATCTTTGTCCTATCATTGAAAAAAGCTTTCTATTGATGTTGCATTGGTGAGCAATTTGGCAAACATTTCACAATATTACTTAGCAATAAATATTAATGATTATTAAAATAATTAAACAGATATAACTGGTCATACTTTACATGACAATATATTTACAATCAATCAAATAATTGCATTCATTTGATGATAGACTGTATATGTTACATTCACACTTGTATTGATGGTGCAAAGTGATCTAAGTTTTATGAACGTTGCTGTCAAACAATCCTGCTTCAACAAACTCTGGTCCTTAGATGATATTAGATGAGTAGACAGTTTGACAGATGGCATTGTAATCTTTGCAAGAATGCAACTTGAAATTAAATTGAGTGTTTGGATGTTACTCTCAGTATGAACCCCCAGAGAAGTTTCTCTGCGAGCACTTTCAAATTCATTTTAGCCTCTTAAAAAAAAAATACCAATGTGACAGTTTTTGATAATGCCAGAGTCCAAATCCGTTTCTCCTCTGGATTTGGAAACACTTGCTATGTTATAGTGCAATTTAATTGAAAGGATTTTCTTTTTGAAACCACGTTGAAGATCAATTGTGAGGCTTGAGTTGTACTCAGAGAAATGGCCGGGCTGACAGACACGGCAGGATCTCTCTGAGGACAGCTCTTAGGCTGATCCAGCTGAAAAACATGACACATGCTTCCCTTAGAGGCACACTGCTATAGTCTGTCACCTTCACACACTGTACAAGGAAAGGTTGGGGAGAAATTACCATGGTGCCAATAAAGGGTGATTAAAGTAAGCATTACATTCAATAACTTATGATCTGGTAAATAAATCTTCAAAGGATTCTGGTCATCAATATTTCTGTTATGAAAACTCTTGGAGTGATTTGCATGGTAATATATATGACAATCTTAATGTATTTAAACTTGGCGGAATAGATTTGCTGTGGCAGAGCAAGTACCAAGATATGCAACTGCCAATACATCCACAGATCTACTGCTGTGAGCATGTAAGAACAACATGTTCTCACTACCAACTCGTCACATATTGCCGCTTGATCAGAACTCTTTGGCGTCACTTTTTGATGCCCCTTTAGTTTCCGACGTGCAAACCCTTTGTGTCAATGCGCCGAAGATATTGTGAATTTTGCCGTCCTAGGCAAAAGAATTGATTTGTGAGAGGAATAGATGCAATCACAGTCTTCGTCCGCCGTAAAGCTCATCCTGTGCGGCAACCGTGCCATTTCAACTACCTTTTATGCAGATTTTGTTGAACCGTAGTTACACAGGACTTAAACCAGAGCTCCTCGACTCTCAAAAACATCTCTGTACTCCGTGAGCTACCGAAAAAACCTATTGTCTTTGAAAAACACATAGATATGAATCTAGATATGTGTGCTGCTAACATTCCAAAGCATCCGTTTTTAAAACTCCCAGCATATTAATATTAATATTAATATAACCAGCTTTACTGCCAAAATGACAGTCGCTTTTGATTAATCATGCAGCCCTACCATAGCAGATCTACACAGGTGGAGCTGGGGATGGTGGAGGGTTTACTACTACACTGCCAAGTATTTGAATCCCAACAATTTAAATCAACCATACACAATACAAATAAAAGCTCAGTTACTCAGTCAAATAACAATACAACAGAAAGGCAACAATTGCATTTGTCTTTGTTTAGATCCATGCGAATGACTGTAAAAGATTAGCGAAGAGACATGGTTCACACAGCGCACAGCTGCAATAAAGGTCATCATGTCTGGACAGAAATCACAGGGGTGAAGCTGAATTTGGCACTGTAGTCTTGGCACAAAATGAAATGAAATCTAATATTATCTAAAGGTGACAAACTGCAAAAACATTGCATCTAACAGACATGTTTTTCTGCCTCAAAGCCTTTGACTAATAAAGTCTCATCAGACATATGAGTTTTATTGCCATCTGCTTCACCATGTCAGTGTGGCAGTAAAAACAGACCCCCTTCCGTCTCATAAATATGCTGCTGAGTTATCATCACACAGGGACTTAGTGTGAAAGAAATGAGATTTGACTTGGACCGGAGCCTGCATTTTTTTCTTTCTATCTTAAAAAAACGCGGCTGATGCACCTACTGACATCATATCAGTGCCGGCGGAGGGGGATCTCATTAAAGATCAGCCCCCTGAAATCTTTTTTTTTTTTTTTTCTGACACAAGATCAGGGCTGCCATGAGCCAAGAGCCTGTTTTGAAAAGAAGAGATTGTGAAGCACATTGTGTGGGAAGCAAAGATGTTGTTACTGATGCAAATGCTTGTCATTTTTTCGATGGTATGCCTATTAGAGCAAATTACGGTTAAATTACATATACTTTTCAAAGTTAAATTACAGGCACCATAAAAATACAATTATGCTATTAAGCCAAAAAGTAAAATATGCTTTGCACATACTGACTGCTGTAATGCTGTACTGACTAATTAGCATCCAAAACCTGCTTGTTTTATAAAGAAAAGCAGATCCGTTATGTATTCAGCGACAGAAATGAATCTACGTTTGCAGGTGCGCCGGAGCTTTAGCTTCGCTGCATACATAAACCAAAAATGCCAACTGCAATGCCAATCCTTGGCCTACTTTTCTAAAGTTCCAGTGTCTTCTGAGTATTAAAGGCCTTATGATTGATGCACCTATCAGTCACACCAACATTCAAGTAGGCCATTGCACACGTTTGCCCTTCATCTGTCACAGAGCTGGTGTCATTAGGTCTCCTGGAGCAGGGATGGGATTGGGTTCCTGTCATACTGAGGGGGATACTTCCCGAGAGAGCGAATTCCCCCAAGAAAATCTACTTACAGCAACTGAATGAGCCGTGCAAAAATGCAACAAAAGGAAAATAGTTGTTGTATGCTTTAGGACTGTTTACTGTGGCAATGTCTGTACATGATGTGGCAGTTCGCTAACGATGATCCTTCCATCAAAACCTTTACAGAGATTTCTGTTAAACTTGCACTGAAAACATCCGAAACATCGTTTCTCATTGGTTCCCACTTTTTTGGGAACAGAAATGCTCTAAAACGGCAGCTTTGCCAGACTAACTTTGCTCGCGAAATAGAATGTAGCGTCACAGGAAGTATGGGCGGGCCCAGGCTATAATGACATCTAATAGATACGAACTTTGCTTTATACTACCATTCAAAAGTTTGTGGTCATTTATAAAAAATAAATAAATTAATTAAATAAAAAAGTATGTAGAAAACATTATTACATGTTGTTAAAAATGATAGTAAGGGCATTTATAATATTAAAAAAGATTTATATTTCAAATAAAGGTTTTGCTTGTGAACTGTCTGATTGAATCCTTAAAAAAAAAATCAACATTGATTATAATAAGAAATGTTTCTTGAGCACCAAGTCAGCATATTAGAATAATTTCCAAAGGATTGTGTGACACTGAAGACTGGAGTAATGATGGAGTAATTTTATTTTTTAAATATATTAAAATAGAAAGCAGTTAATTTAAATTGCAATGATTTTTCATAATTTTACTTTTTTAATATATCTATGATCAAATAAATGCAGGCTTGGTGGTTATGAGAGACATCTTTCAAAAAACCTTTAGAACAGTATGCAAAGTTTCACTTTAAATACCAGTGAAAGTGTTTTTAAGTTGATGTCCATTGCTATTTGTCAACTATTCAAACACACCACCTCATTTTAACACATTTTATCTTAACTTTTCAATTAAAAGCAATTAACAGTTTTGTTAAGTACCTGCTAATTAGCTGCATCAAACTCAGCAGGAAGACATTAATGTGATTGGAAGTGATAAAAAAAACAAACAAACAAAAAAAACATTTACACAACAATTTCAGGTTATACTCCTGTATTGATGCAGTGGTTAAACATCTCACATGGTGACCCATGAGCTATTAATTTTGTGTCCTGTAGCAAGACTCTTAACCTCACATTGCTATAGAAATAACTTACCTAGCTTCCTACAGCTGCTTTACAGATATGTCATCAACATCTGAACATGATTAAAGTGAATAAATCCAAGACTGTAATTACAAGACTTATTCAAATCCCTCTAAATCCTGATTCAATTCTATTATCAGAGTTTATTTTCATTAAAAAATTGAGTTATTCACTCTGTGACCTTTGAAAGGTTACACAATATTGTGGTTGTCTATCAGACAATGTTTTCTCTGCTCAAAGCCCATGAGGTTAGTATGACTCGTGATGGTTTTCTCCTCGATAAAAACTTGGATGACTATGGCTGTACAGGCAGCGTTTATGAGGCTGTAAAAGCTGCCATCTGTCATAGAGGTGTGAGATGATCCTCTTTGGTGTGTTCTTCACATACCTTCCAGAATCTCTAAAATTAAAATGAGCTTCAGCTTCACTGGGTCTTATTAGTTGTGTCTCCAAGATATCTATCTTTATTCCTACTTTTAAAAAAAGGGGAGATCTCTCGAAAGGAAATAGACATACTCTAGCAGGGACTTGGTATTGCTTTAATGAGCGTTCCTTTCCTCCAAATATAATTTTTTTTTCAGTTGTTAATAAACTCATGCTTGCTGTGAAATGGCTTGAAGGGGTGATATTTTTCACTTTGAGGAACTATCGTTTTAACCACATATGCAGTGCTGCTTAGATTCAATGTTTCCTGCAAGAAGTAAAATTATAAAAAAACAAGGCATATATTTTTCATAATTGTTCAAATAGAAATGCAAGGAATGATTATTTCCATTACATATAATTTGTTTAATTATTTCTATTTATACTATATTATATATTTATATTATATTATTTATTATATTATTTTCTATTTATACCTGCAATGGTATTATAGTATAGTATATTATAATATATACCACTGAGTCTATGAGGTTATAAGCTGACAGTTTAAACTGATTCACAAAACTGAAGCAACATTTTTGGTAATGGTAGGTGACAAGTGACCATATTTTTAAGTGTTGTTTTGAAAGTCTTTTAAAGTCTTGAATAATTTATTTAGCTGGTTTATTAAAAAAAATTATATATATATATATATATATATATATATCATATATAAGTAAAATATATATGTCTTGCTGAATGTCTCAGATAGAGCACACAAGTCTGGGATTTAGCAAACTAGACGATCTTTAATGAGCAACTCAGCAACTCGGAAATGTAGACATGGGGGTGACACTTGAGGATCAACAAGGGAGACTAAAACACACAGACTTTAAATACATGAACTGACGAGGGGAAAACTCAAAACACATGGGGAACATGGCTGGGAGCTAATTAACACAAAAAGACAGGAACAACCAAATAAGGGCAAAGGCGGACACATGGGGAGCAAAACACAAGACAATAGACACATACGGTCTGACTACATATATTTATATATATATATATATTTATTTATTTATTTTATAAGTTCTTTTCAGTGTAATAGTGGTTTGCTTTGCTTAAAGATCTTGTACGAATGTACGCAGTGCTAAAGTAATATGTCTAATGTTTTGCGGAATATCTAAAAACTCAGAGTGCTCAAGATCCCACATATGGCACTGAGTATGAACATATAGGCTCACTGGAAATACGTGCCTCTATATTTTTTTGGCAACACTTTATTTTACAGTTACACCTATCAGTTGCTTATTAGTATGCATAACACTAGAATATTATACATTTATTAGTGCACAAATAATGCCTCATTCTGCATGACCTCATTCTACATCCCTAATCCTACCCAATACCTAAACTTAACAACCACATTAACATAAGTATTAATAAACAGCAAGTTAGGAATTTATGGAGGGAAACGCTGTAGTTAATAGGTATCAAGTGTCACCTATTCTAAAGTCTTACCTGTTTGTTTTGTTTTTTACAAATGTATGCAAACCATTAAATTAAGACGAAAAGCATCAGAAAGTGGCACCAAGGGGTCCTGAGCAAGCAAGCTTCAGTACGTGATGAGTTGTGAGTGAGAAAGTGTTGCGCGAACATTTAAATTATGAACCATCGCAATACGTACCTGAAGCAACGTAATAAAAACACTGCAGTACGTGCCTAAATCAACATAACAAAACAGTGCTAGCGCCACATATTGAAACCACATTTTAGTGCCACTCACTGGACATTTCAAAATTTTAACTGCCACAAAATGTGCAGTAAGATTGAAATTTATTTAGAGGCGCGTATTTCGAATGAGCCTGGGTTGTGAACGGTATTATTCAGTTTTTATTATTAGTATTTTCGGCGGCCGTCCTCCCACACCTATCACTCATGGTGGGAGCAGAGCTCACCTCAAGCTGTCCTGAGGGGCGATCTACCTCCAGGCCATATCTGTGTGTGTGGGTCGTCTCTCCTGCGCCTTGCACCAAGGTCACGTCTGCTGCGTGATTCTACCTAA
Organism: Enteromius argenteus; assembly: GCA_032357425.1. Classification (NCBI taxonomy): domain Eukaryota; kingdom Metazoa; phylum Chordata; class Actinopteri; order Cypriniformes; family Cyprinidae; genus Enteromius; species Enteromius argenteus. The sequence goes on from JAUCMR010000051.1 coordinate 1,226,402, forward strand.
CACAAGGGCCCACCAGATGGTCCCACGTGCAAAAAAAAGAGAAACTATTTGCACTTAAACCTACCTAGACTGCTGTGCCATATTAATCTTGTGTGAGGATAGGTTATATCTTTGGATTAGCTTAGCTCAAAGGGATCTGTATTGATGTATAGGGTTTCATCCATATCTAAACATTGCAGTGGCGAAGATTTTAATAGTGATGTGAAGAATTATGATTGTTTCCTTCTGGCAATCCTGCTCACAGTATGTGAGGATTTCCATATTAGCCTGCAGCAAAGCATGGTGGGATTTACAGTGTTTCTGTTTCACTATCTAACACAAACACGACAGACTAAAATATGTTTGATTTCAGCAGACTTACCAAAGAGAACAATACAATGATACGGAGTTATGAGGAGTCAGCATGCTGAAGTTAATCCTTATTTTATCTACTTTGTTAATATTTTCATTAAAAGCACAGTCTCTAAACTGCTAGAGTTTAAAAAAAGGATGGCAGTAAATCTGCTCACATTCACTGCTTCAGATGACAAAAACGTTCCCGTATACTCCTGTGTTGAATTCCTTTGTGAGCAGAGCTGTGTTTTGTAGCTGCACTGCCAATTTTGAGGCAACAATGGTGTTGTCTCGGGAGCTAAAAAAGTTTGGCACCATCTGAGTCTTTGAAAAGTACAAATGCTTTTCTTTTAAAGAAATTTGTTCTTCGGAGCACCTTAAGAACAGCAAAGATCACTGTTTGAAAATGAAATGTTTGTTGCTCTCGCTCTCTCTCTCTCTCTCTCTCCCTCTCTCTCTCTCTCTATACGTTCTTGAGTTAAATGTGTGGTGTTTTGGAGGAAGGGGTATTGCAAGAATTCCTTAAATTTTTTACAAATTAACTTCAAAATTTATTACATTTATTTTAACTTATTTAATTTCTATTAATAAAGGGAAGTTAATATCCGTAGGTCAAATAAAGATTTTTTTTTTTGTTAGTTAATTTTTATATACTCATATAAATACAAGATTTGCATATGAAAGTTATGGACACAATATTTAAAATATTAGTAAATATATTTTAGCTAATGGGATAATTATTTAGCTTGGTTTAACACATTTTATGCTTAAATCCACTCTGCAAAATTCTATAAATTTTCCCTAAAATAAACAAAAATATATATAATAAAAAATATATAATAAACAAATATAATAATAAACAAAAATATATATTTACACACACAATCATTTATTATTAAACATTCTGTATCCTTTATTATATATCAGTGCATACAGGACATGTTTAGTATGTTCATATTCTATATTTATTAATAGAAAATTTATTTTGAAATGTAAGATTATTGTAACACTTTATTATTTTGCTTATTATTTTATTTTAAAAACTTATATATAAACTGCAATACCATTATTATTAATAATATTGTTTTTTTTTTTTATAGTTAGATCACTATATGCAGGATGAGAACTAAACCAATCTCCAATTGCTCTCATGAGAACGTGTACATGTTTTATAGTGGTAAAGTTAGCGATTGTATGCATTCTGCGCTTCTACAGTAGATGTTAAATAGATGGTTTTTCTTCTTTCTTTCTTTTTTTCTTTCTTTCTAGTGTAATAGAAAAGTTACAGTCATAAAAGCCAAACTCAATATTTAATAACCATTTTCAAAAAGTTGATAATTCCAGTGGGACTATTTCCACTCCAAGTTATTTTTGTTAAGAGCAGCTGAAAGAGACAATTTAAGCTGCTATTTGGCAGCCAAAGCATGGTCTGTCACTGTCATTTGGATCCGGACTACAGTAGCGTTCATCAGGAGAATGAAAAAGGCCTGTGTGGACATTTGGTCACGTCCTGCACCACCTGGAAAGATGTCATAAAAAGAGAAAACTGTCAGATGTGAATAAGAGAAAAAGACACATAGGCGGTGTGTTGGCCAGCTCCAGCACACAGATCTCAGGGAACACAATGCTATCACAGCTGCTGTGACTGTTCAGGGACACGAGCCTTTAGCCTGGGCTGTCAGTTGTGCTATCTCTTTCCCGCAGCTCAAATAAAGCCTCTTCACCTTTGCTCTTGCCCCAGTCAGGAAACGCTGGCAATCTCAGGGGGCTGAACTTGAGGACACTGCAGATTTAGTACTGGCAGTTCGAAGACTAAAATTGTAGTTTTTGCTGTTTCATAAAACCATTTGGAAAGAAAGCATCTGCTAGAGCCATGGATTGTAAAAGTAATGTTAAATGTGATGTTAAAACCCTCCTGGTGTGGCAAAAATATCTGGATCCTCTGTTTGTGTTGTGGTTAAAATGACCACTCTTTGGTTTCCATCAATATTATGAAAAATACAAAAGATTCATGTAAAAACAGAAAAAAATTCATTGTGACTTGTTAGAAACAAATCATTTTTATTGTTATCATTTTTTTTTGTGTGTTTAGGGGTCAATTTCATCCACATATGTTTTTGTTATTTAGCTGCACAAGCTCAAAACTTTGCATTCTGCCTTTTAGGTTTGTCCTGACCCCGAAATCTAAATCAGACTAGATGTATTATGACAGAAATACTGCTTTTGTGACATTAGAAAGATCATTTCAATAGAAATCACTGTGAGAAACTTGTGTTTTGGGCTGAGTGTATCACCTTCCACTCTGCATGTGTTTTTGAAAGAAGCCAATGATTGGCTAAAGTTGATTGTTTTTATTTATTTTTACAATGCATTCTTCGCAAATAAGCTGTTAGTGAAGGATGGGGAGTTAAAATTAATATTGGAGGTCAGAAGCATCACAGGACATCATGCACCTATTTTCTTGATAGGGCACTAGAGATGTTTCAGGCTCACTTAGTGCCCTGGCCAAGATAAGACACACACACACACATACACACAGAGAGAGACAAAAATCTCATCAGAAAATCTGTTCTATAAATTTAGACTATTTTGCCTAAAGTCTTTTTGCTAAACTTATTTATTAATATTGCATCCAGTGTGCACTGGACTGTGGAAAACCATAAGGAAGAAATATCTTGTAAGGTTTTTTCCCTCAGTACTGGTTATTAAAGTACATAAAGTGATTAAAAAAACATGGTTTGTCACCTGTGGTTATGTCTGCTACTGACAATAAAGTTAACAGGGCCTTTTTACTTTTAGTTCTATCTAATGATAAAAATATGCATCTGCAGAGTTTTTATTTTTTTCATAAATGTGATGTGCCTCCTAAAAAAAAAAAGAAAAAAAAAAAGAAAGAGAGAAGAAAAAAACATGATGATAAAAGACTTTGAGAAAGTAGTCATGAAAGACTATAAATATAGCCTAGACTGACTAGATTTCCCTGAAGAGGTCAGGTACATTTTTATTTCATAGATGTATTTTGTAACTTTAATCTCATCCTAAATTCGCTGTTGCACTGGCTTTGTTGTGGATTTAGGCCTTTTTGCAAACTTTCTGAACAAAATAGCAGTTGGAAGTTGAAGTACAGCTGACATAAAAAGAGAAATTATAATGATAATAAACAAAAAATAATGGGTTTAGTGTTTTAGCGTTTAGATTTTAAAAGGACATAGCCTGTAAGATTTTAATTGTTGACAGTAGATCACTACATTATTTAACATGAATTAAGAAAAATCATTAAAATGCGTTTATTAATCACAATGAATAATAATTAACATTTTTTTAACATTTTCAAATTTTGCAGGAGAGGGACGAGATCTTATAAAAAGTTTATATGCAAAAACAGATGACGCTGTGTTTTTTTTTTTATTTGTAAAAAATCATGTTTTTTTTTTCAGTATGTTATCATGTGTTTATTGTGTTTCATTGTGTTAGTTAGCTGTATTTTTTAGTTATACCATATCTTTTTATGGACCTTTAATATTTTTATTAATTACTGTTAACAAAGATATAATATATGTAGTAAAACAAAACAAAAAAAAAAAACGTTAAAGCATGTGCCCTATCAAACTTGAAAACTACATAATATTCTTTTATATGAGCATCTCAGATCTTTATGAAACAGAATCACAAGTTTGGCAGAATTAAAAGATGGACGAGGGTGTAAATACCGTTCAGTCTTGTGATGTTCCATTGTCCTGTGGATATACTGTGGGAGTTTGCGTTCATCCTTGTATGACAGAAGAAAAGATGCACAACTCAGTCCGAGAATGCTAGAAGAGCAATAATGAGCAGAGAGACTACAGGTCCAGAACTACAGGGGCTCTGAGAGAGACATGCGTATAACAGTAATGAGTCTAAGGGGAAGAGAAGGAGAGCCTGAGAGAACAATTGTGTGCTGGAAAGAAGAAAGGGATAGAAAGAACAAGCAAAGAAATGAACAATTGGTTGAAAATAAGAGAGATGGAGGGTGAAACATCAGGGAGTTGTAAGACACGCTTATTGTCAGGAGAGCTGCTCCGTCGCTGGAGTGTGAATGTAAGGGAAAGGTCGTGTGGGAGATTGGGATCAGAAAGGTCAACTTTGTAGTTATTAGACCTCACAGGTTAGCGGTGTGCTGGGATGGCTTCATCTGCTGAATACGTACCGACGGCTCTCCAAAACCCAACCTTGTTGCATTTGTACTGCAGGTATGATGCATGACGCAACAAAACCTCAAGTGATGTCTTTTTTTACCTACCTGGTCTCATGACATAAACGTATATTGGTGCACAAATATGTACCAATAAGTACATATCACTGCAGTTTCCAAAAAAAACCAAAGAACACTAGAGGCAGTAAAGTATTTCCCAGAATACTCTAATTTACTCAAAATATATAGTCATGTAATTAAATTTATGTTAATATTTAATTTAAAGTAACCAGGAAAGAAATAGATCATCTGTGTTTATTATTTTGACTCTACAGAACTTTGTTTAGAGACATATTTCAGTAATAAATAATAATTTAAGGAAAAAACAACTCTTACATGAGGTAATAAATGATAGTAGTTTTATAAATAGCTTCCTTAGTTACAATGATGTAACTGATATGTAATTATGTGATAATGATTTAAATAATCATTTTTATTCATGTCAACTTGCAAATTCAAATGCACACTTCATGGAATGAAAAGAAGCAATTAAAAACTTAATTAAAAAATGCATAAAATGCATTAAATAAGTAATATTTTAATATTCAGAGAAGAAAATATAATACTACTTGTTGCTTGCTGATAGTTCAAAATGTGATGTCTTTTTATGTTTTTAATGCAGTCTGTGTTGAAGTTTTCAAAGGTTTTGATTACCACATATTTCTTATGAGAAATTTTAAGCCATTTTCTTTGCTCAGTGTTCTTTATTTCTCATCAACTGTGAATCTTTCAAAAGAAAACCTACCAACTCCCCAAAACCAAGACTCTTTGAAACATAAGAAAGGAAGAATAGGCTCTGAATATCTCAGACAACATTAGGATGAAAATATAATGCGTTTGATGTTAATTTTTATTGTTGTTGAATACAGAAGACAAAAAGGCATTGCATGCTTTGAGTTTATGAATGAAAAGGATTGCCAGCATCAAAAGTTTTCTTGAAAGCGTTGTGAAATGTGTCTTTGTGGATAATGAGAACTTACACCAATGCGCAGTCAGATGCTATTTCGGTGAAATTGCTGCATATAATACATAAGCGTTCCATCTCTGATGCAAGAAATGGTAAATAGCAAGGTACAAATACATTTGGATGTTGTTGTTTTCTCAGAACTCTATTCAAACCTCCAGGCTCGTAGAGCACTGTCTGTATAGAAGTGCATTCAGATTTCCCAAGGCAGGTATAAAAACCAATACGAGTTATGAGTGTTTGTGAATGATTCATGAATGCCAGTCATGAGATACATGTAAAGAGAAAACATCTTTGTTCAATGTGACTCATTATGTGCATTTTCTCTAGGTTCCTTCAATGATCATTATTTATTTTCAGGCATGCTTATCTTATAGAAGATAATTCATGTTCCTTGGCAGATCAGGAAACACAAGGGTCTAATGCCAGCAACATCAAGACATGTGCTGTTGAATAATATAATATCCCTCTATTACCATGGGTCTCTTGTAATATTACAGTGATATTTTATTGTGTATTTTATTTCTCAAATACAGATCACATATAGATGTATTTAATCAGGTTTCATCTGTTTTCATGCTTCTTTATTCAGTGCAATCAGCAGACTGGTATTACATACATGTGCACATGTGAAATAAATATTATTGCATCAGAGGTAAAATTTGATAAAATATAAAGCTTTTAAAAAGAAAAGATGCTATAAATGGAAATATTTATTTATATTAACATTCATATTACATTACATTTATTTTTATATTTATATGATTAATGATTAATGATGTGTTGGCATTAAATTCAGTTTTTAACTACACTGTAAAAAACACTACGGTAAAATCCTGTGAAATGGTTAATGGTAAATTCCTGTAAAATTTACAGGGGAAAAAAAACGTAAACTGACATTCCCAGAATTCCCTGCATTTCATTTCAAATTTAGTTTGAATTTGATGTTTCTTTCTTTGAAATAATATGTTTCTTCTTAGTTTTATTCTTATCATTTATGTTTATTAGGGTTTTATGTTACATGTAATGTTGTTAAATTAATGTTTATTACAAAGTTCAGTTTTGAGTCTCACAATGATGGTGTTTAGTGGTATTATGGTGCTGTAAATTTAAAAACTAAATTTATTAAAACTTATTTTTTACGGTCAAATTTCAGCAACCACAGCTGCCAGTTTTACTGTAAATTTTATGGAATTTATTTTACAGTGTTCCACATAACATAATTATACATTTAATACACAGTATATGAACAAACATGTAGGCTATGTAATGTTTTAAATATTGTAAATATATATAAACATCTGTTAACTGTCATGACTGAGGCAGAAGCGTTCGGATCCAAATGCACAAAATCTTTAATCCGTGGTCAGCAGGCAGGGTCAAGAGAGAAGGCAAACAGGAACAATAGAGGCAATGCAAGAATCGTGGTCAAGGACAAAAGCACAGGTCGAGGCAAGCAGCGAACAATCACAATAGACAGTAAACAGAATGAGGTCAAACACAAAAACAAATCATGGGAATGAACGCTTGGTAAAGAGCCTAATAGAGTCAATACTTTGCAAATAACAGAGGATGAATGTGACGGTTAAATAGTGAGTGAGCATGGGTGTGGTGATGATACAACAGCTGAAGGTG
>JAUCMR010000051.1:1255686-1271434 GCA_032357425.1 Enteromius argenteus
AAGCTCAAAGGCATTTGGTCTCTCTGGCGAGTTCCCATATGTAACGTCGAAGTGATTCGACTGAAAGGGTAACTGAATTTATAAGTGGTCTTTTAATTTTTTTTCCATATCTGTACTGAAGTGTGAACTGAATGTGTCTGGGCTGTTGATCCTTAAGTCTTTCAACTACATGTTAATTGCAATGAAATTAAAAAGCATTAATTAATATTAAATGTTATTTGCTGAACTTAATATTTAATTCAGTAGGCCTGAAGTACATATTTATGTAATTTCATAATACTTAATACCGTCCTTGAAATAAGGTTAAAGTGTACTGTCGAATGTACTGACAACAATTAATTTTAAAATTAAATATTCTTTAATGTTATTTATACTGAAACTTGCATGTCATGAATTTAAACATGTTTGTAATTATACATTTACTGTATAAAGAGAAAGCTACTTAGTTAAAGTCAAGTACTTTACATATAGTACGTTATTGAATGCATAATAAGTTAAAAAAGGTTTTATTTTTTCAAGTTTTAAATAAATATATTTATTTAGCAGAAGTCTTTCTGCAACAAAATGTAATGTTTAATTTAATTTTTTTATTAATTTTTTATATATATATATGTAAATATGTATATGTGTATATGTGTGTGTGTGCGCGCGTATATATATATATATATATATTTACATAATACTTTTATTTTTATTTTAAAATAAAACTTTACACGGTCCAAAGTGCATTATACAATAACATTATATTATGTGAAAGTACAGCTTTTGGAAAATGTTTTTTTAAAGATTTAAAATATACTGCAAGCGCACAATCAATACGATTAAGTGCACTTCTTTTTCACAGAGGACAGCACTTCTTTTATGATTGGGATTTTATGATTTTGAGACTTGACAGGCATGGTCATTATGCATTTGAAAAAAAAAATCTTTTGTGCTCCACAAAAATAACAGCATATGGTGTGGAACGGCATGAGTGTGAATAAATAATGCCAAATTTCAATTTTCGGGTGAAGTTTTCTTTTCAGTGTTGACTTTGTGTTTTCTGGATTGGCAGCAAGCCCAGAGTGCAGCTGGGTCTCTGTAGCTGCTTTAGTGGCTGACTGTGAAATACGATGTTTGAAATGATTTTCTGACCTCTTGGTACACACTGTAAATGACAGCGTGGTGTCGCTGGCCTGTTCTTCACAACAGATGTTTGGCTCCTGTGTTTAGTGCCAATTAGAAACATCCTATTGACTCCCATTTGAAGCAAAACATTCATTTGAGTCTTGAAATACAATTATTTTGTTTTCTCTAGCTCTGAAAACTCTTGCTGTAGCACTCTGGTCCTTCATCATCTTCTGAGGTATAATTTGCAGCTGTTTAGGTGATCATTAGATGCAGAAAAGCATTATATGCAGATGATTTCACCTCACAGATGAAAATTACACAGCTTTTTCTATGTTGCTCTGGATAAGAGGTTGTGTTAAATGCCTTGAATGCAAATGTACTGTATATATATATATATATATATTTCCCCAGACTCATTACTGCTATGCATGCCATTTCATTTCCTTAGGGGAAAGTTGTTTTTTCTGTACATATAAGACAAATTTTCACAAGAGAGAAAGTTAATGCTTCTCAGCTGTCAGATGAGTCAGCCTGGTTTTAAATATATGGAAATGGTTGCAAGTTGCTGCTCGCCTCAAACTTTAAACTTGATCACTCACACAAAATGCACGATTACCTCAAAACTAACCTAATTAATCTAGTTATTCCAAATAAAGGCATTGCTCACATGACCTCTTTACATTTCTTCTCTCTTACTTCTAAGCAGAAACTCTTCAGAATATATTTTTGTACATATCTATGCTATGTTACGCTTCTTGTTGCCAATATCTATCTCTTGCTTCACAAATTATTCAGTGATGCTTATCACTCTTCGAATATGATATGAATTCATTTTAAGGTTATTGCTGCTATCCAAGGCCCTATTTATAACAACCCTCATTTTCAACCTCTTTCTTGTGGGAAAGCTGAGATGTTAAATCTTTTAAAGACCTTTTTGTGCTTCACGCTTGCCACTCAGGCAGTTTTAGTCATTTTCTTTCCTTATCATTGGTCTAATCCTGAAATAGCTTGTTTAAAATCAAATCAGCAAGGATTTATTCCTACAAGTTTTCCGCTTTGGCGCATCCTCGCAGAAGTTATCAGTCTAAAAATCAGACGATGATAACAATGATGAAGAACAAGCAACAATGTTTTTAGTTAATGTGCTGTAAAAGAAAATGAAATGCTGGTGACGATGCTGTTTATCATAGCTGTTAAAGATGTCTAAAAGATGTCTCTTATAGCACTAATCATTTTTAAATAAAGGTTTATCATCCTGCAGTTCAATTTTGTTGTGGGTTTAATTTTAGAGTCCGTTTTTAAAACATTTCCAATGAGGAGGAGGAGGAGCCTCATTTGCATGTATGTGCGGCACTGAGTGAAATAGCGGGGCAATTCGATAATGGTAGCCCAATAATAATAGGCCGGCTAATAATAATAATAATAGTTTTATACATTAATAAGGGAATGAGCCCAATATAGTCTTGACTATTGACAAAGACCTCTGGTGCCGGCTGCATAAAAGGTTAAGACTAGTCTTAAAAGTTAGTCAGCTAAATTTTTCTTTAGGACTGGTCACAGTTTTTAAAAATTCAGTTACATAAAAATGTATATTAGTCTAAGATAAATACAAAAAATAAAACAGATTACTCTTGGCTAACTGCTAGTTGGTCAGACTAGCTCTTAAGACACTGTCTTAACAAGAAGGCTAAGTTTATGCAACTGGCCCCTGGTATCGTCGAAATCTCTGACAATCGTCGATATACGATCGGCACAACCCTAGTAAGTTAGTGAAATATTAATACAATTCAAAACAAAATTCACTTAAAAACATAATTTATTCATGTGATGGGAAAGTTTAATTGTCATCAGCCATCACTCCAGTTTGCTGCTATAAAAGCAGTAATCAAATTATTCTTATGCATGTATTTTAAAAAGCCACTGGACAAACTTACTTTACTTACTTAAGTCACAAGCAGCTCATTTTACCTTTCAAAGCACAACCCGCAGGGATAAATATAAGGAAAAATGGCATATAATACTAAACACAAGCCCTAATGACCATAACGTAACAAGATTCTGTCTTAGCATCACCGAAGCATATGGGTTATGTAAGCTGATATGTGAATAAAACCTTGCAATGCTGAAAAACACATCTTTACATTTTATTTTGATTACTGTCTGATCTATAACAAATAATAAGCTACTGTAAGGCACTTAAATGCATATTTTTTTAGCGCTGTCAAAGATTAATTGTGATTAATCGCATCCAAAATAAAGGTTTTTCTTTACATAATAAATGTGGGATAACAACGTATATTTATTATGTATATATAAATACAAATATATGAATTTTATAAATTTAAGAAAAATGTTTATGTTTATTTTTTAAATATGCTTATGTATGATATAAAATGTAAGAATAGAAATATATACATGTAAATATTTTCAAGATATATACTGTATGTGTGTGTATTTATATATACATAATAAATCTGCACAGTACACACACATATATTATGTAAACAAAAACTTTTACTTTTTGATGTGATTAATTGCTCTGTAAAATAAACCAAAAACCTAAAAAAATAAATAAATAAATGTGCTGTATGTTTTCTTTGTTTTTTTTTACCATAGTAAAGGTAAAGAAAAAACAATAGTTTTTGCTCATATCCTTGTTTCTGTAGCAAAGCTACAGTAAGTTATTTTACTTTAAAATGTATATTCTATGTTGGAATGTCTATTTTTGTTTAGTTCTATGTGACTCCACCAATAGTATTTTAACACCGGGGTTGCCAGTTGGTGGAAAACAACATATTACAGCCATGGAAGCAGCAAACAAACTGAGTCAGAGATCACAAATCCTACCCAACCTATAAAGCCTTGTTGCTATCCAACTGCGCTCATTCCTGTTGCGTGTCCTCAATCTGGCAACCTGACAATCTGGAGAGGCTGCAGAATAGGGAGCAGGAGAAAAAAACACTCTCCAGTATTTTAAATGTAGACTGCAGTACCCATTTCAACCACTAGTTGTCAATATCACATACTACACCTTTAACAAATAAATGAAAAAAGCATGAAAATGTTTTATTAGCACTTTGCATCAAGTAATATAAGTGTACTTTGTCAGTTGAAGCGTCTACTACACCAATGAGCTCACTCTGTTATAAATCAACGAAGCTAAATGTGAGTGAGTGGCATGTGTTGCCCCGCCCCATTTCCCAGAATGCATTGTGAAGTACCAGGGATGCTCAAACAAACAGAACAATGTTTTGATAGCACCGCAAAGCTGCAATGTTTACAACCTGTGCACGGCTTGCCGTTTTCTCTTCTATTAAGCTGGGATATGAGAATGTACGGAAAAATGACACACGTCACCTTTAACTCATCTCAGACAGATACTTTAGCACTTCGAGTGTGTCACAAGAGTGCTACTGAATGTTTCTTATTCTCCAAACATTTTCCCCCAGGGAGACCTGGGTACTGTTTGACAACTACTGATACGTGAGGTGATACACGTCAAGCTTTCTGACTTGAATAATTATGTTTACAGCAACTTTTGAAAGCAGATTTTCTCTTCAGAATAACAAATTGGTGAGAAAAGACAATCATTCTGCTACTCGCTGCAATGACTGGCAGATAAACACAGCTGCATGAATCTACATTTTGGAAAGCATCTTTTATCTAACACAGCTGCACGACTGAGATAAAACACATTACAACTTGAAAATTTATGAAAATTCCACTTCAGCTTGGCATTAGCCACCCATTTTATGTTTGTAAAGTGAAAACGAAAAGTTGTGGAGGCGGAGCAAGTTATTATTAAGCTAAATTTTTTTACATTTCAGTGTTATTAGTTTATTTTTTGGAGTAGCAAGTAAAACAACATATTACAAAAAGTCCATTTTCCTTTTATGTCAGGAAAATCCCAGATTATGAAAACTGCAAATATGTTGTGTTTTTCAAATTATAAAACATCTTTCCATCTGAACATTTAAGAGAAATATAGTGCTTAGGAATGACATTTTGTGATTCAGACATAGTTGGAGTGAAATTGCTAAGTTGTTTACTTGCACAGAAGGTGAAGTGTGTTTCCTAGCAAATGGCTTCTGTAAAAGCTTTTACATGCAACAAACAAGTGAAAGACAATTTTTACGGATTCACAGTATAAAGGTCACCAAATGACAAAATGGTTTGCTTTAGCTTTAGGGGTCAGCCCAATATTGTCATGTGACCTGTCAGAATCAAGGAGGATTATAATGCCTGGACAAAGGTGTGTAATCATTCAAGGTCATTTCAATGTACGTTGCTTGGCTGGTGCATGATCCTGAAAGAATGCAATTAGAAATTTACCCTCTTTTTTAATTTAAACTTTGTAAAAACCATGTGAAGAAAAATTAGGGACTCTAAAAACTCTAAAATCAAATATTTTTAAACCATTATAATGCTTTAATAACATTAATTTAAATGCTTACCGAGTTTCAGAATACACAGCTAATTTTGAATATCTATAAATGGAGAAATATGCTTTCAAACTTTCATCAGACTGAGAAACACGTGTCAGGTCGTCCTGTAGTGGGCAGCAAAACTCTTTTCCATTCTATCTTTAGGCAGATGCCACGGCCTTAAATAAATTGCACGAGAGTAGCACATTAAAATCATGAACATTAATCATTTTCTGGATAGGTCTCCCTCTACATTTGCAGGATCATTTCTATAATAATTTATAGAAGAGCGACAGCTGCAATAATGAAGAGATCACCACAATATGAAGGTTCTGTCATCAAGTGTTCGACCTCATGTTGTTTCAGATCAAACTTGTATGACTTTCTCATATATATCAAAGAGATATATAAATATAAAATTCTCTGAAAATACATTGTCTTAATGTCTGCAATTTTACATCTCAAGGGCAGTAAATGACACGAGAAAAATTAATTTTTGGGATGAACTATCCATTAGCTTTGCACCGTGCTGTAGGCTATTGTTTGCATGTTTGAATGCACAGCATCAGTGTATAACTGGAGGCCACGGAGGTTTGCTTGAAGAAACCCTGACACATCAGGGTCATTGCTAAACATCAGCGTGTATTGATGGTGTCAGCCAGTACCATTAATAAAGCTGGCCCGTATGTGTCAAGAATTTGATCTGTTCCAGTAAATTATTAAAAAGGTGTTTTTCTTCAGGTGTCACATCCCTGAAAAACCCCTACTCACATTATAAATCTGTATTTTCTTCACAGTTTCTGTGAGAAAAACCCTGCATCCTGTCTGGTGGGTAATTTTTGTATCCAAACCTTTCAAGCGTGTAGGTAAGGAAGTGACGTCACTTGAAGTTGACTCTCTTTATGTTGTTGTTAAGCAGGTGTCTGGGGTTATTTTGAACTGCTAGGGAAATGAATTTACTGAAAGCAGCTGGTTTTCTCATAAGCATGTAGAGGATCATAACACAACAAACTGTTTCTTTTTAAAAGTCTGCTGAGATAATATCTAATGATGTGTATTACGCATTTGAATGAAGGAGCTTTTGTTATGATTTGGCTGTCTATTGAATCAGTTCACTAAATACCAGCAGTATGTATTTTGCACACTGGATCATGGATGTGCATACCATAGTGCAGAAATATGAAAATCAGTTAATGCTATGTTATATATCACAGGACATTTTTATGAGCATGTATTTCATTTTATGTATTCATTTGAACCTTTCATAACCCATAATAGAGGCACTTTAAACTAAATAAACTGAAAAGTCACACAAGTAAAAATTATATGTTGTTTCAGAATAATGAATGGCAAATAATATTTAAAGCAGCTGATGACTCATGAATGTAAATCCAGTTCAGGCTTGATTTCCCTCGGTTGAACACATGCCCTACTGACAGCCCTGTTTGCCTTCGGTCAGCATGTGTGACGGGCAGAAAGGGAATGCTAAAACAAACGCGTGATGAAAAGGCGGTTGCAGAGAAAGGAGACAGCAGGAAGTCTACGATCACAGATGCTTTAGTGCCCTTGGATAGATGAGAGCAGAGGGCCAGACTCTACCACATAAGGGTCCCTTTAACCGCAGGCCACTAACCATTCGGTTTGAAGCCACTTCTGCTCTTGGAGGAATGAAAGTGATCCGCTGAGGAACAAGCTCTTTTAGTACCGGAAAAAATATGGATGTACTGGATGGCATTACCACATCAGTGATCAAAAACTTGTCTATGTGGCAAGAGAACAGTCTGCTCAGATCTCCTCGAGATCTAATATTCAGAAATTAAGAATTGGCTTCCTTTAGCTCAAAAGTCTTTAGGTCTTTAGTGGCTGCAACACATAGAAATTGAACGGAAACAAAAAATTGCCATCCAGTGAAAACATTAAAAGGTACAACAACATCAACATTTATATTGTTGTTGTTATGCATATTTTTATTTATGCTGATTAACATACCTTATAATACAAAACAGATTTGAATTGAATTCAAAATTGCAATCCAGAACAGACTGAAAAATGTATAGCATTATGTACATTAATGTACTAATAATGTATATTATTAATAATATTAAGCGCAAGCTAATTCATTAAAACTATTAGTGTCATACTACTTCAGCTTAAATCCAGTATTGAAAATGAACACAAACAGATTAGAATTTAATTCAAAATTTAAAAACACAAAATAAAAATAAACTAAAAATAATATTAAAAATAAATATAAACTAATCAAATGCCTTAACATTTTTAATTATTGTTCTTGTTCTTGTTGTATAACCATTAATTATTTAGGCTGATTAACTTCATAACTACCAATTTTCCAATGCTTTTATATTTTTACCAATAAGTAAGAAAAAAAAGGAGATTGACATCAAAAGTGTTTTTTCACCATAGCTGGTAGCACTTTATTTTACAGTTTGTGTACTTTGGCTGTACATAATAATCAAAATAATCAAAAGTTCATGGTAATTAGTTTGTACATGCAGACAAGTGAGGACAGTCACTTACAGGTAGTACTTGTGCATGGTAACTAATAAGACACTTTACTGTACTTACGAATTAATATTCATGGTAAATGTGTTGTATTTATAGACAAGTGGGTAAAAAACAGACACATCCTTATCTGTATATGGTAACTAATAAGACACATTACTGTACATACTAATAATATGTACATGGTAAATGTGTAGCACCTACAGAAAATGTGGTATTATGTGGTAACAAACAAGACATGTTTGCTTGGTAAGTCCTAAACACACACTTGTCTGTACATACAAACTAATTATCATTCATGTACGACTGTTAAGTACAACCATGTTTCTTATTTGTTCCCATGTACATACACGTAGTATGGTACAAGATATTTAGCATGTGTGTACCAGGGAAGCACATGTATACTGTAAAATAAAGTGCTACCCACATTGCTATAGGTGCCATTCAGAGCTGATTATAAAGATAATCTAAAATTTTGTAAATGCCCCGTATGTTGTATGGCATGTTTAAATGTAATCCCATACTGAAGAGGGCAATTCTACAAAATTCTTAGAATTTCAACCATTTTAATCTTTCATTTGGAATTTCAATTGGAATGAATGCATCATTTTTGCTGGTCGGAATCCAGATCCAGCTCAGAAATTGAAAGGCATTCTCAATTCACTTCTAAATGAGGACGCAATCCTGAAACTCCCAAACCTTATGAGCTCATCCATTTGGAATGCAAATCAGATGTCAAAGGGCATTTGTCGATGTCAGTAGAAGTGTTTTCACCAGCGCTAAAGACAGGAAGTAGCTCTTCTCGTCAGCACATTTCATTTTCAATTTCTGTCTGTCTCGCATTTCCCTTTTTTGTCAAGAGCTTATGAGAATCTGATGGCTATAACAAATGAATCATGCTTGAGTAAAAGACTGATGAACAACATCCTCAGAGAAGATCTTCTGAATAACTGTCTCTAGCTACTACTTCATAATAAAAGCATATTACTTATGATAATACTCTTTGACAGATTAAAATTGCTTACCAATCAAGCCCCCAGAAGTGTTTGCCTTTTTACGCAAGCAGAAAAGACGTTCTCTGAACTGCGCATTAAACTTTGCAATCTTTTTCGCATTTTAAGGCATCAGTTGTCATTCAAAGCTTAAATCTATTCATTTCTCAGTTCCTCATGAAAAGCTGTTTAATAGTAATAATGTTTTTAGTGTCTAAGCAGCGTATTGTTTAATATTTGACATGACAGAGGAAAATATGCATAATGTATTATTTTTTTCATGATGAGAAATTGAGATTAGATCAGGTATGTGTGTGTGTGTGTGTGTGTGTGTGTGTATATATATATACACACACACACACACACACGTCTGTTTTTAATCTATTTTCTAAATATATTGTAAATATATTTTACATGTACCTTTTTTTTATTTTATAGCCACAAATATATTACAAAATGTATTTTTCATTTACCCAAAATGTTAAAAATAAAAAATAATAAAAATAATAATCTTTGAAGTACATTTTTCAATTTATAGGCCTGTATTTTAAACAATTGTGTCTGAATGTGTGTGTGTGTGTGTGTGTGTATACTTGTTTATGTGGGGAACAAATGTCCCAATTGTAGCGACCAGTCAGCAGTCCCCATGAGGGAAAAAAATATTTTACAAAATGTAAATGATGTTAATATTAAAGTGTAACAATGCAAACCATTTTTCTGTAAGGGGTAGTTTTAGGGTTAGGGGATAGAAAATATAGTTTGGTCATTAAAAGTAATACAAATCTATGGAAACTCCCCACAACTCACAAAAAATAAAAGTGGGTGTGTGTGCGTGTGTGTGCGCATTTTTGTGACAAATGAGGGCATACAGTTGTATAATGACATGGGTATGACATATTACAAGGAGAAAGTGACTTCTCAGGACATTACCCCATGCCCCCACTTTTCAAAACGCTTATAAATCACACAGAATGGAGTGTACTGAAAATCTGAAATAGCAGAAAGTTTTCTGTAAGGGGTAGTGTGAGGTGTAAAGGGCAATAGCTCATACAGTTTGTACAGTAAAAAAACCATCACACCTATCGAATCTCCCCACTTTTCACAAAAACGAACATGTGTGTAATTGGCAGAAGCCGTTACATTTGTCAGCAAGTCAGAAGTGTTTAATTCTGCAAATGTGTGAGTGGTTGATGTCTGTGTATGCAAATTTAAAAGTTTTACTAAGCGCTGCCCAAAGCCTTTAAGTGATGCACTTGAGATCCTGCCCTCAAAAGGACACTCTGAGGATTGTGTGGTTTGGTGTATGTGCCTCTACGGCTGTTGATTAAATGAAGATGTCACCCTTGTCTCTGTCTGAGGACATTTCTATTCCCTCCTGTCATTTATTGTGCCGAAACGGATTTGTCCATCATTATAATGGCTCTGCAGAGGCAACAGCCACAGTAGGTATACAGAGTGTGTATTTCTCGACAGATTCTTTGGTCTTTTAACTAACGCTAGGATTAGTTTCAGCTTATTTTGAAGTCTTCACAAGACCTCACAAAAATCTAAGCATCCAGCAACGTTTTTCTGAGACTGAGAGTAAATGACATTTTCACACATTTCTTGATAATGTATTGAAAATGTATCGATTTTTCACATTAGGACTTGATAAAAGATAAAAATAAATTATAATTGCAACAGATTTACATACGTGTTCTTATGGTTTTGTTTGTTTTAGTTTTTTGTGGGGCAAAATGAAAGAAAAAGTAAAAATATATAGTTGGTGTAACTATCCTTGTGGGTGGAGAACCTTTATAAAGTAGTTTGTTAATAATGTAATATAATATATGTATATATTATATATTTCTTTAAAATAAATCAGCTTTAAAAAAAAAAAAAATATATATATATATATATATATATATATTTATTTATTTATTTATATGTAGACCTGTAGACCTTCCTTATTTATTGATTAATTGGTATTTCTAAATAAATAATAAATAAATAATAAAAATAACAATATTTAAGTATATGTCATTTGACAGTATTTCCAAAAAGAAAACTTTAAAAATATATTTGATTTGATTTAAACATTTAATTAAACTAAAATATATTTTTTAAACACTTTATGATTATTCCACCTGGCATTTTAGTAATTAATAAATGCATAAAAACAATACTTTTCTAAGAAAGCAAATTTCTTTTGACTGTTTTCAGACACGTATCATTAACATTTGCCTTTGCATAAGCCATAATAATAACCTTTGAGATAATGTCTGCCAATTTGTTGCAAATACACAGTCCTTACAGGGTCTTCAGTCCTCCCTCTGAGTACTTCAGAAACCTCTGACCACATGCTGACAGCCCACCATCCTGTTGTCGCTTAGAAGGAAGTAGGACGCTATGTAATACTTGACTAAAGCATATTGCCTGAAAATAAATGTACAAATATGTAAATGTCGCTAGATGGATGTCCCACAGCAAGAAGACCCAGGCAGAGATATTACAGTAAACGACGGGTATTTTCCCTGACAGGAAGTCATCTTAACAGGTATGGGAAATGACCTCTTAACACACTTAGCACACAAATATGAGCTTCAGTGTTTGGTAGTTTACCCTAGACAGAGGACCTGCTGTGCTGATGTGTGAGTGTCAACAAGAGGGAAGAGCATGAAGATTTTTGTGTTTCTGTTTCCTCAGTTTAACTTCTCTGCCCCCAAGGAGGAAGCATATTTCAAAATGCTCAGTGAGGACGAGCTGCTCGCCTGCAGAATGAAAGAGACCCACTTGAGGTACAGTTTTTTCCCCACACTTTTCTCATATTACCACCGAAAGCTTTGGGGGAAGAGATGTTGTCTTGCATATTCACCCTCTGGGGCTTTTGAAGACTCTTTTAGCAAGTGTATCGAAATTAAGTTTGGGTAGTTTTCTCTTCGTTGTGTGTGACTTCCTTTATTTCTGGAGCTCATCGTTGTGACCAAACATGAATTTGTTTGTCTTTCATCTTTGTAATGTTGCACCGTTGGGACGTATTAAAGCAACCTTTCATTCGCTTTAATGAAACAAGCCAGGAGAACAAACCGTCATGCACCAGAGAACGCAGATCAGTGTAAAATGCACCTGCTTCAAGTTAGACGTGTGTACCTTGTTTTATGAATATATCTTAAATTAAGAAAAATTGTGGCAGTATCTCAGTACTGAACCAGAGATATATCTAAATCCTTTCTTTGCTGAGATGAAAACAAGTTACAGTGAGAATCAAAAGTACAGCTATTGCTATAACTGTCAATGTATATAAAACATTGAGAATTAAATATAAACAAAGTGTGCTTTACCAGAACTCTTATTTACCATGTTATTTTTATAGCTGTTGATCAGACTGGCTTTTGTGCTTCAGAACCTATAGCTAGCACTGTGGTAACACTTCCCCTTATAGCTGTCACGAACCTTTGGTTTGGTGTCTGGTGGAAGTAACATGTGGTGTTTGAATGCATTTGTGTATACATTTAAGCACATTGCAATACCACGCCATAGTCAGATAGACGGACAGATAGATAGACATACAGACAGAGAGAGAGACATATAGATAAATGGACAGACAGATAAACATATAGATAGATACATAGATCGAGACGGAGGAACGCACATATTGATTGATTAATTGACAGACAGACAGACAGACAGATAAACAGACAGACAGACATATAAACAGATAGATAGATAGATAGAGACGGATGGACGGACAGATTGATTGACTGATTGATTGATTGATTGTTTGTTTGACTAATTGGATGATTTTGTTTTCTCTCCAGAAGTAAGGATAAAAAAGGTCGGCTCAGTCTTCTTTTGGCGAAGTCTGGATCGCATGAAAATGTCAGTCCTGAGAAGAAACCACCAGCTAAAACTTGCCAGTAAGTCTTCATCCTCGTTTATTTAAGAAGTTGTGAAGCATTGCCAAAGTGTTACTGTTTAATTGGACAATTCAGATAAACATGACACTATTCATGAAGCAGCACCTTTCTAACACTTAGATTTCACTGATTAATGTGATTTGAACAGCATCACGCCAGACATGGCTCTGAGATGGGGCGATTCATTTGAGGAGCTGCTGAGTCACTCAGGTAGGATTTGTTCATCTTAGCAGTATACTGTAGTTAGTCCATGCTGAATGTTTCTCAGATTCATGCTCAGATTCAAACCTGCTTGTGATTACACAGGGTTCTCAACTTTCTGGTTTGCTTGTGATTCTAACCAATTAATAGTTTGATTCAACACACACACAGTTTGATTAGTGCCATCTGGAATGTGTCTCTGTGGATGTATGGCTACTTGTTCCAATTGTTAACATTAGTTTAATAAATAATAATAAAAATTGTAACAAATATATTGCTTATTCTTTTTTAATGCATTATTTAATTTTAATTTATGGAACTTTATTGTTAAAGCTGCCAGGACAACTTTTGTTTACAGATGTGACATAATGATGCAGCAACATGCTTGAATTGGCCGGTTATGTACTTGCTCAAATATTGATTACATTTGTTAAGGTTTTAATTTAGCAATTAATGTGACATTGCATCTGGTTTCAGATGGGGTAGAAGTCTTCACGCGGTTTCTGCGCACTCAGTTCAGCGAGGAGAACATTGAGTTTTGGTTAGCCTGTGAAGATTTCAAGACCACTGAGTCTTCAACCAAACTGCAGTCTAAAGCCAAACAGATACATGCCATTTTCATTGATAAGGAAGCACCCAAAGAGGTACGTACACATTTGCAGCTTGAACAGTAAGAACAGGGTGGAGGCAATTTTCAGTTGTGCACAAATGCATATGTAAAGAATAGAAGCACCTGTTCTATTGTGCACTCGCCTAGCATACAGGGTTTTGAAAATACCTTTCCATTAATCCTAGTGGACAAAAAAAATGTAGAAAACCTTTATGTCATTCCAACTGCTCTGAAACACGAAAGGATAATTTTGAAAGAACATGCCATTCGCTCTTTTCCATAGGATTACAATAAATGGAAACTGGAGTGTTCAAGTTTAAACATTCCTGTTTTAAATCATAAGAAGTGTACTAATAACCATAAGTGCACTATGTTCCAAGTTTTTTGAATTAAATTATAGGCAGGGTAAGCGATTTTTCAAAAATGTTTTATAAAACAGTCGGGCTGAGTACCAAAACAAACTTGTAACCAATCAGCAGTGTGGGCGTGTCTACTAACAATGTGGAGGAGAGTGCGTTCAGTGAACAGCCTAGCAGAGCCACAGAAAGATAAAAAACAAAAGAGGAAAATGTCTGCAGAACAATAAGGCAAGAAGGGTAGGACCCGTGTAAATATCGGATCAGCTTTCCAGCTCTGGAGAGAACTCAAAGAGCAGAAGGCCTGCGATCGCACACCGAGATTGCTTTGGTTCTTCTCGATAGGCAAGTGTTTTCATTTGAAATTTGTGTCAGCAAGTCATAAATAGAACGCAGCAGCAGTTTTCTGTCTTAAATTAGTCGCGTTGCTCGCATCCAGTGTAGACAGCATCACTGATTATAATGACATCTATAGAATGACGTCAAGTAAGACCGCTACAATATGGTGGACAGCCCAGCAGTGTTGGGGTAACGCATTAAAAGTAATGAGAGTTATGTAATCAGATTACTTTTTTTCAAGTAACTAGTAAAGTAACATATTACTTTTAATGAGGTTACTGATTTCACTTTTGGTGTGAGAGGGCTTTTACAGTTGCCAAAAATATAACTTGTTTTGTTTTGTTTTTTGTTATTAAAAATAAATAAGCAAGCTTAGGTGACAAAAAGTAAGGCAAAAGTAACACAATGCATTTTCTTTGTAAAAAAAAGTAACTAAGTAATAAGTACATGCAACGTTTGTAACAATAAGTTTTTGGGGGTAATGCATTACAAGTAATGCGAGTTATGTAATCAGATTACTTTTTTCAAGTAACTAGTAAAGTAACGTATTACTTATTAGTTAATTCTTATAGAGTAACATAATATTGTAATGCATTACTTATAAAAGTAACTTTTCCCAACACTGGTTTCAAGTATCCAGAATTGTTATTTTTGAGTAAATTAATATACGCCACGACAACCTGTATATCGAACCCTACAACAAATAAATGCATACTGTTTTGGAAAGCACCTCATTTCTGGTGACGAACGATGCGACGTTGCTGTGAGCAGAGCAGCGCTTTGTGTAACCTCAGCGGGAGTCACATTAAAAAGTAACACGGCTCTGTTAAATGATATCTGTGGTGAAGTGCAGACCTGCTATTGTGTTCGTGCAGAGGCCATTGTCGGCCCCCGGCCACATGACTGGGGGCAGATGTGACCGTGTGGTTTTCCTGCTTTTGGCTGCAAACTCCCCCTCAGCCACCCACACAGCTGAGAAAATAGACTCAGAAAAACTGAGAAGTGAAAATGAGCCAGTGGGACCACTCACTCTAATCTGACCAAAGTAAGAACGAATAAAGCAACGAAGAATGAAAGGCAGCGCTGCTGAATATCTTATCAGAAAATCTTATATTTCTTCGTGAGTAAAGAGTAGTGCATGTATAAAAACCGCAAAACTGCTGTTCAGCAGACACATGTGTTGGTCTGATGTAATACTTTCAGAGAAATGTAGCCTGCCTTGGACAGAGGGAGAATGAGTCAGAGCAAGTGCTGTGGTCAGAATAGATGTGTGTACATAACAAATAAAACAGACAAA
>JAUCMR010000051.1:1292054-1302106 GCA_032357425.1 Enteromius argenteus
TGTGTGTGTGCATACCCTTCTGTGTAATTTGTGTCTATTTTCATTTTTGTTTTTCTAAACATTTTGGCTGACACTGCACACAGTTATTGTTGTGTCTAATCATTGACTCATCCAAGAATATAATTTTTCCACAAAAATCTGCTTAGCGTTTAGTTTATGGAGAATAATTAATTAACTAATTTAAATGGCATTATGTAAGTAAACTGGAATTTAAAGGAGTTAAAACCTCTAAATGTTATGTTTAGGACTGATGTTGAAAAACAAAAGTATGTCAGTGAAAGCATGTCATCTAAGGACCTCTGTGTAACTTGATGAACAGGGATTAAAAATCCTGACGCACAAGCGTTAAATATCCTGTTTCACTCTGCAATGCATTGTATCATAGAGATAAAAAGTGTATCAGATGCTGTTTTGTGTTGACTGTATGTAGTGTTCTGCTGTAAAATGAAATCTCTGGTGTCATTTCAGTTCTTTTGCAGACATGACTACAGTAGCAGTGTGAATGTGATGTACAGTACGTTCAGACATTAAAACATTTATTTCAATAAAGCCTTAATCATCACGCTCTCTGTTTTTTAGTTTAAGGATGCAGACATGAGCATAAATGTGATGCAAACCCAGTCCTTTCTCCAATAATCTCTCTAATCATAACCTGTTGCATGTAAAACAGGTGCAGTGAAGCAAGCAAATATTAATTGCTTGCAACAAATTTGAATGTGAACATCGAGAAGCATGCTTGCTGTTCATGATATACATCTCATGATATGCTAACCTCTTGAACACACTCAGGATGCTGAAGCCATATGCACAGCCTAAATGTATTGTATGACTGTAAATGCATTCTGTAGTCCCTTCAAGTACAATTTGCAATATGTTTTAATATTTTCCGACACCCAAAACAATAACATAAAAGCTGCAGCATATATTTAGTATATATTTTGCCTATATATACATATTTGTCATAACAAGTGAACTCTCAAGAAACAAAAACAGAAGTGATACCGTTGACTTGAATGGGGCTTTCTGTTGTGTAAAAGTGACATGTCTCAGAAGACAATACATTGTTTTCCTCAGCAAAAATCCCTATGCCTTGGGAACATTTATTTTACAATTTTACTTGGATTTCTGCAAAATCTGATTTCTTATGAACCACAAGCAAATGTCCCTGTAACTCCAGGGATTCTCTAACTATTTGTTTTTGTCATTCCCTGTGCTAACAATAGGCTCTGGCAGTGTTTCGGGGGCCAAGGATTTGCTAGAATTTGCTCTAGGGCCCCCTCAAAATCTCTTTCAGTGGTGGGTGGCCCTCAGTTGAGCCCTTCTCAGCCCCGGGACCCTATGCACCTCTTTTTCCACAGTTACTACGCTCCTGGTTGTGGGTAACGCATTACAAGTAACACAAGCTACATAATCAGATATTTTTTTTTTATATTTACAGTTACTTTTCCAAATAGGTACTGCCAGTTTCTTAGTTTTGCGATTTATTGACAGACAGCTCTCTTCTCCCCATGTTGAGAGGAATCGGTAAATGATGGGAACATGCATTTACTCATCTCACTTTAGTATTCCTCACAAATGACTAAAAGCAGTGAAATGCAAACTCAGAATATGACGCATATCTGCAATAATTTAATGTTAACACAAACATCCTGTATGTATTTAGCCCATTTTATTAACCAGTGTCTCTACTGCTGACCTTGATGATCCAATTCAACAATAGCAAACTAGCATACTAATAGTGTGTGTGTGTGTGTGTGTGTGTGAACTTTCAATGTTGAATTTTCTTCTCTTGCATACGCACTGCAGAATTGCAGCACAGCTGAATGGTTTGAACTTCCTTCAGCTTTCTTCATTTCACTTTTGATGTGAAAAGGCTTTTACATTTGCTAAGAGCCCAGGCCAGATAAGAAAAAATAACATTGCGTTTCTTTTCATAAAAAGTAACAAAATAACACAATTAGTTACTTTTTTAGGAAGTAAGGAATTCATACATATTTTACGAGGTGACTAATTCGTACAAATTTGTACGGCCTCACTCAGATTTTTGCTAAATCGTATGTATTTTACGAGTTGCATTTGAAAAATCTTCCCTACTAATTCCCTAATCTTACCTTTTTCCTTCAATGTGTGTTTGCAACTCCTTCGGAGAGCAACCGCTTATCCTCAAGCTTAGTGATAATAGGTTAATAAAAGCTCTCTTGACTGGCTACAAGAAGACATCACTTGACACTAATTCCAAAGACACTAACACTTGGAAGGTTTTCTGAAACTATATTGTGGTAAAAAAAAAAAAAAAAGTTTATTCTGGTTACTTTCAGATGCCTGTTGAACAATAAATACAATTTTACTGTATTAAGGACTTGGAATGTAATACAACAAGAAAAAAACTTGGCACTATTTAAATAGTTTTTTCAACATGTTGAATGTGTCATGCAATGGCTATTTAGATAACCAATTTCCTAAAATACACCAAAATGTATTAAAGATGGAAAAAGCAATAACACTTGCAAACAAGGCATGCATATCAAGAAAGCACAGCCATTGTTTGTCGGCTAAACATAAACACAGAGCTTGTACACAAGAGATCTGATGCAAAAGTCAGCATTTGCTTATCTGTCCGTGAACTTTCCAGTCTGATTTGCATCTCTGCATCTACACAGCCGTGCTGTAGCTGCTTTCATAGATAGAAACACCATTGCGCCTGTCTAAGCAAGTTAGCGTCACCCCAAAAACTTCCTCTTTCGTTGTGGTTAGGCGATACGAAATGCATGACGCCAACACAAGACAGTATAAAAAGAGTTGTGAGAACAGCCCGCTCTTATTAACTGAAAAAAAACGAAGCACAACAGCAAGCCAACACATATCAGTACCAGAAAAGTTTTTAAGATGCCAACCATATTATCATCTTCAGCTGAAATAAAGAACATGAACAAGGAGGATAAACCAGACAGAGCCCGGTAAGTGTTGTTTATTGTTGTAGTTACATTTGAAATATGATCTATGTATCATGGAACTGGTGCTTTTGTCCCACAAACTTAACTGAAAAAAACGAATTTCCCTCCTCAGGAGACTAGACAAGTGGCGTTTTCGTCGCCCGTTGACAGACAAGTAAGCTACTCTCATTTTAATTTTTCTCTCAACTATTGTGTTTTCGTATTTGAACATCCATTAATTATCCTTTATTCAAACAGACTGAACCCGAGTGAGACTCTGCTATGGTCCCAGTCATTGGAAAACCTTCTTAGATCCAAATGTAAGTGGCTTACACTAAAAATGTATTACTTATTGAATCTAACAGAGCTGGACGTTATGCACACATACATGTGTGATTTTTGTATTCATAAATACATGTTATCACAGGATGTATTTACTAATACAGAAGTCACATCATTCGTAATCTCTCATCATCTCTTCATTTCCATTGCGGTTGTAGTTAATGTTTTGGAGGTCAGGGCAAAAATGCAGAAACAAAGCCTACACTGTTTTCTAGATGGTTAGATAGCTGGGTCAAGCCACTGACCTGAACAAGTGGTATATGTATGCAAAAGAGTAGAGAAAAGCAGCTTCTGTTTGGACATTTAAACCGCACATTAAAATGTAAATAATAATAATAATTCAAAATAATAATCCAAAAATATACTTGTTACAACAGATATTGAAATTATTTCTGTTTATCAAAGAATCAAAGAAAAAAAAAAAAGAATTATCATGGTTTTCACAAAAATGAAAACAATGATAATATATATATATATATATATATATTCAAATAGAAAATTTTAAATGCAGTCTTTGCAGCTTTTTGTTTTTTAATTAACAGACCTCAAGATTTTGAATGGTCTATTTTCATGTTTTTTAATGTCCTATGGTTGTTTTTGCTGCTTTTGGCTTTCAATTTGTGTTTTAAAGATCACATTTGCATATAAAAAATTCTTGGTTTGGATCTCTTATCTTTTATAAATATCTACATACATAGTGAGTGAGCGCAAAAATATCTCAAAGCATGGAATAAGTTTTAAAATCAAGATGATTTATTATAAATATCAAACCCATTTATACAATTTGATTATTTATCAGAAAAGCACATTTTTTGTAGCTGCCACTTGATGTCTTTTATATTATTTTTACAACCACTGCAAAGAAATTCAGTTCTCAGAGCGATTTAAGTGTCCAAACACTTACTGAGGCCCAGCGGCTGCCACATTGACGTAAAACAGATGCATTCACATTGAGCAACAGACTAACCCTGCTGTTTGTTCTTATAGATGGCATGGCAACATTCCACACCTTCCTCAAATCGGAGTTCAGCGATGAGAACATTGAATTTTGGCTGGTTTGCGAAGACTTCAAAAAAATCAGGAGTTCCTCCAGACTATCCTCAAGGGCCAAGAAGATATTCGAGCATTACATCAAAGCAGAAGCTCCCAAAGAGGTAAGAACTGTGTGAGCTGAAGAAGACCTCCATGTGGTTTTATTAATCAATGATCAACATCAATATGACTCTCCGTCAATCTGTCCTCAGATAAACATTGACCACGTCACGAGAGAGCTTATCAAGCAGACTGTCCAAGCTCCCACCAGAGTGTGTTTCGATGAAGCTCAGAGGATTGTCTACGGTCTTATGGAGAGGGATTCTTATCCCAGGTTTCTTCGCTCGGACGTGTACAGATCGCTTCTGGAATCAGTCTCACAACGGATTAAGGTCTGAGAACATCTTGAACAAAAGACTTTAGGACTCCAAACACATCTGTGAGACTGCTGGAGCAATGGACAAGATGGCCGTGGAGTAATCAGGCTTTCCTGAGATTCAGGGCTGGACTTGGGTTGCACTGGACATTCTGATCCACAAAAAAGCTTGAATAAGCTATTGTTTATATGTACTGTATTACACTGCTCTGTTGTTCTGTGTGGCTGTGGGATATACAAAGACAAATGAGCTTTCTGTACAGCTCACCTGTGATGAACCACAGGAGATCTGAAACGTGCTGCAACCGCAGGAACACCATATGGACCTTATTTAACTTTATTACTTTGATGAGTGTCAAATATGGTTAGCATGACATGCCTTGGGAAGAATACTAATGTCATTATTTTAAAAACTAATTATTTAATATTAACTCATTACACAATAGCAACAACAATTTCACGGACATGAAATGGTCTGCAAATGTAAATCCCACTATTATTGTGTCCAGTGGGATATTCTTACAATAATAGGCTATATAACACGCCTAGCAATTTACATTTTTTCAAGATTTCTCAGTTGGATATTATTTCAGGAGGTCAGCAAGTAATATACATTTTTCTTGTGTTTCCTGGATTCATCAACTCCTGATCTCTAAATGGCAAATCAATGGGATGAACTTACTGTAAAAACATGTGAGATCCAGATTGTCTGGATGTTCATTTTTAAGAGCCGTTTAATAACTTAATAAACAAAACTGTAAATAGGAAGTCATTTGTTGTTGTTGTTTTTAATTGGTGACACTTTATTTTATGGTCTCCTAACTGGTTGCTTGCATTTTACTAGAATATTAGCCATTTATTAATAGTTATTAAGCACAGAATTATACCTCATTCTATATACCTAATCCTACCCAATATCTAAACTCAACAACTACCTTATTAACTATTAATAGTCAGCAAATTAGGAATTTATTGAGGGAAAAGTCGTAGTTAATAGTGAATAAGTGTTCCTTATACTAAAAGGTGTGATCATATTTTTTATTTAGGGAGGCCTAAAAGATTTATTTGGAAGTCAAGATTTAAATATCTCTCCATCAGATAATGAAAATACCAAACCAACTGACATTTATTTAAGAGGAAGTAACACTTCTGCAGCAAAACAATTCAACAAAAAGATGGTTGTTAATATGGTCACATTTTAGTTTGGGGACAAATTTGCACAATTAAAGGAATAGTTCACCCAAAAAATAAAAATTCTGTCATCATTTGCTCACCCTCAAGTATCATTGTCACCACTGACTTCCATAGTATTTTTTTACCTCTTATGGAAGTCAATGGTGACCAAAACAGCCTGGGTACAAACTTTCTCCAAAATATCTTCCTTCGTGTTCGGCAGAACAAAGAAATTCATACAGATCTGGAAGTACTGGGTGAGTAAACGATGACAGAATTGTGATTTTTGGGTGAACTACTCCTTTAAATAACTATTTATTCTGTCCTTAACTACTCACCCTCATGTCGTTCCAAACCCGTAAGACCTTCATTCATCCTCAGAACACAAATTAAGATATTTTTGATGAATCTGTCCCTCCATAGACAGCAATACAGCTGAATTGATCCCAGATCCAGAAACGTAGCAAATACATCAGTAAAACAGTCCATGTGACACCAGTGGATCAACTTCAGTTTTGCGAGAATAGGAAGGAAAGGACAAAAGGAAAGGAAAGGACGTGACATGTGACCAGGTATGGTTTCCCATACTAGGAATTTGGGCTCTGCATTTAACCCATCCAAGTGCACACACAGAGCAATGAGAAGTGAACAACCACGCACACACACACCATGAACACACACACGGAGCAGTGGGCAGCAATTTCTGCGGCGCCCGGGGAGCAGTACAAGTCCAACTCCCTATCCATTAGGCCAAGTATTTTGTCATTAATCACTCGTATGGAAATAAAACGAAAATAACAACTTTATTCAACAATTCGGGATCATAACATCACCCTAGCGCCATATAGGACAGCATCCGCTGGACACACATAGCATTCACTCTTCTGTAGTGTTTAAATCAAAGCATAAATAGACGCTAACAGTGCATCTGTGTGTCATATAATATAACGATAGTATCATTTATCAGAACTTTTGAACCATTTTGTTTTTCAATGAATATACACACATTTTTATTTTTAATGTGATGATTACAGGTGCTCAAATAGTTTGGGGGGCCACTGCAAAGCAAATCAGACATTTAATGCAAAATTTTAGGGGCTTTTCTTTAAAATGAAAAAAAAGAGTATATCCTGCCATATGTAATATGAAGTGTAATAAACAGGTGTAGTTAAAAGAAATTCATATTGGATATCCCCTTCAGCACGCTGCTTTCTGTTTCATGACCGAAAGCGTGCAGGGGGAGGGGATGGGGGTAACATCACATGATGACGCCTGACTTTCTGTCATCACTTCCCTATTTACACAAATAGTGTGATAGTCACCACACTCTTTTCAAATATCAGACAAACAGGAAGTTGACATACTCAGTCAGTACCCCTCGGCTAAAACAAAATATAATCACATATCACACGTACACTGTCTGGTTTCTTTTTTCCTATAATGCTCATTTGGAAAAATTTTCATTTCCTCTGTGAGAATATTGCAGGCTTTATGGCTGGTCAGGTGCTCTTTAAAATTTCTGTGTAATTTACTTACATTGTCTTTTACTGTTAACCACAACAGGCAGCATATTGTAAATTATTTTATGGTGTATGACTCATTACAAAGGGATGCATAAAAAATATATGTCAGTGTCATATGATTTGGGGGGGGGGGTGCTTTTTATTGAACCTTGAGAAATCTGATATAACATCACCATTAGGCATCCCACTCACTCGTAACTGGTTAACTGTAAGTTACCTTACCACATATATAAATGAAAAATTGAAGATGGTTTAACATCAAATTATCTGTAGTTTACGAAATACATCAGTAAGTGTTAAAACAACAGCATGGCCAAAGATGAATTTGTCACAGTTTCTTTTGTGTTTACGTCTGTTTCTGTTCTCCTGCCTTAGTTTCTTTAACCTATTTCATGTGTTTCCCCTTGATTGCCATATTCAGTTCAACTGTGTTCAGTTAATTGTAGTCATTAGTTCCTTTCTTGCCATTGTATAAAGTCTGGCAGGTTAGTTCTTTAAGATGCTGGTTGCTAATGTGGGTTTGATTTTGCTTTGTTAGATTTTCCTGTGAATTTGTTACTGTAGACTGTGTTGAACTATCTTTATTTTTTGTTGTGCTCTTTAACTTAGCTTAAGCACTCTGTGACAGGATTCTGTCATGTAGTAAATGCATTACAGAATTTTGCATTGCAGTTCATTTACGTACCACAGCTATTCTGTTGCCTTTCTCCAAGGGCCTTTCTCAGGGACTGATTATTCATGGTTCACTCATCAGCTGAACTTATAACCTTTTTATGCCAGATGCTTAACGCCTAGGCTACACCAATAATTTTAGAGAAACTGATGTGTGATTAATATAAAGCTAAAGCCGCAGAGGCTGAGAAAGCTGTCACATTTTATACATACATTGATAAGATAATCACTAGCACCATGCAACTAAAAATAGTAAAATAGTAAATGGTGTTTATTTGAAAGTGCACACAGGTTTTCTGTAAGGTTTATGGGTAGAGTTGGGTTTTTTGTGTGGCAAACATGTATGAGTTTGTACAATATAAGTCATATGGAAACACACACAGTCTCTAGGGATGAAATTCAGCTTCACATTTGGGTTACAATCCTAATCCACATTTGGACATATGAAAATACATGAATTCCCCACCAATTCACCAAAATGTAAAATAATTACAAATTGTAATGAAAGCGTGTTGTTAAAAATACTTATAATAGCCATAAATCTGGCACTCCCTGTTGGAAAAACCAGCAAATAATGGTTCGGTATTTTTTGGAAGCTGGGATGCTGGTTTGAGTTGGTTTAAGACGGTCCTTCAAAACATCCCTAACCAGCATATACTGTTTTTTTCAGCAGGGCCCCTTGAGCATTCTCAGTTACAGTTTACTGGTGATGTGCGTGTATGCTAATGCGTCATCATTATACAAGCTCTTACTGACACACTTCGTATGTTAGAGACGTCAAAGCAGGGGTTAACTGTATTCGAGTGCACACGCAAGCCACATCCTTTCATGATTTAATTCTGTTTGATCTATTGATATCAAAACAGCAAATGGAGGTCGCAAGATTTGGAAAGAACAGCACATTTAAACATTTTCAGACCTGACAAAACACGCAAGCGAAATCGTTTGCACCACAAACACAATCGTTTCAGGCATCTAATTCACAGTTGCAGATCTTGGACATAGAGATTTACATTTAGATTCATACCTACTACTCTGGGAAAACCCCAACATGGCAAAGTTATTGATTGGCATTTGTTATCAAAGGCATAGATAAAGGCTGTAAACTAAAGGATCTGTTTATTTTCCTTCAGGCTGTCTCAGAAATGCCAAGGTGCATCAGTGGGTTCAGAAGTTTGGCTTAAGCTATCTCAATGAATCAAAGCATGACAATAACACATGGCTCCTTAAGTAGGCATTCATTAGTGCCACAATGATTTTAGACACAACACTGCCATCTACCGACTAAGTTCTTTATGTAAACTATTGATGCTAGTGATTTTTAAAGTTTTGAGAGCGATATTAATACCTGTGACTGACAATAAATAACGCTTTTCTAAGCACATCTTAGACCTTGAATTTAATGCAGATGAAAACCTTTGAAAAATAAACTTAGTCTTTGCAAAAGCACACACTGTATAGGCCTACGTCACTGACTTTTCACCAACTACAAATGTTTTAAAACTGCTCCAAAGTCGCAAAAACTGTCCCTTGTTAACCATTTCTGGGTGAACTATCCCTTTAATGCTGGTCAAATCAGTAGGCTTATCAAAGGATTGGTTTAAAATAAAAACGTGGTCAATAGCGTCATCTAGTGGATAGGGGCTTAGATTTTATTATTTGACTGGCACTTTATTCAAAAAGGGCTACTAAAAAAATAAATAAATCTGTACATAAATTTTATCAGCTACTTTTTTATCAGTTTATTTTATATCTGTGTGTGTGTGGTTTTTATTTATTTTAAGAGAGAGTCTGAAAAAAGGCATCCATGGCAAACAAACCTTACAAAAATGCTGCACAAAACTGCTATTATTTTGAGTATTTTAAAAACTCTTTCACAAAATGATTTCGAATGTGTCCAAATATTTACATTAAAATCTTAATTATTTAAAATTATTATTGAACACCTTTGATGCAACTGAATAAAAAATAATTAAATAAGCAGCCTAAATGATGGTTACC
>JAUCMR010000051.1:1335020-1352790 GCA_032357425.1 Enteromius argenteus
AGACAGTAACATTTGTACCTCCTGGAGAGTGTTCTTTTGGCAGGATGTTGTGAAAGAGTTTTTCTTTACCATGGAGAAGATTCTCTGATCATCCACGACTGTTGTCCTCCGTGAATGTCTAGGCCTTTTTATGTTGCTTAGCTCACTAGTGCTTTCTTTTTTTTCTCAGAATATACCAAACGGTTGATTTGACCACTTAATGCTCCTGCTATCTCTCTGATAGATTTGTTTTTGATTTGTTTTTGAAGCCTAACAATTGACCTATCGGTAAGCCCCTCCCACTGAACGCAGTTCATCTTTAGATTTCTGTGTCATAGAGAAATATTGGAAAATTTGAAGCTCACATCCATTTGATGATGTTTATGCTACAAAAAAAAATGCAAAAATGATGTGCCTGTGGTACTTGTAACACAGGTATCCTGAGAGGATTTCACAAGGTTTTCACACTGCAGCTATTATTGTAAGACGGTGAACAAGCAAGACAGTGAGTTTGTTTGTCCGAGGGAGCAACAGGAGCTAAGGCGGAATTGGAACTTGAAAGTGGCTTTGACACTGTGTGGGCTAGAGTCCTGCTGGAAAAGGAAATCAGTTTCTCCATAAAGCATGTCAGCAGATGGAAGCATAAAGTGCTCCAAAATCACCTGATAGACAGCTGTATTGACTTTTTGTCACAGCACCCCGAATCATCACAGACTTCAGAAACTTCACACTGGACTTCAAGCAGCTTGGATTCTGTGTCACCCAGACTTTCCCTCCAGGTTCCAGACCTTGATTTCCAAATGAAATGCAAAATTTACTTTTATCTGAAAAGCAACAGTCCAATTATTTTTCTCCTCAGATAAGATGCTTCTAACATGGTTTGTTATTCCTTTTCCTGAAGCTTTCCTAGGTGTTTGAATCAGCTTTGCTTGACAGTATTCTCAAGCTTGGGGTTATCTTTGTTGCTTGTGCACCTTTTAATACTCAATTTCTTCCTTCCAGTCAACTTGGCATTTATGCTTTCATACAGCACTCTGTGAACAGCACCCCTCTCAGGAATGACCTTCTGTGACTTAACCTCTTTTTGGAGGGTGTCAACGATTATCTTCTGGACCATTGCCAAGTCAGCAGTCTTCTCCATTATTGTGGTATCAAAGAACAAGAGATATTGTAGGGATGGTCATTTTAATGAAACTCAAATATAAATATTCTAATAAATATTCTGGATTTTTTTTTTATTTCATCAGCTTTAAGCTCTAATCATCAAAATTAAAACAAAAAGTTACAAAAAAGAAAGAACTTTTTTACAGTATTCTAATTTTTTGAGATGCACCTGTATATATACGTGTGTGTGTGTGAGCATCACGGTTTCAAAATATTACTAGACGGCACAACTGTTTTCTTGTATTTATAATTAAATTAATCCAGCCTTGGTTAGAATAAGAGGCTTACTAAAAAAAAGTGTATATTTTACCAATCCCAAATAACTTGCTAAATTTTTTTTACATTTTTAAATTTAATCAGGATTTTATCTTTAGTGTAGCTTTTTGTAGTTATTTTACAGGGTTAAACAATGTTGACAAGTGATTTTTTTTACAAATAGAAAAATTAAATAATGTATATAATTAATAATTATAATTAATTAATTAATACGAGGCCATAAATGATGTATACACAATAATTATATAATACAGTCTGGTTGTGTTTTGGACACTTCTGTCACTGCTTGATGTAATTATGCCAAGGAACCAATGACAGGTTGTGCAAGTACAAGATATTCGTCATTGCTTCTGAGGAGAATCAGGTAACTGGAGTCCTGGAGAAGAGCATGCAGTCACTGTATTGTGTGTTTGCTCTCTCAGGACATGGTGAACCGGAGGATCTCCATGGACATGATGCTGAAGATCGCTGCCAGTCAACGCTACAGACAGTTTATTTTCTTCACGCAACAGAGCATGAGGTAAAGAGCTTCTCTAGTATTCATGCAGAAATGTGTAGATGTGCAGTTCAATCCATAAGTATTCAGTAAAGACAAAATTGCTCTGATTGTTGTTGAGTCAAGATATCTGTTAATATAATTAAAGGATAATTATGAGACAAAACTACAAATGTTTTATTATTGGGTGAATCAACACATGTTTTACCAGCTAAGATCATCAGCACTTCTCTGTCTGATGTGAGCATGTAAGTATGTGTCGTATCATGTGCCAGTCCAGTCAAAGAGTTAATCAGGGCAAAGAAATGGAAATCTTAGATTGCCCAAATCAGTCTCCAGATTTAAATCCTATTGAATATGAATTTCACCAGCTGAAGAGGAGACTAAAGGAATTTAGTCTGTGTGTCTGCTGTGATTGCATGCAAGGGATCTGCAACAGTAGACAATAGCTTTTAATTTTTTAATCTGCCTTAAGATCAACTGTCCCAATATTTATGCTCACATCAGGTAGTGAGATGAAATCTAAAAGAGCTGTCATTTTTATTCAGCAAGACATGTGTTGAAACATTCTGTAGTTTTGCCTCATATTCATGTTTTAATTAAATTTGCACATACTGTATCTTGACACAGCAAACAAAGCAATTTTGTCATTACCAACCCAGTACTTACAGAGGGCACTGTAGTTAGATTAGATGACATGATTGTCTTATTTTGTTTCATTTATAATGCTATTTTAAATTGATAGTCTTAGAAAAAACTTAATGTTCTGTTCTTTCCGTATACCAGTTCTCTGCCAGTCAATAACCTGATCCGCATCCTCCGTCTGAATGACCCTGACCGCAGCCAGTCTGCTCTACCCTTTGGTCAGAGGAACCCCGAATAAAGCTGCTATCCACTTCATCTTATGTGTATAAGTCAAATCAGGCAAAGTACTTACAGCTGACAGCTGCAATTTACAGTTCTGTTGTTTGATCATTCATCAAAAATGCATAGTTTTGTGTTGTTGGTGTAACAGTATGGAAAATGAAAAGTTTCAGTTGAAGGAAATCACTTGAGAAATATGAGACAGAACCATATAACCTGTTTTCCATTCCCTTTTTTGTATTTACAGTATAGCATGTTAAGAATCTTTAAACATTAACCTTGAATTCATTCGGCTTCTGAATGGGCAGAATGCAAATAATGCTGTAAATTGTGGTTTCCCAGTAAAGTTTATGACATACAGTCACAATGGCACTGAATCAGTTCTGTGATAATCTTTAAACCTGTCCTACATCACGGCATCCATTTGTCTCTGAGTCTCGCTTGATGCACAGTTCCTCTTTGCTGAGTCAGTATATCTTAAGTCAGAAATTCTGTGCATTTGAAAAGTATTTCTACCTGCTTAAAGATAGCTTTGGCAACTTACAGCAGAATCATGAAATTTGTAGTATTTCTTTGAAAAATGGTCCAAAAAAAAAAAAATGACCAATCAAATTATTTTGTATAATGAGAATGTCCCTCCCCCAATACCATCTGAATTATAAATATGTAAATATGATTAAATTTACAGGTAACAGCTGTAGTTTTTCAGACTGAGTATATTTTAAGGATATACATGGATGATTATTCATGTGGGGGAAAAAACCCTGGGTTATAAAAGGTTTTATTTATAATTAACAAAACTAAGTCTTGCATTTATATAAATGAAGTTAATATTACAAAAAATAATCACAGCATGGTTAAGAAAGCAAGACAGAATTAAATAATTTTATTGCATAAGCTGCTAGCTACTTTGTATAAATATGTAAAGAGCTACAAAATAGCTACCACAAATTATCAGCTTATAAAAACAAATTACAGCATTGATAGTCCTGGCCATGAAACAGGTAGTGTAATAATTAGTGGCTGTACAGTTACTGTTAGTAGATCTAATTTCAGATCTCAAGTAATTTAGGTAAAAAAAGGTGGCTTTTGTTTCACCCCTACAAAATGAAGTACTGGTCTAAAATGATTCATCCAGAAGTCCGTGCGATTCCTGGCTGTCAGTCCTTGGTGGCATCCGCATAGAGCAGGAATCCAGAGAACGTGCTGTCGTCCTCGCTGCTGGAATAAACACCGTTCCAGTCCCGCAGAGTCTCCAGCCAGACCTGGTCTCCAGATGATAGACGCAGCACTGCCATGTTGGAGGCCTGGTCAATGTCCTGGCCGTAAAGAGAGTCGCGAGTTCGCAGTTTGCGGATGCCGTTCACCACCAGGGCTGCGCGCAAGGGGCGATTACGCACTGTTATATAATAGGAAAAGACGTAAACTCCCCCGTGAGTGCAGTTGAATTTACTGGCGTGGGGGTCCCAGTGACCCTCCTCGTTGTAAATGACTTTGTCAAACTTGATCGGCAGGCCGGGAGGCGGGAACGATCGGCTGGGAAAGAGACCAACGCTGAAGGCTGAGCGCTTCTGAACGGCAGGCTCACCCTTAAGGCCCTTGAATCCCCTAACACCTCGTGCTCCCTTCAGGCCTCGTGTGCCTTTCATCCCTGGCATGCCCCTCTGCCCTGGTGGTCCAGGAGGTCCTGGAGGACCAGGCTCTCCCTGTTTACCTGGGGGTCCTGGGTCTCCCTTCGGACCCTTAGCCCCAGGAAGCCCATCTGTGCCATTCAGACCTGACACACCCATGTCTCCTTTTGGCCCTTGAAGCCCTGGCTCCCCCATACTGCCTTTCTGTCCTTTCTCTCCAAATGGACAGTCTCCTTTGTCACCCTTCTCCCCCTTGATGCCATCTGGTCCGGGGGGGCCAGCTGGTCCGTGTATGCCAG
The DNA here is from genome assembly GCA_032357425.1 of Enteromius argenteus. Classification (NCBI taxonomy): domain Eukaryota; kingdom Metazoa; phylum Chordata; class Actinopteri; order Cypriniformes; family Cyprinidae; genus Enteromius; species Enteromius argenteus. The sequence continues at coordinate 1,339,730 of JAUCMR010000051.1, forward strand.
GCTCGCCCGCCTCTCCCTTTGTTCCATTCCAGCCGGGCTCTCCCCTGTCCCCTGGGTCTCCTTTCAGCCCGGTTAAACCTGTATCTCCTTTGTCTCCTTTGAGGCCCATTTCACCTGCACACATTAACATCAAGTGGAATTTTAAATAAAAGGCCCATTCGCAGGAAACTGTTCCTGTATAATGCTTTAAAAAGCTACTGCTGAACACTTCAGTACGTCAACGTTATTTAAATTTTGCCACATTCCCAAGTGCAATAACCACCATAGACACTGAGGGACCACCTTATGGTATTTTCTTAAACCAATTCTTGATTCTTAAACCAATCCTCCTTAAGTAGTTACAGTCTGTAGTTATTCATCATTACTAACTCGAAAGAATTACATTATTTCAACCCCATCTCAGTTCAGCTAAGACAGAGCTCATAAGCTGTCAGTTGGGCTGGGCAACTTCTTTTTAAGCAATACTTTTTGGACATATTTCTACCTGGATACTTGAGATCAATTGTGGGCCCTGTGTCTCACCTGGTTGCCACTTGATGGCAATATTAATCAAATTTGCCCAGCAACATTGCTCAAAAAGTTCTAGACTTTTAAATAATTTATATGTTTTGAAAAAAAGTATCAAACTATCTTTATAAAAGGGAGGAACTGTTGCATAACAGGGTTGAATAGAATGTAAAGAAGTTACAGTTTTAGAATTTACACATCATTTAAAAAAGGTCATCACCTTTATTAGAGATTAGCCATAACAGAGTTGAACTGTTGAGCTAGATGAGGTCAGTGTAGATACGTAACAGTGTAGATAAATAACAACATACTTAAAGATTGTATAAGAAAGTTGAATCATGTGGTCAGAAAGACTTATGTCCTTTGAATAGGACATCTAAAAACTCAGACTATTCATTTGAAAAGGGGGGAAATGTCACATTATAACAGGGTTTAACAGAAAGTGAGGAACCGATAAAAATGATATATGTATATCACATATTTAACTTTGTTGAATAACAAGGAGACTGTCCTCCAACAAAAAACAACCCTATAGGTCGTTTGTGCAAGTACCTTACTAGACCTGTATTTTTACGTTTTAAAGGTAAGCGCCCTCTAGCTGGCGCAAAAATAATGACAATGTCGTATTTGACATATATGACGTATATGACATATGACTGTCATTACCAACCAAATGCGTGTTTTGTTTAAATGCAGTGTGTGGAGTTTTCGCACTGATCTCACTCTGATTAAAACATATTTTAGTAGGTTTAATTTGTACGAATGACCACACCTAGCCCACCCCTAAACATACCCGTTACAAAAAGAATGCAAAATTATGTTTTATAGGGTTTCTCTGGGTTCGAACCCACGATCGCATGATCACGTCTCATCTTATAGCACATCACTCTACAACCTGTAGTATATGCTCTGATGGGGCGTATTTGTTTGAGGACATGTTGTAGACAAGTAAGGGACAAAGCAAATTCTAGAACTTCAAAAATGTGTACAAATTTAAAGGGGAAAATCGTTGAAACATGGCATAATAAATTTAGTAGTTATTTATTACTTCTAACCCTAAAACGGTATTATTTCAACCCTGTCACAGTTCATATGTAATTATTATACTTGGCGGAGTACATTCTAATAGCACTACTTAGTTTAGGTGTACCTGTAAGAAATTACACATAATTAAAATGATCACACTTATTAAAACTTCACCATAACAGAGCTGAAATATCAAGCTTGATAAGGTCATTATAAATTAATGACGTCATTATAAAGACGTCATGTAAAATAACATATCTATCTATAACAGAGCTGAACAAAGTAAGGGACAGAAAAAAGATTCTCAAAAATGCGTAAAGAATTTTTCAAAAATTAATTAACATAATGAAAACAATAAATATCTACAAAATTTCAACTCTGTCACAGTTCTTTTGGAATTCTTATATTATATAACTAAGTAAATTCTGATCCTGCATAGTTATACTTGCATATACTTTATAATTTGAATTAGCAAGCTTAACATAAAGTGAATCTAATACTGGGTTAGGGCCTTTGTCACAAATGAATGTACCTTTCTCTCCTTGTTTCCCAGTGACACCAGGAATCCCGGGTAGCCCACTCACTCCAGGATCACCTTTCTCTCCTGAAGGAGGAAAGGACGTCTGTTAACAAAACTTACAAGCATTATCTGTGAAGTAACCACAACAATGGGACATTGTGTTTAATGGGACAATGTTTAAGACGGAACATGCTGTTGTTTGGCTCACAGTGCTCAAAGAAAGATCTCTCCGGATACATTTGCATTTTGTTCTCATACCTTCACTTAGTTTTGTCAGAAATGGATATGACTTGGCATCAAGCTAAAAATTATTTGCACGTCTACTCTTTGATCACACTGTTTATCAAAATAGATCTCCATCCTTATGAATACACAGAGGTTTACAAGAACACTGATGGATTTATTCAGTCCAGTGGTGAAGAGCTTGCTAAGGCTAGAAAGAGAGAAAAATCTGAGATCTAAGCTTTTGTGTAATCCCAGGGAACTAGCATTACCAGTTTCAAGACAAATTATAGGTTTTGCCAACTTGTGTGAGCTTGCAGCACTAAAGGAAAGGGAAAAGTTTAGTCTGTTTGATTTAGGCGTGGTATTTAGTTTTTCTTTGGTAGGGACACAGAAGTAGAAGCCTTTAAAATACACACACAAACTCAGTGTAATTCTCCTTAACTAAAGTTAAGGTCTTCTCCAATGTTTGTCCTTCTTGCAAAACAAGGATTTGTGTGCACAATCAACAGATGAGTGTCAAAGCCCCTAATCCTTTGTTTATAACCTTGGATAGACTAACTGCCGTATGTGGAAGTTGTGAAAGAAAAAAAAATATGGTCCTAGTGTAAACAGTGTTTGCCTAAATTCCTTTCCACTTCTTTATATGGAGGCTTTAGAACTTACAGTTGTAACATAATATAATTAACCACTAAGATCTTTCTCTTTATGCAGGTCATTCACTGACCAACTGCTTGCAAAACAATCTCTTTACCAATTTGTTCAAACACAGTTTCTGCATCTAAATGTGCCCACTGCCCTACTATATAATAGGTGAAAAACAGCATGTAAAATTAGTTTATCTGAATTTGTTGTATTCATTAAATGGTAGCCTAAAAATACATGGATGACCTACACTGTAAAAAAGAAAAAAAGTTCAGCAAACTTAAACTTTTAAGGCAACCAGCTTAAGAAAAACTGAGTTTTCTCAACTTAGACAAATCCAACAAAAATAAGACTAGAAAATGCAAAAAATCTGCTGAAAATGGTTTCCTTACAATTTAAGGTTAGCTCAACTTTTTTTCTTTTTTTTTTTTTTACAGTGTAGTAACATTTGTGAAGGGCAGTGAAGTGACGCAACTGACGCCATGGGTCACATGACAGACAGCATGGTGTATGTAGTATGGCCAGGTTTCATTCACACTATACAAAAACATTCTTTTTACCGGTCGCAGTTTAAGTTCAGGCAATATGATTTCGGACACAGTCACCAATTAATTCAGACATGAACAAGTATATAAATAATCACTGAATGGCTCATTTAACCAATTAGTAATCAAAAACACTAAAATATTAAATCATAACAGAGTTGAGCAAAAAGTAAGGTATGATACAAATTCTAAATCCTCAAAAAATGTGTAAAGCATTTAAAAAAAAATAAAGACTAATCCAAAACCTCTACATGATTTCAACTCTGTCATAGTTTATTTTTAATTCTAACTTAGCTAGCCAATTCTGATAGTATTTCAGAATTTATACATTATAATTAAAAAAACATGATAATCACTGTTATTAGGACTTGAAATGTTGAGCCTGCTAAAGTCAATCTAAACAATGAAATACTTATACTTTAAAGGAAACCTTTATCTCTGAAAATGTAGTAAAAAAGATTTCACTGTCACTGCCTTGAATACTGAATAACAGACTAAAGGGTTGCTTCACTGCCATTCATAAGTTTGTTTCTTATTAAATTAATTTACTCAGTATGGCATTTTAGACATAGTAAATAATTAGTTCAGAAACAAACACTGAATATATTTTGTATGAGCCACTGAATGGTTCACTAAATCAGTTTGTTAAAAAATACAGGGTTCCTCTGTGTAGCTTGGAAATGCTGTTGATGCAGTTTTGGCTTCATTTTTAAATGAGAATGTAAAGGGCAATATTGTGTCAAAAATATAAGTTACTCGTCGGCGCCTGTAGCCTCGTGGGCAGGGCACCGACACATAGCGCCGTTGTGCTTCGGGCGTCGCGAGTTCGCGTCCCGGCTCACAGACCTTTCCTGATCCCATTCCTCCTCTCTCTCTCCCAATTCACTTCCTGTCAGCTTTGATCTGTTTATTGAACTGTTTTAAACATCTCTTGCTAATACTTATGATGAACATAAACACGTGATATTACCATACAGACCTTTTCCTCCATGAGGCCCCGGAGCGCCAGCGAGTCCATCCTGACCTGGAGGTCCAGAAGGTCCCATCTCCCCCTTTTCTCCTGGAATACCTTGCAAGATGACAAATACAGGACAAAGTTTAATTAGCCATTTGACTGAGATAGATACCAATTAAACAACTACAACTGGTCTTCTTACCCGGTAACCCCTTTTCTCCCACCGGTCCTGGAGGACCTCTCTCTGGTGGACAGCACTCACAGAAGTTGAAAAAGCACTCGTTGTAGTCCAGCGTGTAGTTCCCCGGGCCAACCCCAGGAGGAACCATGGCCTCCGTGTGGTAGTCAGCAGAATACGCATCACTGGAGTAGGTGGTGCTGTCGGTCGGGGAAGTAGAGTAAGCGTCCATCGTGGAGTCCGTGGCTTCCTCGGTGAAGCCACTGGCCGTGGGACTCACAGTGGTGGTGATGGGATGGGACCCGAAGCGGCCGGGCGGCTGTGGAGGACCACCTTCGTCTCGAGGCGGAGGCTTCTTAGTGGGTTTCAGTCGTGGCCACTGTGTGGTCTTGGGTAGTGATGCTTGATTCCCTGCTGTTACCACCAGCAAGGCCATCAGCAGGATGACCGGGTGGACAATATTGGGCATTGTGCAAATACCTGTGCACAAACGCCGAACAAATGCACTGGAGAGGATGCCAAATGGAAGCTGATAAACTAGATCCTGAAGATCAAAACCTAGCTAGTGCTTACCTAGTCGTTGACTTGCGTGCCGCCTCTCCGTTCTCTTCTCTAAGAGAAATCTGCATCCAGATCACTACCTTTTAACTACCTGTGCCTCCCCGTCGCCCCTCGGTCCAGCCAATGAAAGCTTTTTCTACTGCATGGGCAGGTGACATACACTTGGCACAGGCCTGCGGATTTGATACCTGAGGAGAAGCCTAATGAGATGGCTTTAGAAAGTTAACATATCAGTCCTTCTTATTCTCATGTGTCTGTTTCCCTCGTGTTATAACACTTAAAAGGGCAATTAAAATGCAGATGTTTACTCGCATATACACATATACCTGACTATGACTATGAATAAACAGGTATTTTTTAAGCTCTCTGACAAAGTTTCAGTAGCAAAATTGCATGCTGCACAATGTTAAACGAAGGTCAAATAAGTCATGATTTTCCCAAGGATCAAAGTGAAGCAGAGACTTTTGGGGGATTTTTGAGCGGTCTCAGCGGAGAAAACACTAACACTTGGGGGGCCAATGGTCGTGTATCCTAGACGCCTTCAAACCCTTCCATCAGACACACAGTCTACTTCCTAACGGTGTAAAAGTACAAAATTTGAACGAAGAAACCTAGGGTCAAAACTGTCTTCTACAGAAATGTGGCCTGAATTCTGTGTAACTGGTCCATTTGGCTGAAGCTCAAAGGGAAGTTAAATAATCAAAGCAAATGAAACGTTGGCCCATGGAACAAAGTCATGGCAGTCTTTCTGCAGCCCTCCTTCAGGAAATCCAGCACTGGTGACTTTTATATCTCAGGGGGTTACTGACCAGAGTAACCCCAGAGTTGAGATGGTCATCTCGTACCTCGTGGTGTGATATGATGTCCCCCAGCGGTGCAATGACAGTTTTTCAGATCAGTACTGTGTGATTAAAGCATGACTGTGCTCAGACCGAGGTTATGGCATTTTAAACTGAGCATACATCTTGAACAACTTCCATATTACCTAAACTTTTACATTATCTGGAGAAACTTGATGCCATGGCAATACTAGTGTCACTATAGTGTATAATATCACCATCAGTGTAAGGCTATGGGACTATTTTACTCCTGTTTTATCGGAGCATGTAGTGTACCTGTAGAAAAAAAACAAAAAAAGAGGCAACACCTCCTGACCCTTGTGACTGCTTTAAAGTCTTTCAAAGATTAGTTCATGTTGTAAAATAAAAACATTATTTATTAATTGTGAAGTTATTGTTGTAAAAAAAAGTAGCTTAGGCTACTTTATAGGAATAGGAAAAAATGTACCTTGAAAAATATATTTGACATATATTCAAGGTGTAAGAAAATACGGTATAAATGTTTTCTTGGATACACCACATGACATTTGTAATCATTAAGTTGTAGTATATGCACTGAAACTGAATGATTGAGAGATATACAGATAAATATTACTCAAAACTGAATTTGATGCTTACATTTTTAATTTGCTTTTTCTAAAAAATGATGTATGGATAATGTAGAAGGAAGTAAAATCTTGATAATATTGAGGCCTCTGCAATTAATGTTAATGATTTTTTGCCTTAGCTAGTTAATTTTAATAATGTGGCTTTTTTTTATTAATTCAATTTTCTTTAAATTGTATTGATAACATTTAATTGTATTCATGAATGAAAAAAGTTTTACATTTAAAAATATATATTTGAAAAATGTTTTTCGAAACTAAACAATCTGTATCTTTTTATCTTTGTCACTGTCCCATCAATCACGCTCTATCTCACATGATGCAGTGACAATAAGCACTCAAAATGAATACAAGGCATACAGGTTTGTTGAAATCTCCAACTATGAACAATAATATAGTGCTGCTTTCCTTAGAAAACAGCACTAAAACAAAAAGCAATATGTTTTAGCTGGCATTACCCTCTCCACTTACAGCGCCCATTAGACTCGTCTAGCACTGTTTCTGTGGACACAAGGGCACCATTGGGAGTGGGAGATGAGAGGTGTGGGGGGAGGCTGTGGGCTGTTACCTGAGCCTGCATAGCCACCCTCTCGCTGCCGCCACACAGGCCATATGCATTAGCTTGGAGAGGCTCGAATGCCCTGCGCTAAATGACATGCCCTTGTTGCCAGGTAGGCAAAATGGAAACCATTAGTCAAACCAAAAGATCCATTTCTCTACACCTCACTGAGCTTCCAGTACTGGAGTACCAAAAAAAAATCCCATTGGACTTCTGTGATGAAAATGAAATCAATAAGATGTGCATCCATTATTCAGCCTCTGGAAGGCTAACGGTAGGGTAAGCACTTCTCTGCATCGCGGTTTTGCATCTGTTTATGTGTTACTGGCAGTGTGTTTACTTGTGGCATCCCTAAATGGATCCTTCACTTGACAAGCCTGTGCAACGTCATGTCTGGGCATGGAGTAAAATACCTGGTTTAAAATTGTAAAGGGTTTTCTTCAGTGTTTTGCATTTTACAAAAGGCAAGGGGTTTGTAACATAATCTTGCATCAACATAATAGCATTTTAATGGATGGCTGGCATAGTTTAACCATGTAAAGCTTATCATGATATGCATGGAATAGTTTATTGAACCAAAGACAATTATGTCTTTTATGTTTTATATGATAACTGATGTCAGGCTTTATATTTATTAATATAGGAAAATATGCTCACAAAAATATAAAAAGTGGGAAAGGTGTTGTTTACAAAAAGTAAGATGGAATTCTGGTAAAGTATCTTTAAATAATTATTAAGATTTATTTCAGTTTTATGAACAAAGCTCTAATTTCAAAACGTAATGCAATGCAATTAATGAGAAATGTAAATGTTAAACAAAAGCCTGTTGTATTAAATTTGACTCATATTTTAACATTTATATATTATTGTTATTTAAATAATGATATATGATTGATGTAGAATGCATTTGTGTTTTCAGCAAAGTTTAGATGGTGTTGGTAATTTACAGGCCTTAGAAAAGCAGGTATTAAATATGATGCAGTAGACTTTAGAGTTGATTCATTTTTATGTGTTCATAGTGTGGCAAATTAATAATTAGGGGGAAAAAAGTTCAAAATGTCTTTTAGGTTAACTAGAAAGCTAGCTGTGTGCCTGACATTTATTGTCAACTTTAAATATTACATTTATGTTTGCTTTGTTTTTGGATTGGTTGCTTTGAGATTTTACCATGTAGCCTATATATTTACAGCAGACAATGGACAAGCATAATAAATAGGCTATTCTAAATATAATTAGAATTATATATAATTACACCCAGAAAAAGTCTAAATAAAATATTACAGTAGCCTGCTGTTTAGTCGGACAAACCCAATGAACAAAAAAATTTATTCGACATGACTGATATTGTACATGTAAAATTTACCCAAAAAACCAAGGTACAATTCTGCGGCCAGTGTCAACAGCGTGGCGCTCTGTTTTCCTCGTGAGGACAGCTGCGTGTGACGTCACGGCCTTTCAGATGCATCGATTGGTACGTCACGTTGCGGCATCGGTAGTACAAAGAAAACTCTTAGCTGAAATGTAGTCTGACGTAGGCTTCTCAAGCTAACGCACAGATATGAGGTACTTTCTGTAGTTTATTTGCAGTGTCTGTTTTCCCCGTTTCCACCAGGCGCTGCAGTCAGTCACGCACGCAGCGCGCAGAGGACGCCGAGCAGCAGCGGCGGCGGCGGCGGCATGTGCATCGACGAATTAGCGCTATAAAGTGCGTTAAAACTCACCGTGGCGCGCGCGCGAGTAAATAGCAAGCCGTTTTTGAGCAGAGACTCGTCGAAAGCGCGAGATAGCGGCGCAGATGGCTTTATAGGAGGGAATGGGTTCGCTGTTGTTGGGGGTAATGGGATCTGTGCGGTTATATGCAGCGCGTCGGTAGGGCGCTAGAGCCAGACTGCAGCTGAAAGCACCAGGAAACTCGCTCAATCTGCGGCTAATAACATAACCACCGGCCATTCGAGATATCAGGGGGTGATCAAACACGTCAGGCTGCAGATGGGCTTTCATATCGGTCTAATGAAGTAATTTGAAGCCCATACTTCAGTCCCCGAGCGTGTGATGATAGGAGACACAATGACGCTTTTGTCTCTTTTGGGTCGCATCATGCGTTATTTTTTGCTCAGGCCAGAGACCTTGTTTTTGTTATGTATAAGCTTGGCCCTTTGGAGTTACTTCTTCCACACGGACGAGGTGAAAACCATCGTCAAGTCCAGCCGGGATGCTGTGAAGATGGTGAAGGGAAAAGTGGCCGAGATGATGATGAACGACAGACTCGGCGGTCTGGACGTGCTGGACGCGGAGTTCTCCAAGACGTGGGAGTTCAAGAACAACAATGTCGCGGTGTACTCGATCCAGGGCCGCAGAGACCACATGGAGGACCGCTTCGAGGTGCTTACCGACCTGGTGAACAGGAGCCACCCTTCAATCTTTGCCATTTTTGACGGCCACGGCGGTGAGGTAAGAAGCGTGGGTGCTGATGAGAGACTGAGTCAGGGCGATAGCTTTACATACTCCGCTTAGCGGTTCGCGGACAGCTAGTTATTAAAGGTGGAATTCTAAAAAAAGAACGCTGGAAGTTGGTTTTCAAAATAACTAAACATTAATGGAACGCTCCGTGTGAACTGGGACGACCTTAAAAGGAGCAGTTAATGCAAAAAACGTGTTTAAGTTACCCTCATGTTATTTCTAACCCCATATTCCTGACTCTCTTATCAAGGAAGATTATGAAGTCAATTTTGGACGTTCTTTACTGTACTGAACGCAGATGGGGACTGGGGGTGTAAAGCTCCAAAACGTAAACAAGTCACCATAAAAGTATCATAAAAGGCGCCCCTGAACAGGTGCCGCAGTAGCAGTATGAAAGTGAGAGTGTTTTTACATTTAAAGAAATAGCTAGTTAACAAAAATATTCTCTCTTAAGCCTCTGTAACCTTTATTTTTACGTCTGGTGTAATTTTACTCCATACAATGAGTGAATGGTCTTTTGTGTTGAATGGAGAAAAGAAGGTCATACAGATTTGGAACAACGCCAATGTGAGTAAATAATGGATGAACTGTCTCTTTAAGACTGACTGTTTTTTATATATATATAAATTATTTTTTTTAAATCTGTGGTTATTATAGTCAGGTAAAACTAATAGGCTACTAAAAGTAATCATTCCCTGAATAAACTTGTTTCGTCTAGCTGCCACTTGATGTTCTAAATTAAATAAAACTGAAACCGAAATTGTTTAAAAACTTTATAGATAAATATATTTTTGGGTTTACATACACGTGTGTATTTAGTAATATAGTAATAAAAAAATTATAAAAACTATAATAGTGTCTTAGTGACACTACAATATTATTTGAGATTGTTTGACCACTTGGCTAATTAACATAGTTTGTCATTCTGATTTATTTTAGTACCAGAAAACCTTGTAGAGTAAATATTGTGAAAATGTTTTTTTAATAACTTTTTCTGTATATCACAACATTGGTTGACCATAACATTTTAAGATTTACATCCCTTCAGTATACATGTTTAATTTTATTTTGCATTCCATATTGCATTTCTTCCAAATAATATTATGACCTGAAAGTTGAGATTTTCACAAACTGCCTTTGTAATGGTTATATGAGAACTCTAATGCAGCCAATTGAGATTCCCATGATACTTCAGTCATTCAGTCAGTTCCCCTTCCTCCCCCCAGACATCTGCTCCGACCGGTCTGATTTCCCAGCCTGTGTGGAGCACAGACAGATGTTCATTTATCTTCTTCACTGTGCAGTAAAGCAGATGAATGCTGGTTGGCTTAATGTGTGAATGCCTTCAGAGATGCTCTTAAGCAATGAAATTAACAGCCCACAAGGTTTAAGGAGATCTGATAGATGTGGAAACCTATTAAAACAGCTCAGGAAGCTCTTTGAGTTTGGACTTTACAGATCAGCTATTTTCCTCAGCATTCAAGTCGGCAGTTTCTGACTCTCATGATCATATATAAAATGCCTAAACTCTATTTATAGTGCTATTTGTTTATACAAATGTCCAGGGCCCCTCCTGCTATCCAAGCAGTAAATAGATTAAAATGTGCCAACCTTCGTCCCCAGTAAAAGACCTTTTAATCTTCACTACCTATCTCCTCCAATAAATGTTTGCTGACCCAAACATCCTGACATTATGAGTCTTATCTGTATATGTACACTTGGCAAATTGCTATAGAGGCTGATTTTTCTGGTTGTGAAATGGAAAGGTCATGATCATTATTCCCTAAACTAAACTGTTAATGTTGGGTTACTGACACAGCCACTTAATAATAGAAGAGTGCTTGAGGTTTTGTTGCTACTCAATAGGTCTAGGTGATATATTTAAAGCATACCGCAATATTTTCCACAATTTTAATTGTATTTGTGCCTTAAATCTGGAATAGCCTAATTAAAAAGCTGTTTTTATTCTACCACAATTTAAGAAACAATTGAATAGTGTTTTAATTAAACGCATATCTTTTTACCTTTCTATTTAAACAATCCTAAAAAAAAAAATATATATATATATATATATATATATATATATTTTAAAAATATATATATATTTTTTTACATTAAAACAAAATTAGTTTTTGACTATATAGATATACAAAGTGTTTATTTAGCAGCAAATCAGCATATTAGAATAAGTTCTGAAGGATCATGTGACACTGAAGACTGGAGTAATGATGCTGGAAATACAGTTTTGCATTAAAAAAAAAAAAAGTTTTAAAACATAACCAGAAAGAAAGAATCTCATTCTTCCTTTTGCTATTTTTTTTTTTTTTTTTTTTTTATGAAATAAGTCCGTAGCAACACTGTTAGGTTTAATTATCCATGTATTTTTTTTTTTTTTTACCAGAAATTACAGAGGCAGTCTTTTCTAGCCTCCCACAGTGTTCAGCGCATAAATCTGTCACCAAACAACACCCCACCCAGTTCAACACAAGTCTGAGCCAATATTTTATTGACTTTTTAGGCTGCTTGCAATTAGTCTTTTTTTATCATTGTTCTCATGTTCATTTTTTACAGCTGTGAAGGGCTGTACTTGTTTTCTTGGGCGACTGATTGGAACACCTCAACAGTAGATAGAGCTGATTGATGAACTCAGTGATACTTATGACAGCAGCTAATGGTCAAACAGCCAACAATCAATCATATTGTGGTTAAGATTTGCGTGTATAATGCAAATAAAAGTTTGCAATGCAAATGTAAGTTCAGATTTAATGTCAAAAGTAAAAACTAGGTCTGGAGTTTAATCCAGGGGGTCTGTTAAAAATACACTGTTAAATAGACAGCCTTGTGTTTCATCATTTTTTGCCCTGTGGTGTCTGCTAATGAAGAGAGCTCCCGCTAACAATGACTAGCACAGTTGGCCTAATCAACGCTTGTCTTACGCATCCGTTGCTCTTCCTCTATTCCCCGGTGGTCTGGTTTTCTTGTTATTGTAATCTTGAATTAGGCCTGGTAAATTGAGCTTTTAATTAGCGATGCGGGTATGAAAGTGTGTGTTGTGACCTTATGTATGAATTACTGTGTAGTCGTTCTTATTTAAATCTGATTCTGAATGCTCTGAATAGGTGAATCCCATTAAAACATTATTAGGTCACATATTATTTTTATATACATATGTGTGAGAGTGTGTATGTGTACATATTTTTGTGTATATATATGTGTGTGTGTATTGTTTCTGACAGAAGTCACTTATGCTGACCAAGGCTGCATTTATTTCAACAAATGCCATAAAAACCATAATATTGTGAAATATTATTACTACGTACAATAACTGTTTTTTGTTGCAATTTATTTTAAGGTGTAATTTATTCCTTTGATGCAAAGCTGAATTGTCAGCATCATTACTTCAGTCTCAGTGTGACATGAACCTTTAGAAATCATTGTA
>JAUCMR010000051.1:1354335-1368444 GCA_032357425.1 Enteromius argenteus
TGATGTATTTCATGCATATTTTCCTCTAATTCTCATTTTCAGAATGCAGAAATCCTATTATCGTTACTGTAATGAGAATGATGTACGTCATGTGAATAGTGTATTGATGCATTAATGAGAATCACCATTAAGAACAAATGGACATTTTAAAAACACAAAAGTAAAATGCATGATGCATTATGGTTAGGGCTGGGCATTATATTATGTGAATTATAGTTTAAAGGAAATCCACTGATTAAAAATCTTTTTTTTTTTATGACACTAAATTGCAATTTTAGTATTGACCAAAATAATCACGATTATGACTTTTGCCATAATCGAGTAGCCCTAATTATGGTAATGCCAACAGGTGAATAATTGTCATGAAATCTTTACGTAAAATATTATTTCTTTTGACATGTTTTAATGAGAGCAGCTCATCTGCATTTCTTCATTTCCTTGTCTTAAAGGTTTTCCACATTATTAACACCTTTAATTTTTTTTAGTTATCAGTAGAATTCTGAATGAACTTCGTGAATATGAATTACAGATGCTGTGTTAAAGTGTGACACAAAGAGTGAGTTCCTCCTTTTTCACAGGCAGCCGCTGATTATGTGAAGGCCCACCTGCCCGAGACCCTGAAACAGCAGCTGCAGGCCTACGAGCGAGAAAAGAAAGACAGTCCTCTCTCCTACCCCGCCATTCTAGAGCAGCGCATTCTGTCTGTGGACCGGGACATGGTGGACAAGTTCTCTGCCACTCATGATGAAGCAGGTGAGCAGGGATGAGAGTGTGTTTTCGGTTGATCTTCTCTCTGAGATTTAGTAAACAATGCTGAACCCTCCTTCTGTCTTCAGGCACAACATGTTTGGTAGCCTTGTTGTCAGACCGTGAACTGACTGTGGCAAATGTCGGAGACTCTCGCGGCGTTCTCTGCGACAAGGACGGCAACGCTGTGGCCTTGTCACATGATCACAAGCCGTACCAGCTGAAAGAGCGCAAGAGGATCAAGAGAGCAGGTGAGTTTCCTTGGGTGAGCTGCTGTAGGCTTAATTTTGACACGTACAAAAAATATGTGCTTCAGCATAAAAAAAAAACATTTAGGCACTTTTTAATGATTATTTCTTATTTATCAGTTAATTGATTAGAATTTAATCTAATCAATTTTCTTAGGGACATTTTATTATTAAAAAGTAAAAGCAACCATGTACAGTAGCTGGTGTGAGTGGGGGAAAAGCCATTAACATATGAATCATGATTCTTTTTTCGAGCGATTTGAATCAATTCATGAATTATGAATTAAGCTTACTAAAACAACAGTTCATATATCACTAACTTAATGAACAGAAAATAGCCTTAAATTATGTATATTTCCTGGCGCATGTCTCCTGTGTGCACAGGTACTTTTTACACGAGAAGCACTTTCAAAAAATGAATAAAGTGCTTGTAAAACATGCTGATGAATGAACATTCTTTTGATTCAATGCGTCTCTTAACTTGATGCTCATGTAAACTGATCGGATTTTTGATGCAAAAGACATGCCTTTGACTTTTCTTTTCTTTTTTAAGTTTAAATGTTTAGAACCTAATCTAAAATCAAATCTATGCACATATTGAATGGAAATTTGATTCAAAACCAAGAACCGATTTTTAATTGAATCGTGACCCAAGGAATCAGTTTACATGGGATTCCAAAAGATTCCCAGCCCATAGTAATTGGTCATTTTCAGAGGTCTTTTTTTATAGGCCATTGTATCTTAAAGCATTTTTTTTGCTACTTTTGTAACTGTAGTACTGTTTGTTTAATAATATTTTTAATGTTTGTTAATTGTCATGTTCTTTTATTAAATAACCTTTTAATTGATGACTTTTGTTTGATAGTGGTTGAATTTGACAATTACCAAACACTTCATTGTTGATCTTATAAGGGATGCAAACTTGTCACCTTTTGTAGAATATTATTATTATAATTATTATATTATTTTTATTATAATTTTTTCTGCAACAATAGGATTACTACTACAGTAATATTTCTTTATTGATATGTCATTATTAATTAATTTCTTATTTAAAAAGTTTATAATTATTTTCATTATAATTTTAAAACATTCCAAATTTGTAAAACCCATTAACCTCATAGCATTATTTTTGCAATGCTTA
This sequence comes from Enteromius argenteus, assembly GCA_032357425.1. Taxonomy (NCBI): domain Eukaryota; kingdom Metazoa; phylum Chordata; class Actinopteri; order Cypriniformes; family Cyprinidae; genus Enteromius; species Enteromius argenteus. The sequence continues at coordinate 1,356,475 of JAUCMR010000051.1, forward strand.
TTGCAGTGTAAATGCATTCATGCCACCTCTGAACAGTCTGAATAAATACACCTACATTTTCTCCTTTTTTTTTTTATAGTTAATTTACAGAAAATGTAATGTTAAATCAAAATAGGTCTTTATTTCTTTTCTCTGCCCAAACTGATGTATGAGTAGTTGGCGATTTATTGTATCAATTAATTGAAACATTGTGTAATCAATTATATTAAAACTCTTCTCAGCCCTAGAGTAAATTAGGCCAGTTATGATGTACATTTTTAAATGCATATTTACAAACCTTCAAATGGGGAAGTCAATACATAAAATGTGTTTTAATATGACAAAAAAAAATATTGGTTAGTCAGTGGGCATTATTAAACTTTTTAGTAAATTGTCAGTGATTGGGCCTTCTGTTGTTGTAAGATTGCACTTGTGATGACTTCACTTTGTGAATATAAAACGTCTCTGTGAACTCATCCATCAGGTGGCTTCATCAGTTTCAACGGCTCTTGGCGTGTGCAGGGCATCCTGGCCATGTCTCGCTCACTCGGCGACTACCCTCTCAAGAACTTGAATGTGGTCATCCCAGACCCAGATATCTTGACCTTTGACCTGGACAAGCTCCAGCCGGAGTTCATGATCCTCGCCTCCGACGGTCTATGGGACGCGTTCAGCAACGAGGAGGCCGTGCGCTTTGTGCGGGAACGCTTGGATGAGCCGCACTTCGGTGCCAAGAGCATTGTGCTGCAGTCTTTCTACCGCGGCTGTCCCGACAACATCACTGTCATGGTGGTGAAGTTCAAGAGTAGCTCTGGGAGCAAAACTGGAGAGTAGTGGGACTCAACCAATGAACGGCCTCTAATGTCTTTCCATTAATGCATATTGCCGGTGTAATATAAAACGTTTTTCTCACAATTACAATAAACTGTACAGACACACATATGCATGTGCAAACACGTGCATTCCCAGATTTTGTTTTTTGTTTTTGGTGTGTGCCAAATGGACAGTTGATGGAAATTTTATTCTGTAATTACTCCTTTTTCAGTTCATTACTCTGTAAAGATGATGTATCCTGGCCTTCCTTAATCAGAGCAATATTATTTGTGAAACAGCAGTTGGCATAAATGGTAGAAGGACATTTATTGCTTTGAAGATGCACTCGTAGCGTTTTGTTCAGGAGACATGCATAAATATCATAACTTTTATTTTTGTTTGTTTCTTTTTATCTTGTTTTTGTGAATTAAGGAGCTGATGGAACTGTATGCGACTCTTGAATCTGGATGTGCATGATCCATTCATATCAATTCAGGGCGTTAATGCCTATTTACACTGGTGCTGCTCATCAGTTATTTTAAATGAGGGTGAAATAAGGTTGTGTTAGATTAAGAATGTTACACTTTGAGTACATTTCATAATAGGTCTATGTCCCGTTCTTTCTCTGAGGTTTTAGTCATTCCTGCTCATTCAAGTCATTGTTTTAATGGTTATATGAATACGGAAGTGGCTGGAATGAAGGTAGAATGTAATGTAATTATTTTGTGGAAACTTTTGAAGTAATACTGGCAAGCTGTCCTCCAACTTTCCTCCTAGTTTACTGATCAAATTGGCACCAGCCCCGATCTATATAAAGGTTTAATTTTTTGCACTGTGTGAAATGTGAGAATAAAGCGATAAATAAACCTAACACATCAAAGCTGATATTGCTCGTCTTTGCTTTCCCTGATAAAACTTTCATATGCTCATTATGATTTTATTTTACTTATATATTTTTTTTTTAAAGAAATTGACATTTGGCACTAGGGACACATTAAATTGATCAGAAGAAAAAAACAACTTTTAAATAAATGCTGCTCTTCCCACATTTCTATTCACAAAAAGAAATTTAAAAACTTTAGTATCAATGTCAACAACTAAAAACAAAAAAAATGTAAATCGTTCCAAATCTTAAGGTGTATTAGACAAGTATATATTTATTTAAAAAAACTTTTTTAAATAATTTTCATTTGAGAAAATGCTCAATTAAATATTATAAGCTGTTGTATTTACCCTATATATGCAATCAAATAAATACAAAGTATTTTAAACAGGCTCATGGTTTATATAGCTTCGTGTACATTCGAAAAAAGATATATTATTATCTTTATAATTTTATTATATCAGTATCATGATATCCCAGATTGGTCATTGTAAAAAAACAAAACAAAATACACCTGTTGCACATCAAGCCAAAAACAAAACACCCACTAGAGACAAAGATGGTCAGGCCTGGTGAAGACTAAGCTGGTTTATTTATTTTTAGGCTAGTTTAAGCTGGTTCAGCTTGACCATCTGAATCTGCCCTATCTCCTCTAAAACCATTAGCAGGTTGGGAGACCAGTAGAAAAACAGCTTTGTCGTTACTGATCTAGTGTCTGATCACACATATTGTGAGGCAAATAAGCATATGAGGCTTTGCTGTTTGCATTCTTCCAGACTGAATGACTGACATATTTCCACAGGTCCAGCGGCAGTAACCTTACACTGCAGGACCCTGTCCGTGTTTTAACACACCGTGACCGAGCTTTAACTGTGACATGCTGCCTGATCGTGACAACCCGGGCCAGCTGTAAAGCCCCAGAATAGCACCACCAGCATTGTTGAGTCCAGTAGACTATTAAAGCCCCTGTCGTGCCTTTTGCCACTGAGTAAGCTTTCTATAAATCTGCCCTTACACACTCTTACTGGATCTGACGCCCAGTAGTTCAGTCGTCGTAACGTATAAATGTGCGTTTGAGCTCGGTGTTGGCACGGAGTTTACGAGACACCCAGCGGCCTACATTTCAAGCATTTTTCCGCGCGCGCAAAAAAAAAAAAAAATGGGTCAGTGTAGTTCAAGGACATCCGAGCAGTTTAACGAGCTCACATCACTTACAACTATAAAGTTGTGTGAAAAACGCACTCCCGGCATTTCTCAAGGGAAATGGCGAGCGGACGCCTCTCAGAACGAAGCGGCGGCGGACAGACGGCGCCGCGGCTGCGGGACTCACGACGACTGCTCGGGACTCGTCTTTGTGGCTGATCCGACTGGTGGGGTGTGGATAGACGAAACCCTCGGAAGGCAAAGGTGAACCTGTGAATGTCAAGTTTTGGTCGTTGTTCTTCTTGTTTTTCCCTGAAATCCATCCTGAGGTTTCTAAACGTGACGACAATGTCAACAAACCAGTGCTGGACCGTATCTGGAAGGAATGAGATGGGACGTCTGAGAGGCACATTAAACTTTTTTGATTGGTTTCCAATAACTGAAATGGAAACAGATTTATTTGAAGAGTTTTTCCAAGACATTTATTGTCCTTTATTAGACATTTATGATGTCATACTGCCTGGTCATGGTCACCCATGTCATGTGGTCAGCTGATAAATGTAATGGGAAGCTCATGATTGATTTCTTTGAACACGTCTCAGGGCAACAGTCTTAACTGAGGACTTGTAATTATTTATTTCATATCTATTTATTAGTTTTGCAAGGGTTCAATTTTCAAGTTCCTACTTCATGTATGTCAAATGACATTCTTTAGTTTCTTTAGGATCTTTTTGAACATGTGACATGGGAATCCAGTTAGTTTTATCATGCAATATTTTGTTTAATTTTTTACATTATTTAAGACATGAGAGATAAATTAAGAAGAACTCCGTTCCAGGCATTCTTAGCATATCATTTGGGAGGTGTCCTGTGATACTTTGACCCATTAATCATACAGCACTATGCAGATAAGCTACAGTAGATATAATACATCACTGAGTAACGCAGACACCATCTTGAGTAAACTCAACATTTGTTGAGAGAACACAGTGAGAAGCTTTGGTGTTTGTGAACACCTGACATATACAATGGGCCATTCAGGATCCAGAAACAAACCTGAAGCCCGTATCCTCCTCTTAGGGCTTGATGGAGCTGGAAAATCAACACTTCTTTACAAACTGAAGTACAATGAGGACTTCCACACGGTTCCTACAATTGGATTCAATGTAGAAATGATCGAAGCGAAGAAGAACAGGGACAAAATCACGCTGACCGTGTGGGACGTTGGAGGGCAGGCAAAGATGCGGGCGCACTGGAGGAATTTTTACCAGGACACAGCTGGAATTGTGTTCGTCGTTGACACTTCTGATATCAAGCGTCTGGACGAGGCCAAGAGTGTGCTGGAACAGACCTTAAAGAGCGACCACCTCAGGGGACTCCCGGTGGTGGTTCTAGCCAACAAGCAAGATATTGTACAAGCAGCAACGGTAACCGAGATCACAGAGCAGTTTAACCTGAGAAAGAGCTGCAGTGATCGAGACTGGTTCATTCAGCCGTGTTCGGCGCTGACTGGAGCGGGTCTGGTGGACGGCTTCAGACGAATGGCACACCTGGTGAAAATGACACCTGAGGACAATAACATCAAAGAGACTGTGAAGTATATAAGATCAAAATCGGTCATGTCAATGAAGAAATAGCACACATGGTAACTTATTAACCACTTTTTATGGAAGGTTATGTATACAATGCTACTAAATTTGGATAGTTCATAACATGGGAACTGAGTGAAAAATTAAGTACTGAAAGATAACGAAAGTTACTTGAGTTATGAATTATTCTTGTATTAATTATTCTATGTAATGAAAGCCTGAAGAAACAGCAAAACCTGTTAACCACTTACAAAAAGTTATGTAAATATATTAGCTCATACAAGTTGAATTTTAAAAGGAACCATAAAAGGGTCTAAATGTTACCTTTAATTTAATGTATTTAACATGCTATAAAGTACTTACATTTTTATTTAATGTACAATTTTTACTTACATTTGTTGTAAAACACATACTTGATAACCAGATTTTTTTAAAAGGTTATGCAAGTGATCACTGAACTAAAGAGAAATCAAAAGGAATCATAAAAAGGTGCCAAATGTTACTTTAAATTATTCATGAATATATTAATATGTCAGATAACGAAGAACATGGATGTGCAATTTCTTTAAATCAAACTTCAATTGAGATGAATTTTAATGCATGGATGCTATTTCTGTGTCCACGGCATCTGCAGTAATGGCAAGCACCAAGATGAGATGTTTTAAAACTTTATTATTTTTAATAGAAAAGGTCACGTTGTCAGTTTCCATTTCCCCCCTGTGCTTATTTTCCTTCTGCGGAGAGTCACTGTTCAAACCCACTCCCCTCTTCTGAATCAAAGAGATCAGAAGCATTAAGGAACAGGCTTTTCCCTAATGGACTGAAGCTTTCAGTCTCTTTATCGGTTTCAAACTCCAGTTCATCCATCACGGGAACAGCCTTGGTCGAGTTGAATAAGAGCTCCAGCTCCTCAGCAGTAGACGCTGAGGAGACCTCAGCTGGGCCGGACTGTGGGAACCCAGTTGATCGGGTGCTGGTTTCTTGCTTTGGGATCAGATACAAAGGACCTAATGTGGCAATCTTGCCCCAGTCTGTTATAAAAAGGAGAAAAGTGCCACATAACGTGAATAAGTAAGAACAGTTGAAAAGTGAGACATTAAAAATATGAAAACCTTTGTTGGAGTCTGTTCCTCTCTTCGACACACCGTAGGCAAACTGCCTTGAACGCATGAGCGTTTTAAAGGGTTCCAATGACTGACCAGGTCTCACATGATAGAAACCAGCCGATCTTGGTTGTGGGGCCAAATAAGGCTGCTTGACAGGAGGGGCTAGTGTGATGCGGAAAGGCTGGATTGGTTCAGGCTCTGCCGCAGCTTGTTTGGATGGCTCACAGGTGTTACACACCTCATCACTTCCATCCACAGACTGCCACCTGCAACGTCCACAGGGATCTTCCATAAAGATACATAATTGACTGATACATAAACTTGATAGAAGCCAGTCATTACCTTTCGTCAATAAAAGAACATGCTCGATTCTGAGGGCTCACAGGATACGCGGCAGGGATAGCTTTTAGGTAACAGGAGATGAATACCTGTTTCAAATAAAACCAGGAGGCATTAGACTACACCAAGTCAACCAAAAGTTTCCATGTATGGTCTGAAAACACCAGGCATCACACTTTCCACTTTGTAAATGGTAACGGAGGAAAAACTGGGCATCATACGCTAAACAAATGAGGATTACACGATCCCAGACTTTTAAAGTCAGATGAAATCAAAGAGTGAGGCTTAAAACAACAACAACGGTCACTCTAAGAGGTCAAATTCTGTACACAAGGAACAGTAAATTTAAGTCTTTGACAAGCTTTATTATCAGGTGAACAAACCTTTCAATTAACCTTAATATCTGCTCACCAAGTTGCTGGTCAATTGGTAGAATCTGAAGGCATTCAGTTGCAGGTTTAATTTGTTGCCTTGGCTCCTCGGCAAGAACTTGGAGCGAGAATACAAACTCCTACTGTCTGCAAGACATCTGAAAGCAGTCTACATGATTAGAGCTTCCTTTCCAGAAGTTGCTGAATGCTGAATTCAAGAGTACAAACAACCTAGTAGAGTGTTTCTCGACGCCAAGACAAGTAAACAGTTCTTGCATAACGCTTTCAACATCCCTTTGGATGCACTTATTCGTTTTTACGACAGGACCAGTCTGGTGCTGAACGAAACTGGTCATTTTAGGACCAGAGTTTAAGTCTAATAGATACAGTATTCAGTTGGAGTCTGATGAATGGACAAAACTCACCCATTATAATCCACAAAAGAATATTTGATGTCACTAGGAACCACGCCATACGTTGGTGTAGCCACACACCAGTCAATAAACAGGAGGAGGGGGAAGTGATTGGCCAAGATAACCGATGCTTGGAGATTTATCGAATCTCCCAGGAAATAGATGTTTGAGCCCCTCTCATACTGCCAGTCATCTTCAAAATGATATAAAGAATCCGTTAAATAATTCTGAAGCAGAATGTGGTGAATTTAAATACTACACCATTCATCAGTCGGAGAGTAAAGTCCAGATGATCTGTGGCAGAAATAGTGGAAACAAATGGGATCCAAGTGGGTGCCACTGCTGCACTGTCAACACTGTACCGCCTTAAGAGGACGTAAAACAAGAGTTAAAGCTAAAATAAATCTAAAATAAATAAATCCTAGGTTTGTCAGCGTACCTCCGGTATTGGCACTGAACAGGTATAACTGCACCTTCCTGGCGAAGTACACCATCAGAAGATGGTAGAGGAGAGTACACAATGGCATTTGAGTATACTAGAGAGTCTCCAGTGACCTGAAAAGACAAATTAAACACTACGTGAACTATATACCAATAGTTTAAAAGTTTCACTCAACAGTGGTTCCCCACAAATCTTCCAGTCAGACTAAAGAAGCAAAACTCAAAAGACCAGCAGCCGGTCAAGACAGTGCATTTTTCAGCAGAACACCCAAGATCTTCAGAAGGTTTATGTGAACTTACAGATAGTTTGGTTCCACAATCACTGAAATAAGCAAATATGGTTAACTGTGATTCTCCCGTTTGGAGGGCTCCACATGATGCTGCAGACACTTTGTTGAGCAGCGATGGAGAACCCAGCCACAGCTCCTCAGCATAGACTGGAAACCCCGACGCAAACAGGTCTATGTTCATCACGACCTCTATCGCTTCTTCGTGGCAGTACACGGACACGGTTTTCTGACGCCGTTGTGGAACGGGGTCGTTTATTTCAGGCGGAATCGCGGCCTGATACTGACCGCTCAACAGCTGCTGGCTCGCCATAGACCCCGCTTGCTGGTATTTACTAGCAGACATGCGAGGATAACATTCAGTGAGCGGGGGCGTCATAAGAAACACAACAATACGCCATATTAATGTGCTACTCAGCCACATCTCGCCAGCTAAATAATTATATCATAAATATAAAAACCGGCTTATCGAGCATGCAAATATTACACAACGTAGATCGCAGTTTTAAACACGGACTAATGAAAAATTATTCTTATTCTAGCATTAACTGCCTAATTACTAACCCAAACCACATACACCTGATTTCTATTCTTTCAAGCCAATTAGGTTCCATAAAAATATGTAGAAGCAATGACGTTGTTCCGCCTTCGCGTTCGATATGGGGCTATTTCAAATATTTTAGAACGTTGTGACATTCTTAAATCTATTTAGAGTCTTTGAACCTCAAATGCAGTGCAACAAATGTTCTTTTAAATGTTCATTTTTTAAAAACAAACGAAGACTTTGCATGACAATATTTATGGTTAGCTGTATTTAAGTTATTTTTTTTTATCTAAGTTAATCAAATAAGCCAACTGCAGTTTGACCCAGATTAGGCTAATTGGAATGCATAATGAAAATAAAAACGATTTTGCAAATGAACTCTTCAAATATAGCATGTAAAACCCAAATAATATAACAAAACTGCATTTGTAATTGTTAAACTACAATACATTTAAAATGAAGGAAGTAATGCAAGTCACACTGCTTGAATAAATACTAAGCGTAAAGAAATACCACATCATATATTTTGTTATATATGGTAGTCTATTATTTAAAATTAAGTTCAACTTCAGGTTACTTTGATAAAACTGTAGCTTCTGTTCTGCTTATAAAGTTCGTAATATATCCTCAGCAATTCTTTACAGTAAGCATAAAAACAACAACAGAGACATGTAGAAATCAATGTTTTATTTTGGGTTATAAAAAGTCTAAGGCAGAGAAGATAGAGAAATAGACTACAATGTTAAAAAGGCACAATAAATTACTAAGTTTCCTCTGCTGTGCCACACAACAATACAAAAGCCTTCCCTCCACAAAACTGGAGCGTTGTTTCTCACTCATTAAGGCAGACTTTTTAGTTTGAGGCCTTCAAACAAAAATCTGAGGGCTGTGAGAAGGAGACTCAAGCTGAGACGTTAAACAAAATTCTTCTAAAATGAAAATGCACCAATAGACATAAAGCAGCCAGAGCGGCAAATCCTTTCAGTTCTCGTTTTTGTGTTTATGGCATGAGGTATTAACTGGCAAGACGACAGCTTCGTGCTGCTGCTTTTTCAATTACACATCATGGCAGTGGTTATCTTTTTCCCAGCAGAAACATCACAGGAACAGGAAAAAGCCTGAGAAGACAAATTTATATAGTTAGTTTCAGTTTTGTACCATTTAGCTTTTAACCAAATTACAAACTCATTCTTACCAATGGCAGACCCCCATCACGGACCTTCACAAGAAGGAGCAAACCTTCTGTGTCCTGAAGGGGTTGGTGCTTGAAGACACGCCGGTCAGCAGAGGATCTTGTAGGGCATTCTGAATGCAGAACTGCTGAAGCTCTGCAGCCGCCTGAGAGACCTACAAATCCCAAAAATAAAATCACATCATCTCACAAATGTCTTGGAAATATAAAATGGGTTATATGCAAAACCAGCTGAAATGCTAAATACATAGCCATAGTAACAGACGCATAAATACATTAAAAAAAATAAGTGTAATATCAGAGCAGTGTGTAATTCTTACTATAAAGAAGGGAGGGTCAACATAAACTAACGTAACCTAGCGTTACTCATTCCAGCTAGCTAGGCATAGATCACATTTCTTTGACTGGAATCTATAGAATGCTCAGTTTGTTTAATTATTATTAATACTACTTCACTACAATATAAATGTATTTTAATAACACAACTGAGAAGGCTCTGAAACAAAGCTAACGGGCTACAGGTCCACGCCCAAGCTCAACCCGGCGGCTAACTCACTAGCTTCAGTTTCCTCAGAAAATTAAACCGCTAAAAAGAAACTAACCTTTACTCTGTTGATGTTTGCTTCGAAGCGCAACTGCTGAACGATTTTCTTCATCGCTACGATGTTTGATGAGCTCGACATGGTGTCTGTTATATCTAATCGATGTGCAATAGCGAAGACAAAAAAAAGTTGTGAGCAGGCGGTTTCCGGTGGGTTTAGTCCGGAAGTACACACGAGTCAAACGATTCTCTTCGCGTATTCGACCGAAACCTACTACGGCGAAGGCTTCCCTCATGAATATTAATAAGGTTCCGGCAAGTGACCTTTCGCTTGCGTTCTGTAGCCTAATTAATATTCATAAGGTAAGCCTTCAGCGTAGTATGATTGGGTCGTACGTCAGCCGCCCACTTGCCTGCGTCAGCCAATCAGCAAATCAGTTGGGCAAACCTAATTCATATTCATAACCTAGTAGAAAAGCAAATAAGAATTGATTTTTTTTTCACGTCATAATCAGAACGTGCAACCTATACGCCACCTGTTGGAGATTAGATATTATATGATACCTTATATATGTTTTCTCTGATCTATAATAGAGTATTTTTTTTTTGCTTCTTTATCGATAATATGATTGATACTCGCCATTAATGATTCTGTTTATGACTAGAATGCTATGTAAAATCCTGAATTACTTCTCAATATTCATTATGGAATTATTATGGAAACAAGACAGTCCAATAAAACGCATCCTAGACTGTAGATTGGTTTGTCTTATTTGCAAAGCACAACTGATTGGTAGAGCTTTCAAAACAAATTTCCCCACAGCAACCTTTGAAGTACTCAACATCCCATTTCCTGTAAAAACACTCTGGATTTCACCTGAGAGATTGCATTTGTTTCCCGATCACGCCATTCCAGTTTTTAGTCCACGTTTGCTCTAAATTAATATTGTCTTTATCAAACTGTTCACGATGTTTTTCTATCCTATTGTGCTCAATCATAGGACCGGGTGCTTTGCCACGATTTGGTAAATTTTCTTTCTTTTGAGTTTTGAGACCGTGAAGACGTGCTTATTATATTCACAGTATGAAAAATCCATAGGATCTGGTCATTTTAAACAGTAATCTATAATGTTAAAACTCATGCATAACTATTAAACTCTAACTAAATATATACTTTTCAGGTTGGCGGCCACTAAAGGACGGAAGATCAGTCGGAGAGATCTGCTCAAAGTCAATGTCCAGCGCACATGGTTTGTGTCCTTTCTGTGAAATGAGTGAAAAACCATGCATCTCTTGATTTTCTACATCATAAAATTTAAACACAGTTGATACGATCATCCATATTGGGTTCATTTTTGGCAGATAATAATGTTTTGTTTTTAAGTTATTTTTCTTTAGTGATTATTGATTTTTATTATTGGAGTTAAAACATTATTATTATGCATCAAACAATAAATATAGAAGAGATAGAGCCTGTACAGGAATAAAATTTAATCAAATCTGCATGTAAAGATTTACATACAAAATAAATCAAATATTAAAATAATTAAAATGCAAATAAAGAAAAAAAATTAAAAAGGGACGTTCTACAGCATAATAAATATCTTAATATTTCAAGAATCTCTCACTTTCTCATTTGTAATCAAGAGAATTAAATGATCCATCAGCTTCAAATAAGAAATGTGAAAAGGTAGGCTGCGACGCAGAGAATTTTCTTATGAATAAATTTTTTTTTTTTTTAAATGAAGTAGTAGCCTATTTAGTGGTAAAAAACTGAATCTCTGAACTGAAATGATCTGGAAAAATCAAAGTGTTTACCTATATGAAGATATAAACTATTCCAAAAGTTTCACATTAACAAAAGAAATGGATCTGTGTCTCATCTTGAAGGACTGTCAACATCCATATATTTTGCCACAATACCATTCACAGCATATATTTTGCATATGACCTTAAAATGAACTTGTTGGAAATGCAGTATTTGTGTGGAAACAACACATTGACGGAGTTCTCAATGTGCTTCACAGCTGTGACATCATGGATTACGTGTTGGTCAGTGTCCCGCCCCCTGTACCAGGATTGCCCCGCCCACGTTTCTCCCTGTACCTGTCCTCTCAGCTGCAGTATGGAGTGGTGCTTGTCTACCACAGGCAGTGTGAATTTCTGTTAGGTGGGTGTGCTAAAACCTAAGGGCGAATGATCATTTGTGGGTTGGGACAATTTTTTTGGTAAAAATATTCATATATACTTTTACAAGGATATCAGTGAAATATATATATATTAGCCTTGATTTGCCAAAGTAGTGATTTAGTAGGAGGACGGCATGTAA
>JAUCMR010000051.1:1379791-1390533 GCA_032357425.1 Enteromius argenteus
TAGTTTTTATCCGATTAATCGAAAAAAATAATCGCCCAACTAATCGATTATCAAAATAATCGTTAGTTGCAGCCCTACTCTTGTTCTGTATAACGACGGTGGATCTTCTTAGTTGCTTCAGCAGTTATTGGTGGTACAAAACCGATCAATTGTTCAACCTCTAATAAAAATCTACAAAACTCTCAAAGGTCTTAATTCGAAACATTCCAATTTGCTGCCTGAATGCAAGACTCACCATAGGGAGGTCTTGAAGCCGATGAAATTCTGGATGCTCGCTCCGCTGACGGAACCTGAGGAAGAGGACGGCTGAGACCATGGCAGTGCAAATAATGAAAATGGTGACCAGAGCAGCGAGCAGGGGGTCCAGGGGTGAAGCAGGGCGGCGGGGAACTTTCCCTGAATCTAGAAAATTGATGGACGGAGGAGAAACCGATTATCACTATCACAGGAACTAATAAAACTGAAGGGACATCATGTACAGACCACAGAAGTAATAAAAGCAGTTGGAAAAATAATGAAATGATCATCTATCAGTGTGCTTACTAGACCTGGACGGCAAGACCAAAGACACAACTCAAACAAATTCAATGACTCTCCATGCAGATTATTTTTCTGGCTTTAGTTTAAAATGAGCTGAAACATTCACCCAAATTTAAAATAAAATGCTTGTTGAGCTTCTGTTGATTCGATGTGCTCTATGTACGCACACTGATCATTGTTTGTTATGTTAATAAAAGCATACATAAAACTTTTCATCTATTAAAGTGATTGTGTCTCAGGGCTGGGGGATATGGGCACAATATCACAATATTATATCATACAATATTGCTAAATTAATTTAACGTTAATGGAAAAGGAAGTTCTTTGCACATGTTTGTTAGACCTCAAGAATAACAGTAAACATAACTTTGTTTCTCCACAGAATAAGATATGTTTGAATTTAGTTTGAATTAAATCCATTTTATTTTCTCCAAAATTCTTTTTTTTTTTTTCCATTTTATTTTTTCTGGTTTCTGTGTTTTATGATTTAGTAGAAATTTAGCATAAAATGGTGTTTAATGAAATGAATAAAGTGATACCAATTTGATCACTCTTTTAAAATTAAATCAACTTAATCTACAGCAAAGGATATTTATTGTCCAGAAAGATGCTGCATGACAGAAATGTACCAATACCATTATTATTACTTTGACAATTATATTTTAGTTTTATTATGCAGTAAAAATACATTTCTGTCATAATTTCGTTCAATTAAACCAGACTTTTCTTTTGATGGGTTGTCGTGAAGGTCTTTCAGTTTTAATTTCAGTTTCGATCTGTTTTTGATGGTAGTTTTTCTCAAGGTAAACCTGGTAAAGTGATTCTGTGATAGACCGTTACATTAATCCATATTGATTAAAAATGTCCAGTTTATCATCATTATTAACTTCTTGATATGATTCTGTTTATCACACAGCCTTATTGTGTCTCTTCACTTGGATTACACCTCTTAATGATTCATATGGAATAATTTCTACTGTCTTTATGAACTTGAAAGTTGTAGTTGCTTGAATTTGACTAAATAAAAAATAAATAAAATATCTGTGTAATGGGTTTGGAATGGCATGACAGTGAAAGAATTTGCTGCACATACCTTGATCCCCCACATCCAGTTCAGAAGGTTCATCCTGGTCTTCCAAAGGAGCAGGTCCAGTGACCTTTGAACTGCTGGTCAGGGCCATCTGAGAAGCCTGAGGGTAAGTGGGGGTGAATAGTGGAGCTGTTTGTGTTGTCTGGATCACGCTGCTGGCTGGAGTAGAGACTGTCTGAGGTCCTTCACTTGGACTGATGGATGTTGCAGGAGCTGTGGTGGCTACTGAAGATAAAACGGTGCTCCTCAAATAAGAAACTGATGGGCTGTTAGCAGTAGAACCTTCAGAAGAAAAACATGCACAGAAACACAAGCTTTGACTGGGATAGATAGATAGACAGATAGATAGATAGATAGATAGATAGATAGATTTCTCCTTCAATGTATGGTATTTTTACCCGTTTTACTGTCTGCCGGGCATAAACTGTTTTGAAGAACTTGTGTTTTGAAGTTGTTTTCTAAGAGTCATACTTAAGGTCTGGCATAAGTGCCGTAAACCAATAAGTAGATATTCAACTGCCCTAAATATAGCTGTGTTTCCAGTGAAATGTCAGTATGAGAGAGGGATATTATTTACAAACACAGTCGTGTTCCAAAATGTTACACCCACGTCCAGCCATTATTTACGGATATACGTTTGATCAAGTGGGTGGAATGTGGCAGTTTCCCAGAGAGTCTCACGAGTTCAGTCTGGATTCAGTCATATTAAGCCCAGTGTTTTATCATTAAAGTGGAACAAAGTGTTGTACACCCACATGAAAGCACTCAGACTAGAAGACAAACGCAAATGTCAGTGCATGAAACCTGAAACGTCGTGTCTTTTACAACAATATGTGAGCAATGACACAATCTTTACTGTCAATGTCAGCTTGTGGTTGATCAGTATGCGTTTTTCAATGGCAGATGTGTGGCAGATTTGGTTAAGTCAGTATTTAACAATTTATTGATGGCAAATACAAAAAAAAAAATGTTAAAAAATCTTAAATAAAAAAGTTGAACGGTTTTATGGAAGCATTTAGAAACAGGTCATAATCGAACCCAAATTTCCAACTTGGACACCAACCAGAAAGCCAACGCTCTGTCTAAAACACACTGTAAAAAATAAATTAATTAATTAAAAAATTAAATATTTATTTAAACCTTTTAAATAAAATCACTGACATATCAGGAAAGGGTTACTTGAGTAAATTTGATAAGAAAATTGTATTTAAGTCTTTATATGAATGTTTTATTCAATGACTAATGTGTGCCTATTTTGTAATTATTTATGAAATTTACTAGCAATTTGTGAAAATTGTTTTAAAGTAAACCCTACACAAAAATATTGATGAATAATTCCACAATTAATACAAAGAAACAGAAAGTGACATGTAAAATTAAACATGCTATTATCTTGAAAATCTGATATAATCTTGCTATAAGTTTTATTTAACATTTATGTGTATACATTTTTTTTAGCACAGATGTTTTGAACATTATAATGTTTGAAAGGCTCTCAATATAAAATTTCCTGCAGCTTTTAGCTCTTTGTGAACTTAATTTGTCTTCTACTGTCCATGTTGTTGTTCTCAACACAAAGGATGGCAAATTTGTTTTTAAACCTTAGTTAGACTGATTAACGACAGATAGCTTTTGCGATTAGATTAGGTTTAATTGTATTAGTCTTGCCTGGCTCTGTGTCCGTGTTGAGGGTGGTGACTTCTTGTAGCGCAGGGGTCTGTGAGATGGCTGGTGAAGGAGAGGTGTCTTTGGATGACTGTGATGGAGGAGGAACTGTAGGTGTGACCTCCGTCGTGAAATCCGCTGAAGGAGAGGAGACGCTTTGATAGGCTGTCGTGGCTCGTGATTCCAAAATGTCACTTTCTGAAGTCATGCGATTTATTGGAGTGACTTCATTCAGAGTGGATCTTACGTCTGGGGATGAGTCTGTGGTCTGACCTTGGGGAGAAGTAGAAAATGTCTGCATGAGCAAGCTTGCTCGCTCTCATTAATTTACAACTGTACTTTTAAATCTAGAAAATAAACTTGAGCATGGAGGGGAAAAAAATTAATATGCCATGAAATATGTTTATTTGATTTGAGCAAAGCTACAGGAAGAATGCTGTGTGTTCTCATGCTGAATCGGTTACGTGGGCGTTCCAGACCGGATCTGTACAGTTGAGTTTAATAATCACACAGTGCATCCACAGAACAAAGCAGTTGTGACCTTTATGTGTCAAGAAGGAGCAGAGGAACAAACAAACCAGATAAATAGAGATTTAGTCTTTACATGTGCAGGTTTTTGTAGGTTCAGAAGACAGAAAATAAGAAAAGAAGAGTTCAGTTATAAACCACTTAAACCGGTTAGATTAATAAACACCTAAATGTTATGTTAAAAAATAAAATAAAATAACTAAATGATTAAATTTGGAGATTTTGCTATTTTTTATTAATGCATACAGGGCAGATTCGAACCTGTGTCTCCCACATCAGCACCAGATCAATGTGTCAGATCAGCCAACACATCCAATTATTCATGAAATTAACACTAAAAAAAAACAGATCTCACTTTTAAGAATCTAATTAGCACTTAAGGGGGGATGCCAATAAATACAAATTAGAGTCCAAACATTATGTTACAAAAATTATATATATACAATATGTTTCTATTTCCACATATATTCCTAATATTGGTAATATTTTAATCTTTGCAGTAGTCTATTTTTACATGTAAATAGATAGATAGATACAGAATGCATGGATGGATATTTCTGTCCCATAATTTGTTCCTTAGAGTCATTTCAAACAAATAAGATACATATAAATCATTAGTGATTAATCAGGAAAAAAACATGCAAGCAACACAAAGCCTGCAGATAACATTATAGAATCCTGTTGCTGTTTTCATGCCAAAATCAAGTAAACCATTAGCCATGTGCTTACCTTTTAAGACAGACAAATGAAGAACCATCGCAGTCCATATAATAAAAGCGCTTTGAGTCCTCATGTTAGATAAAGCGACTCCAGCGCAGACACCGTGCAGATTCGCTGTGATTCCGGGATGATCTCTCCGTTAGATGACAGCGGACATCATCAGAGCTAAAAATATCCCGAGGGGTCTGGGCTTCGGCGACGGGGTGTGGTTAAGCGCAACCTGTGGTCTAAACGACAGCTTATTTATAAAGACAGCCAAATGCTTCTGTCTGTGAGACCCTTTGAATCGAACGTGAAGCTATAGAGAGATTTGAGTGTGAAGTGAATGACGTGTGGCGTCAGCTGTTATTAGGGCCAGCCACGTGCGCGCGCCGCCGCCGCCGGACCGGACCGGACCATCCCGTCGCGCACAAACACGCACACATGACCCGACAGGACTCCGAAACACCCCCTCACACCTCACCACAGAACACACACCGTTACTGAGCACAACAATAGGAGATAAGGAAGTTAGTGAGGACTGAGAATGGAGGCGGTGAATGCAGACGAGTTCACGGTGGAGGCAGTGGAGAGGGTGAGTAGGTTGTGAGTTACTCAAAGAAACACAATAACCCTCGACCATTTGTGTTTGAGAGGACTTGACAAACGGTGACTAATAACACAACGTTACAGCGTTATATAGGGGAAATTGTAGCCTGTGTTTTATTTGCTGCAGCTGGTCATCGTTTAGTTTTTCCACTAAGTTCATAACAATTTGGGGTCTGAGTGACCTTAACATAAAACCATCAGGTTGAAACTTTAACATTTAATTTCTAATATAAGTGCTTATTAAAACATTACCTACATGGTAATAACACACAAAGGCCCCAGCATGAAAAAATGCAATTTTACACTCCTATGAGTTTATATCTTCTTTTTTTTTAGCGCTGTCAAACGATTAATCGCGATTTATCTCATGCAAAATAAAAGTTTTTTGTTTACATAATATATATTAATATATTATTATGTATTATATAATAAAATAATATTATATTATATAATATATGTAGATAAAAATACAAACAAATGCATGTATATATTTAAGGAAAATATATTTATATATAATATAAAATATAAGAATATAAATGTATATGCATCATGCATGTAAATTTTTCCAAAACATATACTATATGTGTGTATTCATACATGCATAATAAAATGCACAAAAAAAACTTTTATTTTGGATATGATTAATCACAATTAATCATTTGACAGCACTACTATTTATTTGTTTTTATTATTTTTTTTTTCCATTATTTGTTCCACAATGTGCTTCTGCCCAAACAAAAACATTACTAGGATGGAGACCAGTCAATTTAACTTTTTTCAATAAATAAATAAATCTTTCTTCTTCTTCTTCTTCTTTTAGCTTACTGAGTTTTGACTGAGCCAGATAAACTTGTTAAAGTAATTTAAAGAATAAAAAAAATATTTTCAAATTTGCTGTTATTATTTTGACATATATCAATAAGGTGGGAGTAAAATCTTAAAATAAAAAGCAGATGAAATTGTATTGTCTGAGTCATGTTGAATTAGCAGTAAGTTAATTTTTTTGTATTTTTTAGTAATGTCTTAAGGCTTGAGGGGTAACTGAAAACCCATGAACCAAGCCACTCCACTCAAGAGGAGAAAATCACAACATTACAGAATCAAAACATTATCTGAAAATCTGACAATATATAAATGATAAAGAAAGAATAAAACAAAGAAAGAAACAAAGGTATAAAGAACTAATCCCATGAATCATTTTGAACAATATTAATTGTGCTCATATTTTATTGCAAAACACTTTTGATGCTTTAAGGAGGGATACGGGTAAAGTTAGGGACAGGTTTGATGGTATGGGTAGATTTAAGGGTAAGGTGTAAGGGATGGATCAACAGTCTAATTATAAATGTAAATACAGAAATGTATTATATGTAACTGCATATAGGTATCTTTTAAAATATAAGTATAATCTAAAAACATTATATGCATTATGGGTAATGTAATTTTTCAGCTGTTGAATATGATAATTTAAAAGAAAGTTGAAATAATGCATACTAATGACTTAACAGAAGTATACCTTCGATCAACAGTGTAATTCATGATCTTTAAAGGTATGTAAAGTAACATTAAAAAGAGAAAGTAAATTCGTATTTTAAGAGAAAAGATGACTGAAACACTGTATTGACCAATCAGAAGCCAGGACTAAACTACCAATTCATAACTGAGACTTATGTAAAAAAAAAGCTTTTGGAATATCATAAGTCACGCAGAACATTTCTGTCACTGCTTTACATTTCATAAAATGTGTGAATAACAGTTACTTTGTGCTTACAACTAGTGCCTCCACCTTTCTGAAGAGACACTTTAGGGCGAGAATTATTGCTAACACTTGACTTGAAAGAAATGTGTGAAAGCCATGTATTTTAAAAGCTTTCTTTATGAGCAGTTAAACCAAAGGTTTGCCAAGGTTTGGAGATGTAAAACTGATGCAAGTGCAATAATTCAAAAGAAGTCAATTTTATCAGCTCCATTCAGGGCTGCCTTTCGTTTGGACAATGCTGTCCCTGAGGCATCTATTCCTTCATCTTCCCATAATTCCACTAACAGTTGAGTAAAGCCACACGAGTTTGAAGGTGTTTGGCCTTGTGCACTTCAGAACAATATAGAAGCTTCTGTAAGTGGAAAGTAACTTGATATCTTCAGTAAGCTGTGCTAGTCTAATAATAACTGTCAGCATGTGGGGGATTTGGTGGCTGCTTTATGTTATGCTTCCCCATTGTGTGCTGCGATTTCAGTTACATCTTATCTATGCATTATCAATACATTTTGTAGGGGAAAGAATATGGTAATATCAGTATGTACTGCTTAAGTCAGAAGTTTAGAATCATTATGATTGTTTAATGTTTTTTACATTCTTTTATTTGAATATATTTTTAAACTTTTTTCCTGTGATGCAGGGCTGAATTTTTCAATGTCACATGATCCTTCAGAAATTTTTCTGATATGCTGATTATATGCTATATGCTAATATGCTCAAGAAGCATAACAAAATTAAAAAAATTATTTTCTTTTTTATATGCATTAAATTGACCATTAATGTCTTTACAGTGACTTTAAGATGAAAAGTATAAATTTCTAAAAAAAAAAAAAAAGCAATTTACCCAACCAAAATATTAAGCTGTGAAAATAAATTAGAAATAAATTAGACTATATTTTAAAATGAATGAACATATTTATAATTAGCATATTATTATAGAATATCTATATTATAGAATATAACTAAAACTATAAAAAAAAATCTGAACATTATTGTATTTCGTTTTTTTCTGTATGTTTTCCAATAAAATGCAGCATTGATGAATTTTTGACAAGTAGTGTAATTGTACAAGAACCAGTCTTTGGTCTTTCCTAATGTTCTGCAGGCTCTTCAGCAGCTCTACTATGACCCTGATATGGACAAGAAGAATGTGGCCCAGAAGTGGCTCACACAAGCCCAGGCATCACCACAAGCCTGGCACTTCTGCTGGGCTTTGCTCCGGCCAGACAAAGTATGCAGAGGGTTCCACTACACCACCCTGTTGAAAAATCTAGCATATGCTGGTTAGGTATGTTTTGAAGCTTGGCTGCTGGTTAAAGCTGACTTAGCTGCTCATGAGCTGGTTTAAGCTGATTGAACTGTTCATGTGCTGGTTTAAGCTGACATAGTTGGTCATGAGCTGTTTGAAGCTGACTTAGCTGGTCATGAGCAGTTTTAAGCTGGTTCTTAGCTGGTTATGAGCTGGTTTAAGCTAACTGAGCTGGTCATGAGCTATTTTAAGATGACTTAGCTTGTCATGAGCAGTTTTAAGCTGGTTCTTAGCTGGTCATGAGCTGGTTTAATTTGATTTAGCTGGCCATGAGCTATTTTAAGCTGGCTTAGCTGGTCATGAGCAGTTTTAAGCTGGTTCTCAGCTGGTCATGAGCAGTTTTAAGCTGGTTCGCAGCTGGTCATGAGCTGGTTTAAGCTGGTTCTCAGCTGTCCATTAGCTGGTTTAAGCTGACTTAGCTGGTCATGAGCAGTTTTAAGCTGGTTCTTAGCTGGTCATGAGCTGGTTTAAGCTGACTTAGCTGGTCGTGAGCTGTTTTGAACTGCTTTCTTAGCTGGTCATGAGCTGGTTTAAGCCAACTTAGCTGGTCATGAGCTGGTTCAAACTGGTTCATGTACTGGTTTAAGCTGACTAACCTGGTCATGTGCTAGTTTTAAGCTGATTTAGCTGGTCATGAGCTGGTTTAAGTTGGTTCTTAGCTGGTCATGAGCTTATTTAAGATGGTTTTTATCTGCTTTTGTGCTGCTCCTAAGCAACTAGCTCCTGCTCAGGACCAACTCATGACCAGCACATGACTTAAACCAGCTCAAACCAGCAGCCATGCTTCAAAACATACCTAACCAGCATATGCTGTACTTTTCAACAGAGCACACTTTAAAATGTATAAATGTCACGGCATTACATTCATATTTGGTTTCACTTTAGGTTCCTGAGATCCAGTTCTTTGGGGCAAGCACATTACATGCTAAAATCTCCCGCCACTGGTCTGACCTCCCGCCGGGTCAGTTAGACTCGCTTCGCTCACAGCTCATCACCCAGGTCAGCCAGTTTGCATCTGGGCCCAAGATGGTGCTGACGAGGCTCTGTGTCGCTCTGGCCTCTTTGGTCCTTCACATCTTACCTGAAACGTGGCCGACAGCAGTTCCAGATCTTCTGTGTGCCTTCCAGACTGGAGAGAGTGTGACAGAGGCTGACGGTCAAGCCCGATGCCTTGCGCTTCTAGAGCTCCTCGCCGTTCTTCCTGAGGAGCTGCAGAGCAGCAGGATCCCAGCCTCCCGGCGCTCACAGCTGAGAAGCGCTCTGGCTGTGGACTGGAGCTCGGTCTGCTCCCTGCTCCAGCAGTTACTGCAGCGGCCGGACGCACCCTGTCCGGTC
Source organism: Enteromius argenteus (assembly GCA_032357425.1). Classification (NCBI taxonomy): domain Eukaryota; kingdom Metazoa; phylum Chordata; class Actinopteri; order Cypriniformes; family Cyprinidae; genus Enteromius; species Enteromius argenteus. Next base: position 1,389,323 of record JAUCMR010000051.1, read on the forward strand.
AGGGAGCGGGTGCTGAGGTGTGTGTCCTCCTGGCTCACGCTGGACATCGCTTTAAAAGACAGCGAGGGCTTGCTGGAGAGCTGCTTTGCCCTGCTGAAGGAGTCTGAGCTGTTTGACACAGCCGTAGAGACCATCGTCAGCATCATCTCACAGCCTGACTGTCAGAGGTGAGAGAAGACTGAGAAGACAGAGAAGCTGTTTGTACTGTTAAAACACACTAATAGTTCTGTCTGTTTTCCTGAGCTTTTTCTTTCTACATCATTGTGTATTCAAAAAAGCAGGATTTAATGTATTTGAATTGCATGTAAAATTTCCAACACATTTTTAACATAAACTAATAAACTTGGTTGCACTTTATTCCACTTTAGACATTTTTCTAACTAGAAGTAACTTTGTAACTACATGTCTACTAACTCTCAGAGTAGACTGTTAGGGTAGATTTAGGGGTAGTAGAATAATTAGACATATTCTTGCAAAGTTTCTGATAGTCAGTATGTTGTATATCGTGGACTTATCAGAATAAAGTGTTAGAAGATATTAAGCAGACTTCTACTAATACTCTAATGATTGCTCGTTTTGTAGGTCTTTTCCAATAATCCACATCATATTTATGCTTTATAATGTATTTATAATGTATGAATTAATACATTTTGAATATGATTATTTAAATGAAATCAAAAAGAAAATAAGTTAATAATAATCTATGCCATGATTTATTGAGTGCAGAAATCTTATCTGTCTTATTTATTTATAATTGACAAATATGCATCACATTTTATTGTGTTTATTAGTTTATGTTAAAACTGTAATCCATAAAAATAATAATAAATCTTAAAATTGATTAACTATAGTGTGTATTATCAGTCAAACAGATAGGTAGTGTTTATGAACTGTACAAAAAATAAATGAATAAAAATAAAAAAATAATGTTATCCTAAAAAATGTTAAATTCAAATTAATTCTGTTCTTAAATATTATTTAATATTGATGAGGTGAACCAAATACATTTATTTATGGGTTAAATCAGCTATATCATATCGTATATATGATAACTGAATAACTGTATTAAACAACATTTTAACACATAAGTGTGAGTGGTTTTTGCCAGTACATATTTTGCTTCCAAAATACCAGTGTTTAAATTCCATAACTGTTAAGGTGATAATTATTTTCATATTAAGGAAAAAACTGAAAAATTGCAGAAATGATAA
>JAUCMR010000051.1:1489665-1500509 GCA_032357425.1 Enteromius argenteus
AAGTTCATTACTTGCATTACTTGCAGTTCATTAATTGAGTCAGATGATTCAGTAACCACTTTGATTAAGCGCAGGATTTATCAGATTTGAGTATGTTTAATTAATAAAAAAATCATAGCAATCCTAAATTACTGTATAAGAGAACTTAGGTCCTGCACAATCTTCACAAAATCACCAGCTTGTAAAGGGACACTGTCAGTTCTCAGTGTATCTGTGACATCTCAACCTATTTTTATTTTCTATTTTACCAAATAATGCATCAAAGCTACATTAACGCTTCAGTATGTGCAACCCAAACCTTTATTAAACAATATCACCTATGCCTAAATTACTTACAATTAGTTCATTCTATTAAAACAGTTTTTCAGCTTACCTTTCGTCGGTGCATCTTTCTGATCCTTAAATCAGACTCAAACTTTGAAATCATTATATTTCCACATGTGTCCTGAACAGCAGTCATTCGTTCCTGTGGAAAATATGGTCCAGATTTAGAAAGTGAAATTTTAGTTTAATTTTAACAATCACCATCCTCAAACTCCTCTGTTTTGGCAGTAGTGCAGGAATGTTGACTGGCACGCCTCTCTTTCTTTCTGTCTTTTTGTTTACCTGTCTCTCTCATGCCGTGGTGTGTCACGGTGCGAGCCGACTGGACACTGGTGCCAAGCACTGAGGACGATGACATACTTTCCCGTTGTCTTCTCCTGCCACATTCCACCAGGACAATTAAAGGTTTCTCATTGTCTTCTTTGTGACACTAAACAGCATGACTGCAAACGGAGAACACACACAAATACTCACTCTCACACATGTGCAAGCCTAGCAGGCAGCATGACTGACACAGAAAAGCAAGGATGTCTTTCAAGGCATTGTGGGAAAAACAATAGGCCAACTGGAGGGACCTACAGAGGGACATCCCACCAAGTGAATCTCTGATGTCACGCCTGCAGCATAATGGATGTTTTGTGACTGTAAGGATGGTGTCATTCACATGACATAAGTTTACTTCACTTCTGCAACAATAGAGCTCCTCTTCTCAGTGTTTATATGTGCTGATTGTCCAGAACAGCATGTTATTCTTCATAAACCTCCTTCATACAGGAGAATATATCAACTGATATAGATTAACAAATATTAACTCATGTCAGAAATTGGTCATAATCAATCTACAAATACATATTATTTACTTATTATATTAAATATAAAAATATACAAGTTATAAATATATATATAGTACATAAAATATATGTTTTTATATATAAAAAAATAAATACATAAGATGAATGAAATACAAATAAAGAAATAATATTAAAACACTGCTATTAATCTTTTTTTCTCTTTTTTTGCAGTAAAAAATTTATTAAATAGTCTTAAAGTCTTAAATACAGCCTTTTAGCTGAATTTGATGGTGACACCAATATTGAATAAATCTATTTTGGTCATGGCAATTCATTAGTTATTACCAACTAAACACCATTTTTGTTGATTTGTAGAATTGTTTTTATAATGGCTTAGTGAGTACTTGTTGTGAAAACACACTCAAATTAAATTTTCCTTGATTGGGTATTATGTTATGCAATTTGTTATGCATCCTCTAACTGTCCTGTTGTAGGCCTATATGTGTATCAAGTTTCATTGAGTTTAGATGTTGTGATGAGCAGGTCAGTCATTTAAAATGGGTGTTGTTGGACCATTTGGCTTATATTTTCACAAAGCTTTGATAAATCAAAACTGCTTTTTTGAATTTCCAAGTGTAGGAAATGAACAAACCTGCTCGGCAAAGAGCTCTTCAGTGTTTAACTCCAGATTTTCCAGCCTGCACAGCAAAAACATGGTGTACATGGTGCATGTAATTTAGTTTTTGGAATAAAAAGGTTGGGTTACCGCGTGTTGTTTTAAGGATGTCCCATAACCCTTCTTGCCACATTTTCCACTGTGGTTTACTCAGTTGAATAAATGAAGAGAGTCAAACATGGAAAGAAACACAGAAGACCAGTATCAGAAACACATTTATGTACTAAAATGAAACACCTGCTGATTTTGTTGTAATAACATTTTGTGTTACTTACAATTTTAATTTACTGTTGAGACCCGCATTAACCACTGTAGTAGGTCAAACAGTGGCACATGACAGGAATAACATGGAACAGAGACGTCCAACATTAGTCAATAATATAATTTAATAATCATTTTTTATATTTTTTTGTTCATTTTTATAGATCCCTGTGGGAAAAACAGCATATATGCTGGATAGGTTTTGAAGCATGGATGCTGGTTTAAGCTGGCCATGTGCTGGTCCTAAAGATTTCCCCAAGCAGGAACTAGCATAGGACCGGCACATGACCAGCTTAAACCAGCATCCATGCTTCTAAACCTACCTAACCAGAATATGCTGGATTTTTCAAAAGGGTTACTTTATACGTCCTAGTAATGCAACCAACTCATAAAAGTGGGAGAATGTATTACAACCAAACTGAAACAATTCCCTTTTATTTATTTCCAGTCACATGACTCTTCTTTACATTCATCAGTGTGCTCCAGCAGCTCAAACAGTGTCCTGTAGGCCGAGAGAGTCACTCACATAAACAGTAGACCAGTAGTAGAACGTTCAGGAACAATTATGTATCTGTCCATTATGACGCCATTACACGCACGTAGCACAGAACAATGTAATATGGACTCAGTATTCAGTATGCAAATACTAAACAAAAACTCATAACTTCTAAAGGTTTGTAATTTTATCACGTCAGCTTATTCATTTTTAGTCTTACCGTATTAAAATTATCCAGGCCGAAACACAAGAGAGCAGCAAAGCATCGGTCATCACAAAAAAATAAAAGACCTCTGAGCTCCAAAAAACTCACTTTTAATGACTAATACAGTTCAAAAAGTACAAGCAAAATATAATGAATGAGACTCAAAGTCCCTCTTCAAAGAAATAGAGACGAATGATAGGCCATTGTCTTCTCATTTTAATTGGACAGCAATATATTCAGACCAGAGCCGTTTAGAAACATTCTCAATGGCCCTGATTCAGTCATGTCTGGCAACTGAAAAATATGCATTAGGATATATAAAAATCAACGTACTGTTTAATGGTCTATAATCATTTAGAAAATCAGACTGTCTTTGATTTAGATAAAATGTAGGAGCAAGTGTACCAAAAAACACCCATTATGACTTATATTTGACACTTTATTCACGCATGAAGCACAAGAGGTCTGTTCAGTTGGTAAGTGGTGGTAGTTTGGTTCTGGATGAGGGCGTCTGGCTGTTAATCTCCTGCCTCAGCCTCTGCATCTCCAGTCTCTGAAACTGAATGATCTTCTCTGCTTCTTCTAAACTCTGCTGCGTCATCAAACTGTTCCTCCCTGCTGAAGCTGCACCTGAAGCACGAAAGAAAAAAGGCAGCTGAGAACCTCCAACATGAACATCTGAGAGGTCAAAGTCAATGATATCATGGTCCATGTTTATCCAAAACCCATAGATTTCTAATTGGTCACCTCTCATCTTGGCAGAGCTCTTGTTGTTCTTGTTAAAGCTGCTTTGACTCTCGTAGTTGTGCAGCTGCACACGGACAGTGCGCAGCTCCTGACGCAGATCATTGATCTCTTTCATAAGAATGACGTTGTCCTGGACACAGATATGAGATCTTTCACAGAAGCAGTGATTGAAGGAATACTGAAAGTGAAACACTTATACTACTGCTTCTATCTTCTCCCCTCACAGTATGAATAAAATAACTTGGATACTGATATACTGAAATCTTGTATACTATGAGCTTGCATAATCTAATAGGCACTGTAAGTACTATTAATGTACTAGTAATTTCTTCAGGTGTTAAAGAAAATCCCTTATTAGAGTAAAATAAATTTACTGTAAATTTAGTTACAGTAGAAAGAGCATACTTCTACTTGCACATGTCCAATTGGTAGACTGTGAGACTAAAGACACTAATTTCCACATTAACCACACACTGTTATTTGTTTCTGTCACCTTCATGAGCTTTGTATTGTTGGCCTGGAAGACGTTTGTGTCCCTGGTGAGCTGGTTCTTTAGTGTCGTGATAATCTTCTCGTAGTGCTCCCTCTGTCTGTGGTTTTCCTTCTGAGTATCTGTGTCCACCGCCGCTTTCTCTACCTACAGTCACACACCACACAAGCTCCAGCCACTGGAAATAAAAAGAGCATGAATAATGTCACAATTGTATTCATCTTACCACATCTGATGGCTGAACGTAGCATTTATAGAGCTCTCGAATGTGATCCTTTAATCTTTTTGGGTCCTGAATGAATTCCACACACGTGTGAAGGTCAGCTTTAAATCTCTGTACCAGAACCCCAATGTCCTGCACCTGGAGAAGACGACAGCAGGACAGTCATTGCCTAGGAGATATGGTGAAACTAGGGTATTGCTATATTTTTGTATTTAAATGTCAATGAAAAACAATAAACAAAAAGCACAATCAAACAAATAAATACTGTAAATGTAACTAATGTCTCTTTTTAAGAATTAGGATTAGATTTTTTGATTACTTAGAACTCTACCTTTAATTATGTTTTAGTAAATTACTGCGTACTTATGTATTAAGCCTGTAATATTTCTCAATGACCAACTGATTTTATAAATATTTATAACTTAGGACTAGTTCACCAAAAAATCTATGATTTTTTTAAATTTACTCACACTCCAGCCTGCACATCGATGCAGATTTAGCATTACATCACTCGCTCACCAATGGATTCTTTGCAGTGAATGGGTGCTGTCAGAACGAGAGTCCAAACAACTGAAAACAACTCCACAAGTAATCCACCCCACTCCAGTTCAACAATTAATGTCTTGTGAAGTGAAAAGCAAATTCATCATTGAGATGTTTTAACTTTAAACTGTTGCTTCTGGTCAGAATATAAGCCCTTCCTTTATACTAACACTACTTCGATTAAAAAATCCACCCTCTGTTGTACTCTTACATCAAAATCCACCAACATATTTATTTAGAACTGTTTTTGCTTGTAAATAGTGCTTGATCTGTGCCTATTTCTGTCCTAATTCAGACAAGCTGACTTTTCACTGAATAAAGCAATATCATAGAGAACTTGCATGAAACAAAAGGTTAAAGTTAAAAACGTTTCAATCATGGATTTGTTTCTTATAAACTTGCCGCTTTTCACTCCACAAGACATTAAGTGATGTTGCTAAACTAATTTCGGGAGGAGCACGAACGATTAATCAGACACAGCCGGCGCTGCATTTCTAATCATTATCTTATCATCTCGTTAGCCAATCCGGTCCTAACCTATCCACTACAAAAAAGCCCGTTTCCTTCCCTTCTGTATCTCGTTCAAGCATCCCTCCTTCTCCCCTTCTCCGCCTCATTCGCACTATCCTAACGGGGGGCATGCGGGGATCGAGCCAGACGCTGAGCTCTACCCTCGCTAGGGTTCATACTACCAGGGCTCGGAGTCTGCCAGACTCCCGGCTTGCCCCCCAGGACAGCACGCCAAACATGTTATTACTATTACTGTATCTATTATGAGGAAGCGCGAACTCGTGAATTGCTGGACTGGAGTGGTGTGGATTACTTGTGGATTATTGTGATGTTTTCAAATGATTGGACTCTCATTCTGACGGCACCCATTCACTGCAGAGGATTCCATTGGTGATTAAGAGATGGCCTGAGGATGAGTACATTTTCAGAAAAAAACAACTATTCCTTTAAAGCATATAATCAGTGTAGTAAATGTACATGGGTTCCCAAAATGTATAGTGTCTATAATCACTAAGCAGTTTCGGGCTTGAATTGTTTATGTATTTGTGATCAGCAAAAATGTTGAAATAATGAAAGAAGGTTCTAAATTAAATTAGTTAAAAGGCAGTCAGGGACCAGGCACAGTTTGGATACTTCAGTCGAATAGCGGAGTCATTGAAACCATCCGTACAGTGATATGGAGACCTGTCGTGCCAGTGTAAATGACTGCCAGTGTGAACCCTGAAGATGTGCAGTACACATTCTAACCTTCCTCATTTCTTTGTGCATTTCTTTGTCTTTGGTTTTCAATTTTAAGCTCAGTTCAGCAATTTTCAGCTCCAGCTGTGTGTTCGTCTTATGAAACTCCTTCAACTCTCCCTCCATCTGAAACACACATCTTTTATCACACAGTGTTCACGGCACTCATCTGGTTTGATTTTTATTTACATCATTATGAATATATGTTATTAATGAATGTTACTTTTTAAGTTTGACAATGCAACAATATAGTGCACAAAATGATGTGGCTCAGGCAGAAAGGGCTGAATAAAACATGGCAGTTTGAAGGGATGACACATATATGCAGCAAAACACGTCCCACCTCCAGCATCTGCTCCTTCAGCTCCTGGATTTCATTCTCTTTTGGCTCAATCTGCTCTTCCATATATTCAGCCCTGAACTCCATCACTTCAATTGTTTTGTTAAGTGTGTCATTCTTCTTTTTCAGCTCATAGATGCTCTTTTCCTGTTGAAACAGAACAGATTTTACTCGTATGTACTTTTTTCTTGTAACTGAAGCTTGAGTTCATGTATCTGATCTGGACACTGTCAGATGGCATGGAGACAATACTAAATCCATACTAAACTGATACTAAATACTGCATTTTAAATCCATAATACATGAATTAATCAATCATGTTATACTTCAGATGCACACTTTCCCCTCAATCACGTACTGCCAGAATAAAACCTTGCAATGAGTTAGCATTTTTGAACTTCAGTTCCATTATTCTGAAGTCAATAGGTTTCTATGAGGGAGTAAATTTCGAAATGTAAAATCAACCACTTAGACAGCTAAATGTTATAAATTGAACAAGGAAGTACTTGACTTGGTTTTCCTCATGTCATCATGAACAGGGCTCATATGCGCTCACCTTGTCCTGTATGATCCCATCTCTCTTCTGAATTGCAGTCTTCAGCCCAGTGATGTCGTTCTCCAGTGCTTTGATCACCGACTGCAGCTTCTGCACTTCCTGTTTCAGCTTCTCGATCTCCAAGTTCCGGTTTTCAATTTCCCTCTGCAGGACATGAAACTGTACGACACAACATGAGGTTCAGCTTCCTGCATTACTCCAACACACTACGAGGTGGCTGACCTCAATCTTCAATAAATAAGCTACAGTTAGTCCCTAAATTTCTTACCCGGTCAAGAAAATAGAATCATATTATGATCATATCACATTGGCCACCAATTCATTTGTGTATTGATTAAAAACTACTGTTCTTTTGTATTTAAAAGACCTTATCACACTACAGTCCATCATGCTCTTTAAAGGACTAAGTGAATAAGTGTCTACTCTTTCTTAAGGCATTTTAAATTTGAACAGTCGTTTCTAGACAATAGATGAGTTCATAATCCATAACAACACATCCAACAGCAAAAAAGTTTGTCCTCTGCAGTTTTCACATGTAAACAGTGCTTGATCTCTGCACATTTCTCTCCTGATTCAGAGGAGAAACATTTTTTTCACTGGGTAAAAATATATTATGGATGTGAACGCTTCGCAGTTAAAAAATGTCTTTATTCCAAATATGCAGCTTTTGGCATCATACGATAATGGATTACTTGTGGCAGTATTGTGACATAGTGATGTTTTCATCATCAGTTTCTACTCTCATTCTGACTTGGAGTCTTGGAGGCCTGAGGGTGAGCATATTTTCAGAATTTCTTCTTTTTTTGGCAAATTTTCCTTTATTAGTATTATTCCTAAGGTTATAAAACTATTGACCTTCGATAGTACCAAGGATTTTAAGTCTACTAAAGGATGTTTAACTTCTAAACTCTAGAATTTTGGGACATATTCTCTCGGTTTAAATCAAGATTACAGATAAAACTAACCACATATTAGTATTACCTGTAATAGCTGTACTGTATATTACTGCCATATGGACATTTTTACAACTTTAATACACTAGTCTCTGGCTCATATCAAAATACTTACTAACTGTAACATGCATTTTCTGTTCATTTCTGAAACAATAGGCTATGTATTGTATGTATATGAAAAAGCACTATGCAAATAAAATTAAATTGAATTGATTTGTCATTGTTTATACATAGTATTTTTGAAGTGAAGAAGTCAAAACTGGAGAATTATAGTCACCTGCTTTGTTGTGGTATCTAGTTCCACTTTGAGCCTTGTGTTGGCCTTTTTTTCTTCTTTAAGATATTGCTCGTATTTCATGCGGATCTCATTGATTTCCATATCTGCGTCCTCTTCCTCCTGCTTTATGTATTCATCAAATTCCCGAACCTTCTGCTGGGATTCATCCTGATACTGTGAGTAAGAAAGAAAAGAATGAGAAATTCTGTTTTCTAATTATTATTTTGTCATCACAACTTAAATTTCAAACTTTTTTTGCTATTGTTGGGGTTTATATGCATAGACATGGTTTGGAACATGAGATTGAGTAAATAACAGAATCTTTATATGCTAAGTATTGGTAACTTGTTTTTCAGTGGCCTTTACCTGGGTGACCAGCATCATTTTCTCTTCCAGCTTGGCCTCATAAGACTGCATCATCTCCTCCAGGGCTCGGGTCTTGCTCTCCTCCACACTGTGCAGCTGCTGCTCATATTCCTGCTGAACTTTATGAAGCTTCAGTTGTAGCTCCTGGTATTTCTCATATTCCAGCATGAGCTTCTGGTTATTGCTTGACTCTGTGAAGAGCAGTTTCAGTTAGTCCAAATCGGCTGAAGATAGTAAAGGTTTACAGTACAAGCAAAATGCAAAAATAAAATTAATAATCAGGCAAAAGCAATTCTAAAATAGAATGTTTTAAGAAGATTCGTTGTTTATTAAACAGCGTGAACCCAATAAAGACATTGTAAATAACTGAAATTATTTCAAATGTATTATTTGTATAAATTATTTTAATATACTCCTAGTTTATGTAAAATATTAAATACTGCAAATCTTAAATATTAATACTGGTCATTACAGTAAAAATCTGAATCTTAACCTACATGGGTGGCCTTCTAAGATTGTCATGGACAATTTGGGCCTTGGAGTTAAAAGATGTTGACAACCACAACCAGTAGTGTAAAGGTTTATCATTAAAGGTAAACCGATGTCCAATGTCCATAGCATAGCAATGTATTGTATAATGTCCAGATCATACTGAAAACACCTGTAAATCAAGCAAATTTCCAGCAACTTCAAAAAGAAAAACAACTAAATCTGTCTGGGGAACTTTTTCACTCTCGCTTGAATCTCCTGATTGCAAGGAATCCTGTTGAAATGACTTGAAGACATTCTGCAGTTATAGTTATAGCGGGCACAGTTTGCTGAAATGAATGAAATACTTTTTATTTACCCATGTCCTGCTGCTCTTTATCATGTTTCTCTAAGAGTTCTGAGAGAGCTTTATCACTGGCCGCTCGCTGTTTCTCTTTCTCTGCTTTCAGGACCTGTAATAAAAAATAAACATATGAAGTTTAATCAGCAATCGTGCTACAAAAATAAAAATGGTCGCTTGACACTGACCTCTTTCTCAGCATTAAGTGAATTGATCTGTTGGATGCATTTTTCCATGAGTTCATTGATCTTCTCTTTGTATTCAATGTCCCTGAGGCTGAGCTGGTACTTGTTCTCCTCCTGGAGCTCCGTCACTCTTGCATTCAGGTCCAGCGTTATTTTATTCTGCAGGAACAGTTTAACAGAAGATGAAAAAAGACTGCAGTTGCTCTTGTGGTTTACAGCGGGACAGTTCTGTGTTCATTTTTCCAAAATGTTAACAATTTATTTACTTCAATCAAGAAAGTACAGCACAAGACCAACACAAAGTGAATTTTTTTTTCTGAGATTACCTTTTCCTCAAGGTCTGATTTGGTGATGAGAATCTCTTCTGCATATATTATTTCCTTCTCTCTTTTCAACCCTTGTCCCTCTTTGTCAATGATTTTCCAGATAAAAAGACAGCTGTCTTCTGAGACAGTTATGAGGAACTGGTCATCAAAAGTGATAACCATCTACAGACACAAGACATAAGAATATTAATGAAAAACATGCTTCACGTCTGACTGGGAGCTCACATTCTAATGAATGTTAGCAGTACAAACCTTAGTGACAGAGCCAGCATGGGCCTGGTACTCTAGCCACTCATTCTGGATGGGCAGAGGGTATTTGATGGCCCTCACAGTCCCAGTGGAAGTACCTATGAAGAGCGCTCGTCCTGAATGGGACATGGCAACAGTGGTGCAAACCACATCACCTGTACGCACCTCCTTAAGAACCTGCAAAAATATTAACACACATTTTTATCTGAACATTTATGGTTCTGTTTAATCAAAAGCATTCACACTTTTATGGGGGTTTTGTTCATTTTGGTAGTGTGCAAAAGTATTGTAATACCTATTTAGAAATAAATACTGTTATTCAAACGTTCTATTCATAGAAGAATCCAAAGAATATTATGAAGCAAAACTGTTTTAAAGACTATTATAATTAAAAAATGTTTCTTAAGCACCCAATCAGTATATTATTATGAATTCTGAAGGATCTTGTGACACTGAAGATGGAAGTAATGACGCTAAAAATTCAGCTTTTGTAATTAATTACATTTAAAAAAAATATTAAAATACAAAATTTTAAATGATTACTTTTTATCGCAATTGTATCAGGTAAAATTGCTTACTAATGTATCTTGTGTAAAGTTAGACTTGTAACTCACTAAATCCTTTAAATGACTGTATAAATGGTTTTAAACAGCTCTACAGCTCAAATAATTCTCACAATTTACAATTTACAGTGCTTTTATCCAATTATAAGCTTCTTATTTCTGCTACTAGCAAATTGAGAATTTAAAACATTTTTTA
>JAUCMR010000051.1:1572735-1592733 GCA_032357425.1 Enteromius argenteus
CACGGAGGCCATTGAACCTGCTTCCTGCCCTGCTACGGCTATGGAGGCCACCCAGGAGCTCCGGACACGCCAAGTTATGGCCAGGAAAGTCGCTCCAGAGTCCCGTTCCAGTACCCCGTGGATTCTGTTCTGCAATCACGGCCAGGAAAGCCGTTTCAGTCCCCCATGGATTCTGTCCCGCAGTTACATCCAGGAGTGCCGATCCCGAATTCCGGTCCCAGCCCACTCCTTCCAAAAAGTCACATTCATCACAGGAACTCCATCACCCATCATGCCTCATTACTGGACTAATGACACACACCTGCATCTCATCACCACACCCACACACTGATTACAAACACATGCATATAAACCAAACTCACACACCAGATCACCGCAAAGTCGTTTTCCCTTGTGTTACATTACTGAGCGTTATTTCCCGTGTTTGTTTTCTCCTGTTGTTGCCTTGGACTGTTGATTCTCTTCTGACTGTTTGCTGCCTGCCCCGTTATCTGCCTGTTTACCTCGACCTTGATTCTGTCTCTTCCCCATTGCTCTGTTTGCCGGTGTTTTGACCCTTACAACTACTGTGTACTTGCATTTAAATTAATCATTTGATACAGTGTACTTATTGTGCACATACATGTTTTTTACATTGTACTTATATTTTTGAGAATTACCTACATGTAATTACATCTGTAATAAATTTTTGTACTTGAATTTATAATTACACTGTTGATCCATCTCTTACACCTTAACCCACCCTTAACCTACCCATACCACTAAACCTGTCCCTAACCCTACCCATTTTCCACCTCAGTAGCAACAAAAGTGTTTTGCTATACAATATGAACACAATAAGTACATTGTACTTATTTTTTTAGTGTAAGTACATAGTAGTTAAAGCAACATAATATAAAGTGTGACCAAACATTTTTTCTAAGGTCATCTGAGACCACTCTAAATTTATGAAAACTCTTTTTTAATATGTAATTTATTCCTGTAATCAAAGCTGATTTTTTAGCATCATTACTCCAGTCTTCATTGTCACATGATTTTTCAGAAATCATTGTAATATGCTGATTTGAAACATGTTTTTATATAATCCATGCTGAAAATAGTTGCACTGCTTGATATTTTTGAGAAAACTGTGATAATTTCTTTCAGGACTTATTGGTAAAAAAAAATGTCAAATGAACAGCATTTTATTTGTAATTATATAAATGCCTCTACTGTCACTTGATTCATACTTGCTGAACAAAAGTATTAATTTCTAATAATTAATAAGTAGTATATATTAATATACAGTGTATATATATATATATATTTTTTTTTTTTTTTTTTTTACAAATATGTAATTAATATATAGAATATAAATTGCATATCATTATTAAATAGTATGCAACAATAAACGTACCTGACATCAATAAATGCTACATTATTGTCATGTACATGCATTTTTTAATCTGCGAGTAGCAACCACATAGTTATCCAGTTATTTTTCATTTCAGAATCAGTTTTAATGCCTTGACTTTTGGCAGTCAAATCAAATAGAAATAAAATCAAATCAAGAAATAGATATGAAAACACAGTTTATATAACGTTTGGTTCATTCATCACAGGAAATGAAAGGTCAAGGGCAGTGCAGTAAATGCAGTAGCTCATCCAAATATTACATGGAAGGTTTCAAATTTCAATCTTATCTTATCTGTCTTGACCAAAACTGAAGCGATTTGTGTCTGTACACGTTTGGCCCTGCTTTTTGAGTACAAGTTTGTCTGTCTCCTGGTATATGCTGTCTAAATAAAAACCACACCAGAAACATTGGCTCTGGTGAATTGTGTTTTAGCGGGCACTAGTAGAGTGTAATGTGGGTGGAATAGTCCGTCATACCTCTCTCCCTCAGGCTGCTTGCGGTCCACAGCTTCACCTCTACTAATCAGAAGCTCTCATCATCACAGCAGAGCAGTTTCCAGGGAACTGGGTCAAACTGGCTTCGCTCCAACATTCACTACCGAGTCTCCTCAGAAGCTCTGCTGACTGGGCTGCAGCTCAGAGCTATAGAAAAATCAATGTAGATCCATCTTTCACTCAGATTCCAGATCTCTGCCAAGCATATTCATCATTTGTCTTGCCTTTTCACCTTAAATACCTAAAATATTAGCAATTTTTGAGTGCTTCACTTAAATGGATTTATTTTATTGTTTGTTATATTGTTTATTGAAAGGGTTTTGCAGTAGTAGTAAAATATATTATAATAAATAATAATATATTAAAATCTCATTATATTTTAATTGTGGCATTTTCACAATTTCAGGGTTTTTTTAACACTGTCTGGAAAATGTGTCATAATTTATTTAATTTATATTAACAGACAAGAGGAAAAAATGAGAAGTATTTATTTTCTAGTTAGCATTTTGCACAATTACTTACACAAAAAATATTTCAATAGTTATACTATATAACATTTTATATTTGAATACTTTTTTCCAGCAATAAATTGCTCAAAAAAAGTGTCAGTTAAAATGTGACAAAAGATTTCAAATAAATACTGTTCATTTGTTCTGTGTACACTTTTTATTCTTCAAAACATCCTGAATAATAAATGTATGATGTATTACAGTTCCTACACAAATATTAAGCAGCAGAACTGTTTTCAACATTAATAATATTAAATGGTTATTGAGCAGCAAATCAGAATGATTTAAGACTGGCGTAATGATGCTGAAAATTCAGCTTTGCATTACAGGAAAATCATATGTTTTAATGTTTTCATTATATGCAAAATACAGTTTGGGGATGTCAGTAGTCCTCCACAAGCCACTGCTGACATTAATGGTTGAGTGCAAATGAACTGTAATGTCAGTTTAAGTAAGCAAGGGTTAAATGTTGAGTGTTTTTGGCAAGGAAAATACGGCAAATTCTGATCTGTAACAGGGTCAGGCTATGAGCAATATATATCACTGTTTTTTTTTTTTTGCACTGCATGTTGAAGTGCTGTAGGGATTTTGCTTCCTAACTGGAATGAATGAATCATCTAAATGGAGGGAGTTTTGGCACAATGATGATAATTGCCTGTTCCCACGCATTAATCTGCTCTTAATCTAGGCTAATCTCAAGCCAGAGGCCATTATACTGGAGCTGCACACATCGTTCACGAGCCTCTTGAACATGCGTCAAATACAGGACTATACTGAGAGATAAAATGCGTCCAGTAAATCCAAATTAAACTTCATTTTAAAAAATCTATTAAAAATGTAAAGAAAAGTTAGTCCTAATAAGTATAAGTAATAGTAAAGAACCCAGTATACTCAAGGAAAATCAAAGAAATCTTTTTCATATTTAATTCTTCACTCAGTTGAACAAGGTCAGGCATGAGTAAAAACATAAATATACTGGAGTGCTGGTGCAAACATCCACAGCCCTGTGATCAGAGGCTTTAATAACTCTTCTGTCTACGCTGCGTTAGTTTAGCTGTGTGTTTGTGTGCTCTTCAATTGATGGCAGCACATATTTGTCCATTTTAATGCATTCAGCTGCCAAGACCTTTTTTTGCTTTTGCATTATTGTCAGTTTTGACACGGTGGAAAGTGAGCTGTTTTAATGTAATGGTGAGCTTTTAAAATGGTCATAACATAAAGTTTTTCAAATTAAATTATATTCTATCTTATGAATAACTACTTACTAATGAGAGAAGGCACAGATGTAAAAGATGTACAGATTGTGGATGCTACCGTGTCATGACAATGTAATCACTGTAATTTCACCCTTTTGCTTAAAAAAATATGTTTAACCTTTGGTAATTTAAAACATTTTAATAATTTATTTTCTTGCATAACAGTGCATCATAATTTTTTTTTTTTTTAAAAGTCTCATGAACGACAGCAAAACCTCTATGATGCAAAACAATATGAAGAGTTCATTTGCAAAACCAAATAACACCATTCTTAACAATTTTCAAAAATCATTTTCTCTTATCTTAGTAAACAATTATTACAGAACATTCTGTCCATTAAGCAGATATATGCTGAAATTGATTTTTCTCCATTTCTCAATTTCTGACCAAACTAACTGACCACAGACAAAATGCACACAACCGTTGACACATTCACATTCACCTTTATCCTGTTCATGTCTTTCTTGATTTCATGTTTCCTTTCCTATTATGCTTCTCCTGTGTTATCTCTTCTGTCAAATCTGTTTCTTAGAGATCCAATTAAAATCATGCCTTTGATCAGCAGGTCCTTCAGTCTATCTTTACGTCATCTCTTAAGATCCCTCTATTACATTAGCAGCTCTCTTGAGCTCTATTAAATTATCTGTGTGTTTGTCTTCATTCTCTTGATTGGGACTTAAATAGTTGACCTCAAAATGAACAATTTACCCACATGTACAAATCTTTGACCCCATTGACTTTTTTTATTTTATTTTTTATTTTGTGGGTTAAATATCACTTTAAAATTTAACAGCCACAATATGTGAGTCTACTATAGAATGAATAATTGTGACACTATATGCTTTGAGCAGTGCTGTTGGCGTACGGTATATGAGATGCGCTCTGCTTCTGCAGACATCAGTCATGTGCTCAGTATTCAGGGTTTCACAGAATCGCTCTCTGTTTCTGTTGCCCTTCTCACGCTGTTGGTAACATTTTCTGAGCCCTGTGCTTTACTTTGCCGCCTCCTCTCACTTCAGCAGATATCTGTCTGCACCACAGACAGGACAAACATCTGCTCAGGAAAACACCTTTAAAGCGGTTAGAAGCCAAAAATGTGGGAGGGATGATATAGCATCATTCGCTACAAATTAAATTATTATTTCACAAAATATTAAAATATACATGCTTTCTGTTAACTTAATCTTTTATATTAATATTTATGAATTTACACTATATAGTATTGGTTTTTAATGTTATAGTCTTACAAGGTACCTTCAAGGTATCTTTGAATTTACAGAATGGGAAGTGTTTTTAGATCTTTAAATAACAATTTTCTATTTAAATATGTTTTAAAATTAATTAATTCCTGTGATGTTCACTATTATGTTGCAACCAGTTGCTGTGCTTAGAAAGTAAAAAGAGCAGCATTTATTTAAAAATAGAAATCCTTTACAACAGTATAAATGTTTTAACTGTCAGTTTTCATCATTGTAATGCAGAGATGCCCAAACCAAGGCCGTGGGACAAAGCTGGCCCATGATGACCTTTGATTTGGCCCACAATGCCATACTGCTAGAGGAAACAGGGAAAGAGGAAAGAGGAAAAAACATGACATTAAAGCAAACCTCAATTTTGATTGTATTATGTTTTATTTGTTTTATTTTTGAATTATTATGTATATATTTAAGAAAAGTATGTTATGTTTATGTTATGTATATTATATTTATATATATGTTTATATAAAATAAAAAATATAATAATATAAATTTCTAAATGTATATACATGTAAATATTTTTTAAATATATACTGAATGTGTGTGTATTTATATATACATAATAAATCAACAGCACAGTATACATATGTAAACAAAAACATTTATTTTGGATGCGATTAATCACAATCATTTAACAAAGCTTACTATATATATATATATATATATATATATATATATACACACACACTATAGTTTATTTATCTAAGGACAGAAAATTAAGTGGACGGTGACGTGTTTTTTGTCATATTTTATCACCATTTTCTAAACTATAGGGAATAAACTGTAATAATATGAGAAATGTTAAAAAGTGTCTGCATAAATTGACTGTATATATATATATGGCTGCCACTACGCAGGAAATATGGTTGATGGCTTCACATGTCATTCAGTCTCTTCATGTGTAGTTGGGCATTTCTTAATCAAGTCTTTGTTTTCTCATCCCCAGATGCCAGGTCTTGCTCGGCGGGGGAGTTCCAGTGTCGTAACCGTAAGTGTTTAGCACCGGTCTATGTGTGTGACGGCGATGATGACTGTGGAGATGGCAGCGATGAGGAGAAGTGCTCTCCACCCACCTGTGGGCCGCACGAGTTTCGCTGTAACAGCTCCGAGTGTGTGCCGCAACCCTGGACCTGTGACGGAGACCCTGACTGCGCTGACGGCTCTGATGAGTGGGCGGGGCGATGTGGGGGCGGGGCTGGACGGCCGGCTCCGCCCCCCACCCGGAGACTGCAGTGCGGTGCTGGAGAGTTCCGATGCGGCAGCGGAGAGTGTGTGAAACTGGCCTGGAGGTGCGACAGAGACCCTGACTGCAAGGACAAGTCAGATGAGGTCGACTGCCGTGAGTTTGCCCTCTCACTTACTTCCTGTGGAAAGTGCTTGGATATCTACCTTTAATCCGTCACTCAAATATGCACTTAAATACTGATGTTTATCAGGGCAAGGGTGTTTTTCTTCCCCCAAGTAGTACAGATTTTGCCTGCCCTGACAATATTTTCATTGACTCACCACAGTAAGTATTATTTATTAGATTTTATGTTTAGTAATTTATATTTATATATGGCAAGAAAAATATAGGTTATTTGGCAGGTGCTTTTATTCAAAGCAGCATGTACTGAGTTCATGGTATACTAAGGTACAATTTAGGGTTTATCCGTTCAAGCTTTCCAACACATTAACTGTGTTCACAAGTTTAAAAAAAAAGCAAAAAAACATCAAGAGAATGAAAAATGTAATTAAACTTTCAGAGGTTCAAAAGGGCCATTGACAGGCCTGAAACTCCATTGTCTAACACAATATTCAAAGACACCAAAAATATAAATGTGTTTTCTTCACAAAGATTAATATGTTGAGTTGAGTGGTACATACATTTAAATTTTGATGTTGCACTATGTGTGTTTTTATTTTAATTAAGAGCTCTATTTTCATATATTAATAATCATTTATGGATTTGTATTAATATAATTAGTAATATTATTAGTAATAATAGTGGGCCCCAGCCCCTCTGGTTGACAGCTGCTGTCTTGCTGCTGGCCCCAGGGTCAACTTGATGCTGATTGTTTTTGTGCCATAAAAGTTTTGCATCCACCCAGTTTATTAGAAAACCTTTAAAGGGCAGACAATAAGGACTGGCCTGTGGTGTAAAGTCAGTGTTGCTTGAGACAGTTGACGAACTGTCTCAGTTCTTAAGTCTTGCCAGTTTAAACATTCAAGAGAGCTGAAAACATTTATGCTCAGATATGTATACCAAAATTACTTTTATTTCACTTAATTTTGTCATATTTAGCTGACAAATGCACACAAAATGTCAAAATGCCAGTCTTGGGGAGTATATCTATAAATATGCAACACTGCTGGTTATTTCTTAAGTGAATGTAAATGAAATCAGATGTGTTGGTAATATTGGATCCGTGTGTTAGGTCTTAAAGTGAAAGCAGCCCAATAAAACAACCTAGACTTGGAAGTATGTGCCTCTTCAAACATTTCTGCAAAACTGAAAAAACGTACCTATACATACGAATCGCTGCAGTTTCCAGTTGAAATGAACACTAGAGGCAGTAACACTCCCACAGCTTTTATTCTTTTTCACACAAAAGTATGATTTACAGGTACATTTTTGATTAATAAAGGCTAATTGTCATACATTTAGTTGCAGAATGTTATGTTACGACTTCAAAACATTTTTAACATCCTGCACGATTTGAAAATGAATACTTTTGAATGTTGTTGGCACATATACAGCTTCATACTGTACGTTTGAGTTTTGTAGTTCAGTAGGTTTATTTGGTAGCTCACGTAATATGGCAACACTTAGGTGGTAAAAAGCTCCGGTTTGAATCCCGTGTAAAAGGAATACGTGCATCAAGAAATACGTTTTTAGCTTACTTTTGCATTTGTTAACACTATCGGGTAGGTTTAGGTTTGGATTTGGTGTAGGGGATATTTACAACATGATATAGCATTAATCTTTAGCGACACTCACTGGATATTTGAATTCTGAACGACCACAAAACGTACCTTGAGCAGCATTATAAAAAAACTGCAATATGTGTTGAAACTGTGGTGAAACGTGCTGTAAGGTACATAATTACGGTAACTTAATTCAGTTCCTGTTGTGTTTCTTTCCTTTCTTACCTGTCTGAAAATCTTAAAGCAGTGTTTGTGATTTCACTGCTACAGTACCTAAAATGGCGGTGTCATAACAGTCTTATTTATTAGAATACAAGGTCAAAAACAATAAAAACAGCAATTAATAAGTTTGAGCCAATGGCCTAACTGACTGCTGTATGCAGTGCGTTCTATTTATGAGAAATGCTCTTTTATAAGAGTAACATTTAGGAGGATGTGCAAGAATATGGATTGATTTTGTAGCATGTTTGTGTGTATTTGTGTGTGTGCATCAGTCCTGTCACCGTTTGTCTCTTTGTGCATTGCATGCTTCATCTTTCTTTCTCTCAGACTGGTTTTTCACCTACTGAACTTGCTGGCTGCTGTATTGACGCACACAAAGCAAACACTCCCAGTGAATGTGCATGAAGGTGCTCGGCATCTCCACCACATCTCTGGAAATATCTGTGCGAGAATCTCAGCAGGAGCTCTCATTGTGAGGGACACACGACCCCAGCAGCGTTTCTGAAGGGCACGTCGTTCTGACATGCTCCGATGGGAATGAAATTCTCATAGATACTGTGAGGTTCGGAAGGCGATGGTTCAAGGCAGATAATTTTTTCTGACTGCCTGCCATTTATTATCTATTCCACCCACGCAAACACAATTCGTATTATTGAAGCCATTATTGCCACGTGACTCAAAGCATTTGGTGTGGAGACACACTTTAATTTAATCTGACAGTGATGGCAGCACACACGTCATAGAACAATGAACATTTTTCATGCACTTTTGCAGTGTTTGTGTATTTGTGTAGAGTACAGTGTTTCTGATCTTCCAGTGCACTTATTATATAGAAAGCCCTGCTGGAGCATTCTGGGGGTTAAATGGGCTGCTCAAGGGCACAGTGGTGATGCTCATGAATGTAGCGACTGCTCTGAACAGCCCCCACATAACACTATTTATCTGTGTGCCACATCACGATAGGTAAAAATAAACTGAATCTGAATTAAGCTACAATGGAAGCATCTATCTTTTACTGCCTGATGTGACAGTTTGTCAGTTTGTGCAAAGAAGATGAAATTATTTAAATTGAAGGGATTGAAAATTCTGTCATTACTCAAACCACTAAGATTTTCTTTCATCTTGGAAACACAAAAAAGGATATTTTTTGACAGATTTCACACCAGTGAAAGTCCACACATTCAACACTTAAAAATGTCATAAAGGCATAGCTGTAGTAAACATAATACATGAAACGAGCAGTTTAATCCAAGAGAAAGCTCAACAGTGCTCATTGATTCTGGCATGTCAAGCTCACACATTTGAGCTATTGATGAGCTCAATGAATCTGTGTTTATCAATTATTATCTGTTATCTGGGAGACGCTGCAGGCAAAACCCCTCTTTTTCATGCACCTGTCAAATATGAGATTTCTGGCTTTTTAGTTTTTCATAAAATATTTTTTCAGACTAGTGGAAAGAAAACATCCAAAAAACACTGTTAAATGTTTGTTTGATAGCACTTTCTCTATTTGTATCAAAAGATTTCTATTACAATACATATTTTTAAGGACCGTCTTCTCAAAATGAGTTTTTTCTCCTACACTGAGCCATATATTTCCACTTCAGTAGTAATTACACCTACCAAACTTTACATTTTAATTCTGTCTATATCCTGAAGGTATTTACAGAGGGATTTCTTCATATATAATTTGCTTGATAATACACATTTTTATTCCCCCAAAAAACTGTCAAAATGTATTGTTTTCTGTCTGTATTTTCTGAATTATGGAACAACCAAAATTCCCTCTGTAAAATCTTTTGGCTCTAATATGTCAGAAAAAAAGGAAATAAGAGTTTTGAAACTGGCTTCATCAAGTGTTTAGATCTTTGTTCTAGAAATGTATGCAAATTAGGGCATGTTTTATTAAATAATGCCTCATTTGCATATTTAATAATGTGCATAATACTTTAGAATTTCTTTTGCAATTATTAATGTAATCAATCAAATAAGTAAGTAAGATGATAACTATTAGTTAATTTTTTTTACCCTATTCACCTGCAGTGTCTCACGTATAAAGCAGCCGTGTCTTTTCAGAAGACTTGGAATAAACAGCTCGATACATATGGTGTTAACTCAGAATTCTACATTAATATGTTTCGTCCATTGCATGGTATAAGCGCCTACCGCCCAGCCCTAGTTACGATTTTGCAATTTCATTTCATATACATCAGCAATGACTCTGATGTGCATCAGAAATGAGATTTGTCAAAATGCTGTCAAATCCTTTTAAAATCTCTGGACCACGTCCTTCTCTGAAAGCTGGGGAAATTCAGATTTCACATCACCGCTGTCGTACTCATTCCCCAGGCACCTCTGATAGAATTGAGCCGCCACAAGGTGTTTGTTATCTAACATCGAGGTCTAAGAAGAGCGGCTTTGGTAAACAACAAGATCCCAGGAGTATTGACCAACCTCAAGATCCAGAGAGTCATGGGAGAAAGACAGGTGCCCAGGAGAGTGTCTGATTTTAATTACGATGCATTCTCCTACTTGACTTCTGTCGGCTAGATAAGCTCGTTTTAAACCTGCTGCCTCTTTCTTCATTTCCACCGTCAGGTATCACATCCAGGTCGATTAGGATGTGGCTTTGCCCAGGCCGGAGGGAAAACGGGAGAGCAGAGTGGCACGTGTGTTGCTAGGCAACCCTTGAGCGTGTGTCCTTGAGCATCTTAAAGCCCTTGAAATAAAGGGAGGATACATCCAGCAAAGACTGCTCCATAATCACATTAATCCCTTGTTCTTATGCAGCGTTTCAGGGGGGTTTACTTTGAACTTCATATTGGCCAATATTGTTTGTCTTCTCAGATGTGTTTGTATAATTGAGCCGCAGCTCTCAAGAAACGCTCACTAGAGGTCTGTTTGTGGGCTTTGACAGTGCCTTTAAAGTGTCATGACAGTTACACACGCTTTGAAATCAGGTCGGATTAGCCTTAATACTCATATACTCTGTGTGTGCATTTATACTTTTTGTCAAAAGGTTTACAAACATTTTACAGAACATGCAAAATGTTAATTATTTTACCAAAATAAGAGTATCATATAAAATTCATGTTATTTTTTCGCAAACAAATGTCTTAAATAAGATATTCTACCTAAGATGTTTATATTGTCCACATGAGAAAACAAAAAAATTGTTGAAATGTTGAAATGACCTCATTCAAAAGTTTGCATATGCTTGGTTCTCAATACTTTATACCATATCTTCACTGAGACAAGTGAGAGATATGCTATTATAAAAGTATTAAAACTATTGCAAAAGGTTCAAATGTTCACTGATGCTACAGAAGGAAACAAAATGTAATAAGTGCCAGGGGTTGAAAACTTTTGAATCTGATGATTTTTTTGTAAAAGAAAATAAAATAAAGAATCAATATTAGATTAAATGAAAGCAGTTTAAATCTTAACCAGAAATATATTTAATTTTTTTACTTTAGTAAACTTATAATAAATTAAAGCTATATATATATGTACATACATGCATACACACACACACACACACACACACATATATATATATATGGGTAGTTGACAAATAAAATTTGGAGTGTGTCCCATGGTGTTTCCTACATATACTTTATATATATATAACATGTACTTTGAGGGATCAGATCAAAAATTGTTTGTTTGTGGATATAAAATAATTTTGTGTCAAGTTTTCCTTTTTTTACATGCATTACAGACATCATAAGTATTCAAAGAAGTGTTTACCAATTATGAAGCTCCAAATCATGTTCCCCAAAGATAAAACACCCCGAAGGTCTGGAGTCTGTGTGTCAAGGTTTGGCTGATGTCTGTGCTGTTTTTGGCTTATCTGCAGCTCTGCTCACATGCCGGCCCGATGAGTTCCAGTGCGGAGACGGATCCTGCATCCACGGCATCAAGCAGTGCAACAAAATACACGACTGCCTTGACAAAAGTGACGAGGCTGGCTGTGTCAATGGTACGTCTTGGCGCATGTGTGTGTGTGTTTCTGTACTTTGCCCAAATCTTTTGTGCTGCTTATTCAGCAGGGTGAAATGTATCCCAGAGATCAAATTGGTTCTGCCGTTTAATGCGACACCCTTCAAAGTTTAATGAGTGCAGACCTGTCTGTCCACAGCAGAAGCATGTCCTGCTCAATAAGAGTGCTGTGTCTAAGCGGTAATGAGCTTTCATGTGTGGAAATAAATTGGCCAATCCTTTTGAAAGTGGCTTTTATATGGTAGACGTGCAGAGACTTCAGCTAAACTGCCCACGTCTGTTAAATCAGCATTCTGTATCTGTGCACTAAAGACCTCGGAGTATTTGTGCTTATGTGGGAGGAAACAAAGCTAAATGAAGTGAACTGAACAAATCAGCTGCCATCTGTTCTGTAAGCATATTTTTCTTTTTTTTCCAACCATACTTTAGCCACAAAGTGTGAAGGACCTCTGAAGTTCCTCTGCAGGAATGGAGAATGCATTGACGGCAGCAAGGTGTGTGATAATGTAAAGGACTGCAAGGATCGGTCGGACGAGCCCAAGAAGGAGTGCAGTAAGAAACCTATTTGTTGACGTACAATATTAGAGAGTTATAAAATGAATGTGGTTATTTTAGTTCAGATTATTTGACCTTGGAAAAACTGAGCTCACATCGAATTCTATGACTTTTAATTGTATACACTGCACCCTGGCAAAGTGTGGTTTTGGATGATATCAGCATAAATCCTTATCATTGTTTGGTGCAAATACATTAAAGTAACTTGACATTATCATTAAAGACAAGCTATAATAATTTTCATTTTGATTACATAATAATGGCAATATATATATATATATGTCAAAGTCAGACATGCCCCTTTTGCCAGCTGTGATGCCTGGTTACTGGTTTAAACTGGGCCCAGTAATATATCAAATCAATGTTTGAATAAACTGACAAACTTTTGGAGGGAAGTGTATTTACCTATTAGTTAATGTACAGAATAAGTTATGCAGTTCTCAATTTGGGGGTATAAACATGGACCAAGGTACTTATTGAGTGGATGGTAGATGGTACATAGTAAGTATATAAAAATAGAACTGTAAAATAAAGTGCACCATTTTACATAAACATTACACAGGAATTACCAACACTTCCCACGCCTATGACTGAGGATGTACCTGTTTGTACCCACTTGTCTATAAGTACTAACATGTATATACATTAGTAAGTACAGTAAAGTATCTAATTATTTACCATGTACAAGCACTACCTTTGACCAGTCTTACCCACACTTGCCTGTATGTACAAACTAATTAACATGCATGTACAACTGTTAAGTACAACCATGTGTCTTATTTGTTACTATGAACATACACTTCAGGTAAGTACCTTGTGTTACCACTCATTTACCTGTAGGTACCAGGTAAGTACACATACTGTAAAATAAAGTGCTACCAAAGTAACTAGTCTGATAAAATTACAATTATTTTTGCAATTTGATTACGTAATCCAGATTACTACCCAGCTCGGTCTTCTCCAATATCTCAATCATTATTGCTCATACTTAGTGTTAGGTATTTGAAGCCAGACATGAATGATACTGTATATCAAATTATGTTGTTTATTCAGAACAGGTGTATTCATATTTTTAGGTGTGTCCAGTAAGAAACCTAAAAATCTATCTTTTTAAGCAATTACATAGCAACATGCTAAAAAAGCCAGAAGCAAATAGGCTACAGAAGTTGCTGGAGCACCACTGAAAGTGCAATTTAATTTATATGGCAGAGAAAACAAGATTTTTTTATTCATTCCCAGTCTCATATATCCCAGCACTATCTGGGGCAGAGCTGACGGATCACCATCTTCTCAGAAAAATCCATTAGCATCAAAGAGGAATAAAGACCCGCTGTGGTTGTTCTAGAGGCCTGAGTGTGTGTGTGTTTTCTCCAAACCTGCACCCTTATCCTCTTCCTTCAAATGCCACATTCACCCACGTGCCGCAATAATCACCATCTCCTGAGAAAGCACACATAACTCCGTCTTAATGCCCTCAGTGTCTTCCCCTTTAATCCAGAATCCTCTGCTGCTCGTTTGACATATGGCTTGCTCCGAGCGAAGCAGCCCTGCCCCAAATTGTTCACTGCCATGGATATTGTCAGGATGCCAGCACCTACTAATGAACACAGAGAGCTAGAGAGAACACCTGGTCCTCAAATGCTTCCTTGTGAGAGAGCGCAGAAGAAAGAGAAAGCACATTGTTGCTCGTTTCTGGCCCACACAGCCTTCTTCATCTTGCCTCATTAAATTATTGTCTGCAGAATGCTCAATACATCTTGCTGCTCACTCGAGCTTTCAGACACAATATGTTCCTGGGATTCAACTGCAAACAATGCAGTGCTAATTTCAACACACCAAGTCACAAGATGGTTCAGGGCCTGAAAGTTTCAACCTCGTTTTGACCCTCTCTCTATAATATCACTCGCACTTGCTTGTTTTTTTTTTTTCAATGGGCCATTGGGAATGTAGATGAGGCCTGAAGATGGTAATTGTGTTTGGTTGTTATTGCTCTAATATAGACAGACGCTCTCTCTCTCACCTAAATAAAGAATTTTCATTTCTTTGCCACATGAAAGAAGAAGCTCATGGCTTGTTTTCCTATACAAGGAATCCATAACAGTATTAAACAAGTGGAGCAAATAAAAGTGATAGAAAAATAATTGCAGACAACACGGGAATGTGTTTAAATTATATTTGTACTACCCCTACTTAGCAGTAGCTATTACTAACAGCACACCTCAGTTGTTGTTAATATAACATGATTTAATCGTATCTCGCTGCATGGAATGAGTGAAAATTGCTTCCATATGGCTTGTATTTTGCATAAAGGTGAACATTTGGTCTGTGAAGTACAGAAGTACTTTTACTTGAAAAAAAAACTTTTTTATTTGAATAATATATTTAAGAGAATATAAATAAGTGCAAGCTGAATAGAAAGGTTTAATAAGACTATTTTAAAGTGTCCTTATTACCCGTTACATGCACTTACTATTATAATAACAACAGTTATGCATAATTACATGCAAGTAACCCTAATTCAAACACTAAATCTAAATGTAAGAAAATAGTAAGTGCATGTAGTTAATTAATATTACTCATTGCTTAAATATATAATTACATTGCAACAAGGACACCAAAGTGTAACCAGTGTTCTCTGACAATCAATTGCATATTAATCACAATTAAATGAAAATGTTGTTTAAACTGGTATAGAATTAATGTTTTTTTCTCACTTATGTATGACTTATATTATATTTTATATTGTCTTTGAAATGTGGTTACTGAGTGTACCGACAAGTATTTATGGTAAACATATTTAAAATGTATTTAATGTCATTTTTACTGAATCTTGTGTTCTGTAGTTAAATTTAATGCACATTTATAATTTTGACATTATATAACTTTTATAGTGTTGAATTAGTCACTACAGTTAAATGTGTTAAAGTCATGAAAGCATACTTGTTTTAGTGGCCTTTTATTTCATTATTTTCATTATCCCCAAGCAGTTAAAAATTTAACACAATTAAATGCATTTATTTTTCACAAGGCATAAGCTGTTTTGCTTTAAAATGAGGGAAGCCTGTTTTTGTCAACATCAATTGTGCATTAAATTGATATTTCTGGTGCCCAGAACTGCACTTTGAGCATTTCCACTATAGCTTTCAAAGTCTACATCTTCAACAATCTCTTCTCTCTTTTAAAGGTTTGAATGAGTGTTTGCTTAACAACGGAGGCTGCTCTCACATCTGTGTGGACCGTCCCATCGGATACGAGTGCCAGTGTCCTGCTGGCTATAAGCTTCTGGACAAGAGGACATGTGGAGGTCAGTCCTGAGCATGCTCCTTCAGCTTACAGGCACTGTGTTCTGTAAACTGCTGAATCAAAACACATGAATAACACACTGTACATATAACCTATATTTCAAGCTAAGATCTCTCTCTATATGTCAACTAAAAATATCTCACAGTAATAACTACATGTAAATGAGGTATGTGTAGTCTAGTTTGGCTTTGATGTGCATGATGTGCCCTTAGCAGGCCGTAACAGTCTTTTCAACCACATGATGTAGTCATGATATTTGACTCACTTATGCGAGTCACGTGTGTGTGTGTTTACTCCGCAGATATCGATGAGTGTGAGAACCCTGATGCCTGCAGTCAGATCTGCATTAATCTAAAAGGAGATTTTAAGTGTGAATGTCACCCGGGTTATGAGATGGACCCTGTGAGCAAGACCTGCAAAGCTGAGGGTAAGACATGTTTGTTGGAAAAGATGTTTGTTAAGGTTTCTGACCTTTTATCTTCATTACCTTTACAATAAAGGTCATTTCCAGGTTGATTCATGCTAGTTAGGTGCTTGTGAAAACACCTGGGGAACACGGCTGGGAACAAATAAACACAGTGAACTAATCGGGACAGGAACAACCAAATATGGGCATACACAAGGCAAGGGCACTCAAGACTGACAGCGATTAAAATTAATTAATAATGTAATATATTGCTTAATCACTTTGCATCACAACAAATAAATGACTTTTAAATTGTTTTTATTAATAAAAATAGTGTATAAAAATAATTAGATAATAATAATAATATTAATAATTTTATAAATAGTGAATATTTATAAAAATGGCCATAAATTGAGAAATCATGCTAACCAGCCAAACCATGACCCTTCTTTCCGAATTAATGTCAGACCCATTTGGTTATTCACGCTTCTGGTCATCTTATATTAGATCACACAGTAGGACATGCATTCTTGAAGTCGATTTTTAATATTTTCCAGCACGTTTCGTTCTGCAGAGATTCCGATTAGATCTTATCACATGACTGACTGCTACTTCCTGTACCCTCCATGGCTCATCGGCCTTCAAGTAGAAGACCTCTGAAAAATAGCACAATGACACGATCCCTGAGGCCCTCAGACATACAGAGATGTAGCAGGAGAAATGTAGTGTTTAAGAAGGATAAAGATAAGTGAAACCTTCCCACAGAGTCTGTGATTGGAGTTATTGTGATCTTTATATACAGCGTGCACTCAGTCTACAGCATATATAAAGGTTAGAGATGTCACACACTCTGTAAATGGCTTTGTTTCTGATTACCGTCTTTGAACTGTCTGTGATCACTTGTGTTTGTTTTAGGAAAAAGCCCTTACCTGATGTTCACAAACAGACACGAGATCAGACGCATTGACCTGGTGAAGAGGGACTACACACAGGTGGTTCCTACGCAGAAGAACGCAGTAGCCATTGATATCGACGTCGCTGCCAACCGCATGTACTGGTGCGACCGCTTTCAACACAAAATATACAGGTGACCTGCTCATCACCTTCTGGTATTTTGCTGTAAATATGGAAGCGGTTAAGCTGAGCACTTTAAAGCAAGCCGTGGCTATTACTATGAGAGCCAGGCTTCATTTAACAGCAAAGTGCTGCTTCACATGCTTGTGATGTGTTAATTATTTTAAACTCAGGAGATATGGCTCGATTTATTTACATATCCCTCCCTAACACACTCAGACTGTTACTCTCCAGATAATGCTCTCTCTAGTGAAATTAATTAAAATGAGATGCAGAGAGGAAGAAAAACAGCACTTATGAAACATTTTAACTGCCATAATACTGAAACAAAGATTATGTGGGAGTGCCATTTAGAGGTGATCATGCATAGGTCCTGGAGAATATGTATGTTTACAATGTTAAGATTTTTGTTTCTAATGATCACCAAAGCTGCTTTTATTTGATTATTGTGAAATATTATTATAATTTAAATAAGAGTTTTCTATTGTAATATATTTTGAAATATAATTTATTCCTGCGATGCAAAGCTGAGTTTTCAGCATCATATTACTCCAGTCTAGTTTAAGGATTTTTTTTGATGAATTAAAAGTTCAAAAGAACAGCATTTATTTATTGTCTTACCTGTAACTTTTGATCAATTTAATGCATCATTTCTAAATAAAAGTATTATTAAATAATAATAATAAATTCCTACCCAACAACATAATGTAAAACTAAAACTTTTGCAAAATGTTCATGTGTTGCCAAAAAAAACAAAAACAAAAACATTTAAACAAAGGTAACATGATTGCATGATGCAATGGAATTTACTGTATGTATATTTTTATGCAGTTTTGTTATGTACCATGTTATTTTTTTACAATACTGATTTAATGAATATTATTATTTTGGTTGCACGTTATTTTACAGTATGTGTACTTCCTTGCATGTACAATGTACCTATCTAAGAAAGTCCTCGCAATATAAGGTAACTACATA
Source organism: Enteromius argenteus (assembly GCA_032357425.1). Lineage (NCBI taxonomy): Eukaryota > Metazoa > Chordata > Actinopteri > Cypriniformes > Cyprinidae > Enteromius > Enteromius argenteus. Next base: position 1,591,094 of record JAUCMR010000051.1, read on the forward strand.
AGTTAAGGTAAGGTTTAGGGGTAGGTTCAGGGTTAACTATTTACCTAGTTATTACCTAGTTATTGTAATCATTACATGTACACATGAATGTAAAATGATCAATTGTCAACTAGTAGCTAAAGTTTGATTACAAACTTTAAATGTCGGCTGCCTCTCAGCATCCTCGGGGCAAAAGAGCCAGAGTACTTGTGTGTCCGCTGTTTTCTTATTCTTAGTCACTTAAATGAAACATAAATGAAACCTTTTGAAAGTATTTGAACTGATCTTGAATGATTTGAATGAATGCTCCCTGGTGTGGACAACATTGGCATTGTGGCCATAATTTTTAAAACAACATAAAATGCAATGACCAATATTACTTAATGATAATTTTTTTTTTTTAAATAGCGAGGTTTACTTGCTATTTTCTATTCTCATAAAAAACGCCTTTTTTCAAGGTTTTTTAGGATTTACATTTCAAAAAGTAAAAGTCAAGTACTTCAGGCATTTTAAGCAGCGTGTACGAACCCTGGTAATATTTGTTATAAACAGCTGTAATTGTCTATTCTAACAAACAAGTTTATGATGGAAATAAAAGTGTAGATACCAGTTAAACTGCACAATAAACAAATGGCAGACAATAAAATCAGGACTTAGGTTTTTAGGTGTTTAGATCCAGAAGTGGAAGCATCAAATGTAAAATAACATGCCATATACTTTTCGTTAAATATAGATTATTTTTTGTTAGAGCAAAAATAAATATGTACATACATGAATAAATATATGCATACAAAAAGCAGCCAAGATTAACATTGAAGACAGAAAGCAGCTGGTAAATGCAGTAACTTTAATGTTCAAGTCCAGTATAATGATCCAATTTATTCCTCAACAAATTGTGTTTATGAGAGACATAAACTAAAGTTTTCCATCATATTCGTCAAGCTATCATGTATTTTGAAACAATCCTGTGGTGCGTTTCCCGAACAACGATGTATCTCGCTGATTAACCACCATAGTACGATGCATTGTTTCGGAAATTAATTAGCTACACATGACTGTTTTCCGAACACAGTCGCATCTCCGTCGTTTGAACCACATTAGTTCAACAACATAGGGCCATTGTTAATGACGTCACACGCATGTGGTGGAGGAATAACTTATGCTATTAAACTGATTAAGATCTCCAAGATGCTGCTGTATTGAAGATGGCACATATTGACTAATTTACTATTTTTGTTCACAGTCATTTTGCTTTATTTAATCTTTGAGTCTTTGCGGGTTCCCTCTTACATCATACTCTGGGGTTTAGAAGCGTTTAGAATGCACACGCAAAAATACATAATTAAAACGCAATTTTATATTTTGATAGAATGTAAGATAAAGATAGTAATGCATGTTAGTTTGCTTCTTGTGCCCATGCGTATATTTATTAAAGCCATATATCTTACTAACAAGAAACTATGCTTCTATCCACAGGTCCAAAGCTGTAGTTCTAACCATGTATGTTTGTGATGTTGATTGCGAATGTTCGTTTGAACTATGCTTTCGGGAAACACCGAATTGTTGAACTGTGCTGGTAACGACGGAACTTGCGACCATAGTAGGCTCACCATGCTTTTGGGAAACGCACCCCTGATCGGTGTGGTCACAGATCCGTGATC
>JAUCMR010000051.1:1620771-1637328 GCA_032357425.1 Enteromius argenteus
CACTAAACGAGAGGGTATCTAATCCAACCTCTAATAGAGATTAGCTCTAGCCCTAATTAAACACACCTGGAAGAACACTAGTAACTTCCAGGCAGGTAAACTCTGCAGCAAAGTGGCCCTCTAGGAGCAGGATTGGACACTGTTCTGTTGGTACACGTAAACAGTGTTGGTAGGGCACATTTTTAACACGCAGACACAGATAGACTGACATGACCCCATTGCCACCTCCCTCATATGTGAACATACATTTCCAGCTACATAAGCTTTATCGCAAGCCACAGGTGGCTTTACTTTAAATGGTCTTCTACACTTGGTTTTCTCTTTCAAGTCAACAATTAGGTGGAGCATCAGTTTGAAAATTGCTAGTTTAGGTAAAGAAAGTTACATGGTTGACATATTCAGAACTAGCTACCTAAAAGTGACCTATGCAGTGTAATGGGACAGAATTTGGTCTTTAAGGCCCCTTGAGTACTTGTAGAGTATATTTCTGTCTTAATGCTGAAAATTAATTAGCTAACACCACTATTATCTGTAATATAAATACTAAAGCATTATAAGTGCTGTTAATTGCTTCTACAGAAGACTTTAATATAAAGTCCTAATTCAGACATTGTAGTAGATTTAGGATTTATTTGGTCACTTTCATGTAGTCTGTGTTCAATGAGTAAGGCACACTCCATTTCACAGTAATGATTATTGTTCCCTTTTCTTTTTTGCAGCACTAAGGAAAAAAAATCCTCCTCTCATTAAATGTATTTCTCTCCACTGCATTCTTTCTTACACCACAAATTGGATTGAAACTCATGACAACTTAAAAACTGCTACCGCTGTAAGAACAAAATTTGAAACACTGTGTACTCTGAACGGAGCGGACAATTTCAGGTTTTAGGTCAGGCTTGGAGGATGGAAAAAAATAGCAAACTGGAAACTTGAGAGGAACAAACAATTTAGAGAGTGTCAAACTAGTCTGCTACAACTTGGAAGTTTTTTGTTTTTTTACTTGGATTTGTATTTGAGTTCAGTTAAATACAAGGAAATGCATAATTTGAAATGACTGAGTTTGTGTCTTTTCATATCTCTCCTTATTGTGCTATCGCCAAAATGTGTCAGATGACACAACCTGTTCTCTCTTTTATCTCTCAATAACATATGTTATGCTAGCTTTGTTTTGACATGCACATTTAACAGCTCAAGTAGACCTGATTCGCTTTCACATAAAACAGACTGCTGGTCCTGCACACTTTCTCACTCACTCGCATTTTTAACACACACACAATAGACAGACGTTTCACTCTTCCTGTTTGGCCCTGTAAGTGGTGTGGTTTCCTTGGCTCAGATCCTCATTCTTTCTCCTCTGTTTGGAGCTGGCTGGAGGGCTAAAGCCAAAAATTGGTTCTCCTGCTCTCTGACCCCCATCACCCTTTCACTTTATGGAGAGAGGGTGTGGTGGAGAGTCTCTGCTACTGGATGTTTCAGAATGACTACTGTGAGAAATCTATCTATGTTCACTTTCTTATCCTGAGAGTGTTGTTCCATCTTTTCCTCTGTGGGATTTTTTCCATGTTCACAGTTTTTGGACCATGTCGACAATCTTGGCTCTCTGCCAACAGCAATATGTGCACGCACACCAGTTACATGAGAAGACATGTGTGCAGCAAAGTAAATTCTGACTCACTGTATAATCAAACACATGTGAAACACTGAGCGCTCAGAGCCTGAGAAACCTTCAAAAAGAGTGCTTTAAAGACACAATTTGAAGCCTCCTGTTCATTGGCTCCTGTCACACAAACAGAGCAGTTCAGGACATCTGTCTATTGTTTAAGTGACACAGTCATTACATCAGAGGAAAGTCTTTGAATCTCATTTGAGACACACAAAAAAAGAACTTCCTGAGAATTTATCCAAAATAAACAAATGACTTATCATATGAAAGCAAAATAACACACCCAGTACACTAAACCAGCAATATTCTAATATACGTAGTAGAAAAAAAGTAAATGCCTAGGCACCCAGAGTTTAAAGATATCCTTGGAGATTTCCTCAAGCTCTTTGACATTGCTTCTCTCGTGAGTAGTTTTTTTGTTTAAATATTCACACTAAATTTGATATTTTAGGGGTGTATCTTACCTTAAACATCAACAGTGTGCCATTGTGTCCTCTCTGTGCTGGAGTTTAGCCTGTTCACCTCTTCACTTTTCTCCTCCTTCTGAGAGGCTTCAGAGGGAAGGCAGACAAAAGACATTCAAGCAATGCCAATGTAAAATTCTTGCAAAACATAAGCAGTGTTATTGTGTGTGGAACAGGAGGCGGGTTGTGGGCACTCTGGCTTTTCACGGCTCCGCCCCCCCACCCAATCAGAGCCACTGAGTGGGAGGCAATCTGCATTATTCCTCCAATCAAAGTAAGAGGGCAGGCTGAACAACTGAGAAGTGGGTGGGGCTTTGTGCATAACTGCATCTGAGGGATGTTTCTCAAAACAGGATCCATGTGATGGTAGGGGGCCCGAATTTACTACTACAATCTGGGGCACTCACAAAACTAGCCCCACATGAAACTGGGTGAAAGAGGACCCTAGTGTAACCCGTCAGAATCTCAGAATACATGTGGCTAAAGCCGCCCACCCACACGCTTTAAGTGTAATTCAATCCACTGTAACATAGTGCTCACCATCCATTATAATCATGGAAATAGTGCAGGGCTTTTCATGAGTATAGGGCACAGAGTGGTTGAGGCTCTCTCAGGACATGCCATTCATTCTTTATGTATCTCCTTTCTCCTCTGGACTTCGTTTTTATAGTATTATTGAAGATTTCCAACAACAGCATCAACAAGGCGATGCTTATTGAGCAAAGAAATCAGGAAAGGCTGACCACTTTTACAACTATCCAAAATGCTAAAAATGAATTCTCTCTTTTTTTCCATTTTAGCTTCCCTTGTGGAACTTATTTTTAAAAAGATTGCATATTATACAATTGTATGTTTCATTTAAATGAAAATGTAGCTTTATTATAGTTTCAATTTATATGAAATACAGTTAGTTGAACAGTTAGGTGTTTTAACCCAGGTATTTTTATGTAATTTCATATTTACTTCTAAAGTAAACTAAAACATACTTTTAAATATAGGCTACATTTGTTATACTCAGTTGCAACACAGCTGCATTTTAGTACATTTAAAACAAATTAACCTCAATATATACTATACTAACTATCCTACCCGATCTCATGAACATGTGTATAAATGGTATGCCAAATAAAAACGAAAATTCTTGGTAGCTAACATGCGCTGTGGGATATAAAGCAACCACATGAAAATGCTCTGGTTGCATGTGACACCCACCAAACAGAAAGACTTCAGTCATTTGAGGTGGTCCTGCATGACTGATGGGAACAAGCGTGCATAACTAGACTTCCACAGTTATCAGTGATGAAAGAAACATACAGGTCCACTTTACTTTGGCTAATGGTCGCCAGTTGCCTTTGTCTGTTTGTCTTTCTCAGTAAACACTTGCCGTTTGTCAGCAGTATTATTTGATAGGCTTAACACTGTTTGTGTGTAATGCAAAATCCATTTAAAAAAATTACCCAAAGTTCCCAAATGTCTCTGGCGCTTATAGCCCTGGTACTTTAAATCATTCCAAAAAATGCTAAAAAATAAGTTCAGATTTTGAGAATTATGCAAACTCATTTTAATGGAATCAATTTTAAATGGTGTCTAGGAGAGAGTGAACTATATTAGCATATAAAACACTTCACTGCTTATGACTTTAATGCTTATTAGATTAGTTATGTGGGTTTGCCTCCAGGAAAATAAATGCACATTTGTAGAGCCCTAAATAAATAAAATAAAATCCCACTTCAGCACCAAGTCGTTTGATTTTTTATTTATTTATGCCAATGAATTCTTCACTTATATGGGTATTTTACTTGCTAAAGCCTGGGGGTTAGACGTAATTGGTTGCAATTTAACATTCCCACTAAACTAGAAGTAGCATACAGTAGGCTACATTATAGTCTGTGTAGAAACGACTGTCATTTTGTGTTTATAGTTTTTTGAATTCTTGAAGAACATACGTGTAACAGGACACTTTTTTTCACTTCACTAAGTACAGGAATTATATAACTATATTTTGTATAGTTATATAGTTACATTTGTTTTAGGTACTATGTACCAATGTGTACTTACACTGTGGTTACATACAGTACTACATACACATCTAGTTACTATGTAAGTACACAGATATTAGGGCCCCTTAATATAAAGTGGGACCTAACAAAACAGTAAGAAGCCAATATGACTTTATCAATCCTTGTTCAAACCATATAAACAGCATACTATCAGTTCAAGCTTTAATCTAAATCCTAAACTTCATAGTTGATACACACTCATGTGTTCACCTACTCATACAGCTCTTCAGACACACATTCCCTGTACTGGACAGAATCGGAGTTGAGGTCAGGTTTGTTGTTTTTATTTATTTACTGTCTCATCCTTACACAAGTTAACCTTTAACTGGAGGTGGCCCAAAGCTTTTTGATTTACGATTTACGGAATTCTGCTTTGAGTTCAACAGAACTGATTTCACAATTTTTATTTTTAGTCCTCAGGTTGTGAAGGTCAGAAACAAGTGTGCATGAATATATTGCGACCTTATATAATCGTCATGTTTTGTTTGGCTCTCTCACTGGCTTTCAAACTAGCTGAAAAACTTTGACTATGATGAAATGTTCAGAGGTATTGTCGTCCCAGTGTCTGCTGAAATAGAAGGCAGAGGGAAACAGAATGATCTTTCAGGAAAATAGGAAATAATCTCAGTGCCATGTGGCAATGGACAGCACTATAGTTATAGCTAATGGTTAGTTTTGGTTTTAGTAGGACGCTGGAGAGCTATGAAGTCAAAACTGATGATATTAGCAGCCATAGCCTGAAGACTCCACACACACACACACACACAAAGTCTTGGGCAACATTGGTCTTTTTTTATTTTTAAAATCAGAGTAGCTGTCATTGGTAAATAGAGGGTTATTTTATCAAAGTGACCACAGTACAACAAATAGTGCACACTACTCCATAATCTGAAAGGGCAAGTAGCCAACTGAATTGCAAAATAATGGTAAAATATGTATTATAAATAAAATATATATGTTGCATCAGCCCACAGGAGCAAAAAAATACTTTCCTTAATGTCATTTAATAGCTCTTTATTACAGCCTGGTTACATAAAATGTGCACTTTTTGTGCAACACTGTTTTTACGTACCTTATTGCACGTTCTGCCTCAGTTTCAAAGAGAGATGTCCACTGAGCGACACTAAAACAGGTTCAATACATGAACCCTGGCACCCTGACATTACGTTGATATAGTCATGTACTGTGGTGCTTCAGAATTGAAATATCTGGACTGTTGCTAAAAATAAGTAAATCCAACCAAATATCTACCCAAACATTTTAACAAATGCAAAACTGATATAAAAAAAAACATTTTTGTTTATGCAACCGTGCCATTTCAACTTCTTTTTACATAGATTTGAGCTGTTTTGATGAACCATAGTTACACAGGATTCAAACCGGAGCTACCGAACAAACCTACCGTCTATGAAAACCCATAGATATGAAGCTGGATATGTGTGTGATCCTAACGTTCAAAAGCATCAGTTTTTAAATCCCCCAGGTTATTAATATTGTTTTGAAGTCATAACATGATATTATTCAAGCAATTGTATGAAAATTACGCTTTATTAATCAAAACTCTGTAAAGTTGTGTGAAAAGAAATAAAAGGTGTCAGAGTTTTACTGCCTCTATTGTTATGTACTTATTGGTACGTATTTCGTGTCTCGTTAAAAAGTGCACACAGGTACATTTATGCCATGAGACCAGGTAGCTATATTACTGCTATCTGCTATAGGCAAGCATTAGTATGATATCGCTCATACTTAATTTTAGTATGCTAGTGTGCTACTCTAAACTCAGCCACTCTTCAGATTGGTCTACTACTTTGAAAATGACTCCTATTATTTGTCTTGCATGTCAAAAGCTAAACTTCTTTTAAAGTGCACCTCTAAAATGATTAATTTTGTGATATTTATAGCAGTTGTATTCATTTTAGTTTGAAAATCGCTATAATAATTTTAATTTGTACATTTTCTTTCCATTTCACTTTTAAATTAGTATAAATTATTTGGGTGTTATTAAAGGAACCATTTACAAGAAAGCAAGGAAATACAATTTTGTGCACAAAGGATTGCAAAAACTCATTCAGTGTGAACTGATCCTCACTACTTTAAGAAATTCTGGAACTGTTTTGCCATTTCCCATTTTGTGGAATGCCAATCTGTTATACAGTCAAATCCAAGCCAGCCAAGTATTCAAATTACTGTCTGCCTTATGCACATTTTCACAGTGTGTGGTTTACTAACATTATACAAGAGACTTTTATGACTGCAAACTATCCTTACTTTTCCCTCCATCTTGTCAAAACAATCTGGAAACCTAGGGTCATTCTCCTAAATCAATACTAGCTCACAAACAGTCACACATAAAGTCAAATATGGTCCATCCGACCTATTTAAAAGACTGTTCTAAATATATATTAAAAATGGTAGGCCACAGAGTCTGTACTGTACTGTACTGTATTGTGCTTTCCTGTAGTACTGTTACTGTTTGTTACTTGTTTGTTTGTAACTTCAAAAATAAGTAACCTGGTTGCCTGGTACCTGGTAAAATTAGTAGTTGTTTGAAACTTACAGACTAACAAAACTAACAAAAAACAGGCGGGCTCAATCATCAGAAACTCAAAACATTAATTATATGAACATTAATTATCTAAGTTGATTTTACAAAAAGAAAAAAGTTGATTAAAAAGTTGATCATCAAATCAAAAGTCATGAGGTGTAACAGATTTCAAGGTCTTTTAACATATCAAATAATTTTACTTTTTTTATAATAAGTTTGGTTCAGATGATAATGTCTTGCCGTCTACTTCAATAATACAACTTTATACTACTTATGAATGATAAATTAAAGCTATTTGTAAAAAAATTTTTTTTAAATAAATACTAAAATGTTTTTTTAAACAAATTAATCAGTTAAATTTTTTTTTTTAATATTGTGATGTTTTTATTATAAATATTTATTTATTTATTTTTAGAGATGATTAAGCTATATTCACTATATTCACAAGCTATATTTATGAACCTTAAACTTTTTTTTATTAGTCATTTAGCCATTATCTTCACATATCATCGTCCAAACTGTATGTTGCATGATGTTGTGGGCTGTGAATATAGCTGAAATGTTGTGGAATTGAGCGCTGGGATTTATAAAAGTCTATATTGGGTCACCATCACCCTGCTTAATGATTAACAGGAGGAGGCCTACAAAAGAAGATCAAAACTGTGGGCCTCTCACTGTAAGAGCTGAAAGGACCATAGCAGTCTTAGTTTAAAGAAGCAACCATGAACCTGCTTGTGCTGTTGCTCCTTCTGGCGTCGTCTCATTCTGTCCCTACAGAACCCACCGATCCCGAACATCAGACAGACAGCCGTTTACGCTTTGCTGCTCTGGACGAAGTCCGGCTTTTGGCAAACGGCCTCCTACAGCTGGGCCATAGCCTGAGGGACTTTGTGCAGAATACCAAGAGTCAAATCAATGATATTTTCCAAAAGCTTAATATCTTTGACAAGTCCTTCTACCAACTTTCTGTGCTGGCCAGTGAGATCAAGGAGGAGGAGGAGGAACTGAAGAAGACCACCGTGATCTTAAAGGCAAATAATGAGGAAATAAAGAGTCTGTCACTGGAGATCAACTCCAAAGTGGAAGACATCATAAAAGAGAGGAAGCACCTGAGGAGGCAGGTGGGCGGCTTGGAGGAGAAGTTAAGCGGTCTGTCCCAGAGTTTGCTCTCAGCTGAGCCGGTGGCTGGAATCTCCACGCTCAAGGTAAGAGCAGATCAGAAAAGGGTTGGATGTCTTTTGACAACAGAAAATATTTTTAATGTAATCTAGCAAGGTGATTTATAGGGTATTTATTTACATTCCAGGGTTGACGATTTAAGAACTGACTCTTTTTCAATTCATGATAAGTGAATTTGAACTCAGTTAGCCACGTGCTGGCCACATGTTGAATTGGGATTTGAAGTTCAACAATTTCTAAAATTTAACAATAACATGAGAGAGGAATTAATTTAGTCCGAGTTTTAGAAAAAAACATATTTACAACACTATATTTCAAAATATTTATTTCTATCATGAATGTGTATTTTTTTTAAACATCTAGATGGAAATATTTCTCTAAACTATGGTAAGCTGTGTTAAATTAGCACAGCAATCAATGTTATTTTTCCTTTAAATTGAAATAGTACTAGTCACTTTTCTGCCAGTAGCATTTTCCGTTAAGTTCATTTCCTTTAGCTCTATAACTCAATGCAGTGCATAATTGCTTTATATTAGCACAGTACATTGGACAATGCCTTTTATCATTCATGTAATTAATTAATTTCCATTTTAATCCTAGTTCTTTTAAATTTGATTAGCAAAGTCAGGATCTTTCAATGCAGTGCCACCTCAGTAAACATTCAGGAATTGAACTCTCATTTCATTTATGAATGACGTATAACACTATGTGAGGTTCACAATTATGTTTGACAAATACCCCAAGACAGGGAAAACATCTGGGACTCGAGCAGATGTGATCTCTAATTGTCTCTGCCATGCTTGGGTTTGCAAGACGCTGAGATGTTGTTGTTGTTTCTGCCTATTAGGAGATAATTCTGACCCAAGAAAAGAGCATCACTGATCTGCTGAAGGCTGTGAGTGAACAGAGCAAGCAGCTCAACAACCAAAGGACCAAAATCAAGGGCCTGGAAAATAAAGTATAGTATTAAGATACCATTTTACATTTTAGTATTCAGAAACCCTCCACCTCCCCCAGCTCCACTTGTATAGATTGGCTATGGTTAGATTTACTTATTGAGGGTAAATGTTAATTTTAATTCAAATGATTAAATATTTGCCATGGTTGATACCCTTTATTGGGACAATAAAGCTCTCCCTACACCTACCCTAACCCTACCCAATACATAGCCACTCTTTTTACCGTCTATGCCTCTGGAACTGATATCAAATGAATATCTTTTGTAATGATGACTAGCCCAATCACATGTTGGTGGGTGGAGTTAGTGTAAATAGCCACTGCCAATAAGGCAGGCTATTTGCACTTTTAATGCAAATAGACACTCCGTTAAAACATATAGACTAAAATACCCAATGCTTTCAATTTCTTTCTAGCTCAACTCTGCACATATCCAGGAAACTGATGAAAATTTGGACAAGAAGCACCAAAGCAACAGCCTCTCAGGATATCTACCGTACTTCACATCTGATGGGAGCTTCTCAAGCGGTATGGGATGCAGGGATGCTTTGCTTTGAAAAACGTTATTGCATCTCTTCAGTTGTAGAGCATGTGAGGTTGTCTTGCAGATCTTCCCAAAGACTGTGGCGAGGTCTTCAGCCGAGGACAGAAATCCAGCGGCCTGTATGCCATTAAACCTCAAGAGTCACAACCGTTTCTTGTGAAATGTGAATTCACTGAGGGTAAGGATAAGGCATTTTCTTTCTCAGATCTCTGATTTCTGAAAACAGCCTTCCACAGAAAAGAGATTCTCATTAAAGTTTAAGATGACAGTCTCTCCATGATCCACAGAGGGAGTGTTCACTGTCATCCAGCACAGACATGACGGCTCTGTGGACTTCGACCAGTCCTGGGAGAAGTATGAAGATGGATTTGGGGACTTCAGCAGTGAGTTAAATCAAGAATGTTGTGCTCATAAACTGAATGTGTTCAGTCTGTGATTATAGAGTGGAGCACAATGGAGTGCTCTGTGATTGGTGTTGAGAAGTCTGAATCTTAACGCCCTACTTTTAGTATCTTTTTACTGCATAATTTCATGGTATGTCCAATTTGACCAGCATTCCTCTTTTATAATGTTGCCTTCCTTGTCCCAATATGTTCTCATGAGACATCCTGGCATAAAAATGTTCAGAAGAAATGTAGTATCTGGTCACGCATGTGGTTAGAGCCTTGTGTCACAGTAGGCTATTTGGAATTTGTATACTTAAATTCTGGTAGTACTGCAAAAAAATGTGTTTTGCAGGTGAGTTCTGGCTGGGGCTAAAGAAGATCTATGCTGTAGCCCATCAGGGACACTCGCTCCTGTACGTTCAGATTGAGAACTGGAGGAAGGAGAAGCATTTCATACTTTGTCAGTACATCCTGGAAGACGCCACCTTCAACTACACCATCCATCTGAAGCTGCAGACCGGAGAGTCCAGCTCTGATTTGGATGAATACACTGGGTTCAGGTTCTCCACCAAAGACCACAACGATGGAAACCGTGATCCAAACTGTGCTCAAGACTACACAGGTACATGCGATAGATCGTAAGCAGATCTTTGCTTCGAGTGCTTCTGTGCAAAACTAATACATCAAGTAGTGACTTTTTTGTAAATATGTGAATCATAGTGTGCTTGGAAATTGCAAACTAAATAAGTTTTCTCTGGATGACTGCTGCTGTTTCCTTTAGGTGGGTGGTGGTTTAGCGTTTGCAGCGACATTAACCTGAATGGCAAGTGTATTCAGAGCAGACCTCGTAAAAAGGGAACCCACTGGAAACCTGGCACGGGAACCACAAGCTTCAAGGCCTCAAAAATCTCCATTAGTCATCTCACAAAGCCACAAACCCCTTAATATCTACAGTATGAGGAGAAGCACAGTATTGCATTCATGCTGAACAACTGCATATTGGTTTTTACAAAGTAACTGTTTAATGCACATGATAAAGTTCCCGTTGTTGAGTATGAACCTATCAATATGATGCAGTACAAAAGTAAAAATGGGGCATTGATTAGTCCAGCGAGCTCCACATGATTCAGTTTCTCCACCAGTCGTCTTAATTACAATGTAATAAGTCCAACCAGAAACCTCTCATTTAACCTTCTGTGAGCCACTTTCAGCCATGTGTTTAAATGAGTCACATTGACCTCAAGATGTCATATGCACAGTTGTACAGCTTTTGTTATTTTTGCACTACTTCCAATACATGTATATTTTTATTCGTTATTTTGTTAACATTAAATTCTAAATTATACTTTACATTTTGACATGTATTTAAACTGAGCAATGAGATCAGAGGAACTTTCAGCAGAACAGAAATACAGAGAGAGAAAGAGAGAGAGAGAGCAATAGAAATGAGGTTCATAGCTGATGCAGCGTCGCCCTCTGTTGATCACTGCCTATAATTGCAGTCATTTTCAATTAAAGCTCAATAAAACAGTGCAGCTGTGTTAACTCTACGTGCAAATTAGTGCGATTTGGACAGCAGAAATATTTACAAAATTGTAAATGATTGTTTTAAGATTACTATCAGGGAAACCATATTTTCTTAGATTTTCTTTTTTGTCATGTGCCAAGGCTGTAATTGTCATATACTGTACACACACACCACAGAGAGCTGTGCATAAGCCAGGAACAAAAGTTATTATATATATATATATATATATTTTTTTTTTTTTTTTTATTTTTTTTTTTTTATTTTTTTTTTTTTCTGTAAATTGTTTTTTATGATTGTATACCATAACACAGCTAAAATGTGTAAACGCAATGTGACCAAACATATATAATCTTTTGTTGTGTATGTTCTCTAGCTGATGTGTTCAGCAGTGTTGTTTAGTGTAAGTGCAAGTGAAATGGGTGACTTGTTACACTCCCAAAGTCAGACTCAAAACAGCCCAGTTGTTTGGTGTTTTAAGGACAACAGTCGGTAGCTCTTTATTCTGATAGTCCACTTTAGACAGTAAGTAACTTTGGAACTACATGTCAACTGGCAGTCATTAGAGTATTAGTAGACTGTCTGCTTAATATCTTCTAACACTTTATTTTGATGGGTCCACAACATACTACATACTGACTATCAGAAACTTTACAAGTGTACATCAGCTTATTCTACTAACCCTAAACCTACCCTAACAGTCTACTTTGAGATAAGTAGTTGACATGATATCACAAAGTTATATTTAGTAGAATGTCTAAAGTGGATTATCAAAATAAAGTGTGACCTAACAGTCTTTATTATTTTTATTATTTACACAAAGCATGGCAAGACTTCATTAGAGTTGAAGAATAGTGGGTGAATGAGAGATGCTAATTAAGAAGGATTGGTATCATAAAACCTGCCCAGATGGAACACTAAAGTGAACTTCTATCCTGCCTAACAGCTAAACAGAAAATACTGGGACAGAAACTGCATATAAAAATTGGGAATAGGAAAGAAGCTAATGAAGTTATATTTTATTTCTATTTAAAAAAAGACAGAATTAGATGCATTGGTGACTTAAATTAAATTTTGCCTGAAACTCCTAATCTCCTGCTTATTAATACTTGAGGTAGTTGTTAAGTTTAGGAATGAGGGAAGGATCTAAAATATGGTCTTGCAGAATAAGACATTAATATGTGATTTATAAGTACCAATAAACAGTCAATATACTTGTGTGCTAATAGGCAACTAGTTAATAGTGAGAATTGGTTCCAAAACTAAAGTGTTATTTATTTTATATAATCATATTTTTTAATATAATTAACAATATAAATTATTTTATATGATGTGGTTGGCTGATATTAACACAAAAATATAAATAAGTATCCTTTTAATCAGTAATAAAAATGGGGACAAATATCTAGTTAAGTCATGAAACTTTAAATAAGTCCTGCTAGGAATCCCATCATCACTACATGGCATAGGCTGATTGGCTTGCAGCTCAACATCTAAATAGTTTGGTTCAGTGTTTGTTGTAATCCAGTCTTGCAGCATGCTGTCAGAAACCCTCTACCTCCCCCAGCTCCACCTGTCTAGATCTTCTACAGGTAAATGTTGTAAAATGTGATATTTGTGTGGCTGCAGTTTGTCTTGCATGCTCATAGTGGAACTAGCAACTTGCTCATGTACTTGCTCTGTACAGCAGCGTAGCAAATCTACCTGCCAAGAGCAAATACATTATCATTATAAAAAACCAACCTGGTCTCATAAAATATGTCCCTCTGTGCACTTTTAGTGCAACACCGTTTTTACATTCCTTACTGCACGTTTTGCTGCAGTTTTAAAGAGAAATGTCCACTGAGCAACGTTAAAACACAGGTTCAATATGTGAACCCTGGCACGTTTTTATTATGTTGATATAGGTATGTATTGTGGTGGATCAGAATTGAAATATCCGAGGACTGTTGCTAAGAGTTAATGCTCTATCATGTTGAAAATATGCCTACACCAAATCCAACCCTAAACCTACCTGATAGTGTTAACAAATGCAAAACTGATATAAAAAGGAATGTTGTTGACGCAACCGTGCCATTTCAACTTCCTTTTACACAGATCTGAAGCTGGATATGTGTGATGCTAATATTCAAAAGCATTAGTTTTCAAATCTCCCAGCATATTAATATTGTTTAGAAATCATAACATTATTTTCTTCAAGTAATTGTGTGAAAATTACACTTTATTAATCAAAACATTGTAAATTCATGTGAAAAGAAATAAAAGGTGTCAGAGTTTTAGTGCCTCAGTGTTCATTTCTTTTGGAAACTGCAGTGATATGTACTTATTGGTACGTATTTCGTGTCTCGCTAAAAAGTGCACCAAGATACGTTTATGCCATGAGACCAGGTAAAAACAGACAATCTACAATGTGAGCGTTTTTGTGTCTGAAATGTCTTCCTTTCTTGTCCCAGCTGACCTGGTCTTGTTGCAATAAGAAGTTCCCTGGGTCTTTTTTTATTCGCTTCCTTCAGGAGCCAGCTAAACCACCTGTTACAATCAACACATCAACACAGAAATTTCATCCTAAAGGATTATAGTGGTGCTGTAGTCAAAACTCAGACCCCCCTTTACTGCCCCCAAACGCAACCCAGTTATCAAGCTATATGGCCTGTTTTTCATTTGCCACGGATCTTGATTGACCCTGGCAGATTTAGCATATGTCAAAACAACTCCTGTAGCGTTTACAAGCAGATCATCCCGGGCTTATTCACTCAGCATCAGCTCTATTTAGCTTCTGAGTAAATGCTGAGTAAATGCCTCACATGAATGAGGCCTCGCAGGCCATCTTATGCATCTGCCTCAACAGGCCTCTGGAGGCGAGCTTGTCTTGACAGTGATCCCCATGCACATGTGTGAGAAGCCGTCTTCGGTTACTAAGTTTATTTTTAGCCTGTTAACTGCCTCAGTCCAACTCTGGGGAATGCCATAAGGGCACAAGGCTTTTCCTCTTTCTCCTCCCGTCCCAGTCAATCTCTCTCTCTCTCCTCTGAGAGGAGCTAACAGCTTCTCCTTCATTCTTCCTCAACAGACTGGAGCAATGAATGATAGTCCCTTGCAAGTGCTGACTTTGCCTACTTCTCCGTACCCCGACCAGAGGCCCGGAACCAACGGCCTGAGGAAGAAGACCCATGTTTTCCAGTCTGAAAAGGGCTACCTGCACAACTTCGTTCAATGCATCTTCTCCTCCATCGACCTGCGGGACAGGCAGGGCTCCACTGTGGTGGTGGGTGGAGATGGACGCTACTTCAATTCGACTGCCATTCAGGTCTTAGTGCAGATGGCTGCCGCTAATGGGGTCAGTTGAACACATTCTTACAGTATGTTTTCTTATGAGGAACCCTACACTGAACAAATTCATTGTAGAAACCATTTTCACTCAAAAATGATTACATTTCACAAATATTTTGTGTTCGTATGTAACAAATTTTGAAGATAAAATATAAAGTATTTTAATGTAAAACAAACTCCAAACTCTTTGAAAATATTTTTTTACACACATCTTATAGACACCTGTCACTCACCTGTCTATCTTTTGTGGTAAATTGTGCTTTATACATGAGTCAGCATTTGAAGAGGATCAAAAGATTTCATCAAAGTTGTCTTAAGACAAGAACACATTTTGGTTTTATGTTTTAGGACAACTTTGATTACATGTTTTAATCCACTTCAATTGTTGAATACTGTATTCCTATATTTCGACGGCAAGAAATAGGGTAGAAGCTTTAATGGAGCTAGTTTGTTCCTCACCTCTTTCCAGTTCTAAATTTGCCACAGAAGATATTTATTCTTGACACAATTCTTAGGTACATATATTTAGGGCACATTACAAGCAAATGGTGACACGGTCTTTAATAGATTTCTAATTTTGCCAATTAGATCTGGCACAGGCCGAAAGAACGTGTTGAGTGAAGTTACTATTGTTGATCTGGTGAAGTGCTCTTTTTTAAGAGCAGATACATGTGAGCTGTTCTCAGCTTTGGCCTCCATTCTGGTGTTATATGTAATAGATATACCTTGTATTTTTAATGATATAGTGGTAACGCTTTACATTAAGCTGTCATTTGTTAACATTAGTTAGTGTATTAACTACTGTAACATGAACAAACAACGAACAATGCACATATTACACATTTGCAATTCATGTCAACCCACTCCCATAAACTGTCAACATCTATAATAACTTATTAGTGTATTAGTAGACCGTTAGAAGATTATGCTGGTATACTTACAGAGAAACTATAGTTAGTAAAATATCTGTTGGGGTACCATCAAAATAAAGTGTAAAGTACTAATACTCTAATGACTGCTAGTAATTTTTTTAAATATCGACCAGTTGCAGATGGTGTTTTATTTACATGGGCTGGTGAATTTGTCAGGTGGGCCGTGTTGTGATCGGTCAGAATGGCATCATGTCGACGCCGGCTGTGTCGTGTGTGATCAGGAAGATCAAAGCAATTGGTGGCATTATTCTCACTGCCAGTCACAACCCTGGAGGACCTGACGGAGACTTCGGCATCAAATTCAATACTGCCAATGGAGGTAAAATGGCTCACATGAAGAAAAGATGTCATATTTCACTCAAAAATCAATGACAGAAATATGATATGTACCTAAAATGAGGCTCAAGTTATGACCATAAAGCATTATTTCCTAGTGGCTTTGTTTTTGTGGCAGCATGATTCCACTCAAATTACTATTCTGCTATTTAAATGACATTTTACATCTCAATTAATTTTTTATACAGTACATTTAACTTATTTTTTTTACCAGAAGTAAAATAATATTAAGTAATTGGAAAGCCCACATTGATCTTTATAATACATTATCATTCAAAAGTTTGGGATCAGTAAGTTTTTTTTTTTTTTTTTAATTAAAGATTTTTACATTTTTAGATTTTTAATCAGCAGGTATGCATTAAATTGATTAAAGGTAAAAGTAAAGGCATTCGTAATTTTACTGAAAATCCTGAAAAAAAATCATTATGAACTTTTTTTATTATTGATAAAATAAGGAATGTTTCTTAAGCAGCAAATCAGCTGTAATCATTTTTAATTTATAGTTTCTTTAAGTGTGTGTGTTTAAATACAATACACACAATTTTAAATAAACGCATGAAGAAGTCACAATATAAATGTCATGATGTGAGCTTCATTTTCTTTATATAATTTATGTATTTATATATATATATATAT
>JAUCMR010000051.1:1702485-1719112 GCA_032357425.1 Enteromius argenteus
CATAGCCTCAGACCAGGGGATGTGAGCATACAAATATTTTATTGTCCTACGCCTTCCACATAAATACATTTCTGTCAATGTACAGTCCACGACAATGCTAATGTTAATGTATTTAGTCTTGCTCTAACCCCCATAGCATACATGATCACCAAAATCTATACAGGTGGAGCTGGGGAAGGTGAAGGGTTTTTGAAGTGCAGCGAGCTCATTGGCTACCGATACAAAAGAGAGCCAATCAGCTGTGATATGTGATAAAGATATCATACTGAGATAGAGCTATTGGACTGCGCCATCTAGAGTTTCATGCCAGAACTTTGTATATAAATACATTTAGTCGAGTTAACTATTGGGATGACAAAGTTGAGTAATTTTTGGTTGGTTTTTCCAGTTTAGTTAGACTAAGAGTGTTTTCTCACCTGTCTCATTTGGTGCTTTTGTTACTTGATAATATGCATTACAGCTGATAAGGTAGGGGACATTTTCTGCCAGGACATCTTGGTATGCCTTGAAATGTTGCATTGTGAAAGTGAACTCAAACTAAGAATAAAATGTAGCAATTGTAGCATTTCAAGTTGCTGTTTCGCAACAAAGTGAAATGTCTGAATATGTCGTTCAAATGCACTCAAATATAGACATATGCTGGTATCAATTGTTCATGTTGCAATTAATTGCTAATGCTTTTATCACGTTATACGGTATTATCACAATGTTGAAATTTAGTTGCAAAAAAGTGATGTCATAATACAGTTATAACAGGTTTATAAACATTTAAATACAATGCACAAAACATTTATAAAGTTAAAAATTTTACACAGATTAACGTGCAAAAGAAACTAAAAGACCAATAGGTATCACTTTTTTTTTATAATAGATAAATAGTTACTTATTTAAATAGATTTTCAATAGCATAATTTTGCATAACACAAAATATCATTTCTGATTTTTCTTTCTATTTTGGGATGAAATTTGAGCCAGCGTGTTTTTGTATTTGTGAAATGAAGCAGCAGGTGTCTTAAAGCACCATTTGTACAATGGCCACCACAATTCTCCCCATCTGAGCGGCCTGAAAATCCCAACCTCTTTGAAGAAAAGAGAAATGAGGGTGTGAGTGTGGGTGGAGGGGGAAGAATGAAAGTTTGAGTAAGATAACATGTTTGTATGACCTCTTACACACACACACACACACAAACCACAGAGACGCAATGTACGTAAATGCAGCTCAGCGACGCATATTAAAAGCTGTGTTTATTGCATGCATGTGTGTGTGTGTGTTTGTGCGGGTGTGAATAGTCATGCATGCGTTAGCTTGCATACTTAAAAAGAGCAGGATTGTGTGTGACACAGCTCTGTGCATAATATTCACGAACGTGTTCAGAGGTTTGTGTGAGGATTTACAAATAGACAAACCTTGTTAATTCGCTTATGAACCCAGTCCAGGTCACGTTTCACCACAAAACCAAAAGAAAAAAATACTGAATTAAATATTTTAGATATATTATTTAAATAGATGAATTGAAATCATTATGATTAAGGGTTAAATTAGGATTTGTAAATACATATTTGCTTGAGGAAAAAACAACTACATATATAAATACACAAATACACACAGATACAGCTTTTTAAAAGTTTCTACTTTACTCTAGCTAATAAAAATATGTACTACAACTGTTTTGTAAACATTCCCATTTTAGTTATAAAACATTATTTCGGAATGTTCTGTTATGTTCTCTTAGAGGAACATTCCATTCTGTCATAAGAACATTACATCTTAATGTTCTTTCAACATTTAAAACACCTATTGTTTATATTTAACAAAAGTTTTTCTTGGTTATGTGAACATTAGAGGAACAATTTGTTTAATTACAAAACCTTTGTTTAATTATAAACCTTACTTCTTGATTATGTGATCAGCATTGTGTTCCTTGTAGCTGATCCTTCCAATAATCAAATTATTTTCTAAGAATAATGTCGTCAAATTTGATGTCATTTTATTTTGTTAGTTCACTGGAACTGAAACAAGGAACACTGTTTCAGATTGTTCGGTTGCAGCTGTTCAACAGAGTGGGATTTGTACACGTAAACGTATATTAAAAATAAAATACGAATCTAAATGTAATGAGAATTTAACAAAATTGAGAATAATGGGAATTACAAAAGCAAGTAAAAAAGCAAAGCATTTTTATTATAGTGAGTAGAATTTTGAGGAAAATGTGCTTAACAGTCATGAAAATAATAACACAATTCTAAAAAATCATCTGCTGAACATATATATTTATGTAAAAATGAAACAACATACTTATTCTGACCTGTACCTATTAAAATATATAAAAGAACAAATGATGCATTTCATGCTTTTTGTAAATGATTAAAAACAATTTGCATAATACAAAAGAGCTATTGTGCCAAATTTTTAAATGATAATAAAATGCACGCAGTGTGATTTTTAAATAGCCATCTAAAGGTTCTTGTTTAAATATGAAGTGATTTTTGATATATAAGCTTTTGTTTCACTGAATGACATTTTAATAGGTGTTGTCTGTAAACACCTATTTTTTCTTGGTTTGTATAAGAGGAACAATTTATTTTATCACATTGAAACGTTTGGAAACAGCAGATTGTTATCTGTTGTCTGTAATCATGGCAAAAATGCTTGATAGTCATAATTTTTTGTGTAGAAAAATGTGATTTAATGGCACACAATCTAATGTAGGAGGAAAAAGCTAAAGCTGTTTGAAACACCTATCTTTGTCCTCGACCCGCCTGCAGGTGTTTGTGTGTGTGTGTGTGTGTATGCGCTCCAGGTGTAGAGGGTTTAGCCACTGATCTGCAGAGCTGAGAGTTGCGAGGAGGGGGGCAAAGAATTGTGGGATGTTTTGGTTCCTGTTTCAGAGGCCTCTTAGCCTCATTGACGTCATTACCACCCACCTACTAGTACCTTCACTTCCTGTGTGTTTGAAAGCGCAGATGCCTCATGGTCCTGGCAGGAAGAAACACACACACACGCACTGAAAATGGTGGAAAACTGTGCTCACTTGCGTTCATCAAGCATATCTTGAGCACCGGAGGAAATCAGAGTGTGTGTGTGATGTCCCTGCTGGTCATTAGAGCTGCTTCCATGCTTCATCCTTTCACTTTTACTCCATTCGTTCTTACAGCTACAGCAACCTATTAATTGCTTAACACATACACTTACATCAATTAATCAAGAGACAATAAATCATAATAAATCATTCAATTAAAGGGATAGTTCACCCAAAAAGTAACATTCTGCCATTGTTCCACACCTCTATGAGTCTTTCTTTTGTTTATTCCAATAGAAGATACTTTAAAAAAAATACAGATAACCCCAAAAAAGTTTTGGTTCCCATTGACTTCCATGGTATTTTTTTGTTCATACAATGGGAACCAAAACTGCTTAGTTACCAATAACCTTTATAATTTCTTCCATTGTGTTCAAAATAAGAAAGAAAGGGATGCCATTTTGAATGAGAACATAAATGAACAGACCATAATCTATTATTTATTAGCATGGCTGCAGTTTATGTCTGTGGTCAGAAATTAGCCAGACCTCATGGCAAAGGTGCCATCAATAAAAACAAATTTTCTCAATATATATATTTACATATGTTATCTAACCTATATTTTAGTTTGGAATGGGTTTAAATAAATATAAAGAGATAGTGTATTGTATGTTTTTACCAACACAGTCTCACGACCAATTCATACGTATTCGTACGAGGTGGAAAAATCGTGCTAATTCATACAAAATCGGGTTGATTTTCATATTTTTAGAAATGTCCTTATGAAGGTAGAATATATATATATATATAAATATATATATATATAATTATTAATTTTATATATATATATATATACTTATTATTAATAATAATATTATTATTATAGTTGTTATTAATATAATTATTATCATTATTATTGATTTATTATTGTTTTTATTATTATTTTCATTTTAAAATAACAAGCGTAATTACAGCTGTTGTTGTTATAAAATAATTTTTATCTACTTATTTATTTATTTATTCGTCATCATAAACAAATTAACTAAAGCTATATGTAGAAAAGTAAAAAACTCAGTAAAAAAAAATTAATTTTTATTATTGTTGATTTAATTATTATCTTTAATAATTACAATGATAATAATAATAATTTGTTGTTGTCTTTATGCAATTATTATTTTTATTGTTTTCATTTATTTATTTTTTATTGTTGACTTTTAATTGTAATAATCACATCATCATAAATGTTTATAACAAAAACCAAACAAACCAAACATAAAGTATCAATAGTCTAGTTGTTTCTATTAATAAATATCTTGCTCCATACTTTTAAGTAGAACTGTGTATAATAGACTCTATTGAAAACAAGCTTGTCATTTCAGCTGCATGTCTTCAGCAGTCAGAGCAGCAGAGAGGGGGTTTTTATTGTCGTTTTGTGTCGTCATAAGGCTCTGCTGCCAGTGCCCTGGCCCTGAACCGCGGCTTCATAAAACACTTCCAGAGAAATTAAAGAGGAACAGAGAGGCAGAAAAACATGCAGAAAATAAAGAGAAGAACTTTCATCAGGAGCCAGGCTTTTCAGAGGGAGAGGTCTCATCCTCTGGCCTCTGTTTATACTTTCTCATGTAAATCTCTCTCTGTCTTTCTGGTGCTGCCAAGAGCCGTCATGCTGAAGTAGCTCTAATGACAGAAAACAAGAGAAAAACACTGCCTGGATGATCCACCTCAGCACAAACATACATCACAGAAACACATTTGTTAATGCCATTCTTTAGACACAAAAGGAGAACTGACTTCATCCACTAAATAACACCAGCTTGTTAAAAGTTGCAAAGTTGGCTCAAAGAAGCTCCAGAAAAAGAAAAAAAAAACAGATTATATTTTAGTGTGATCTGATTATCCAGAAACTGTAAGATGGCACTAGATAGTTGATGTAGGACTGGGTGTGAAAAGTGTTTGCGGTTACCGGTGCGGATGCACAGACGTTATTAGCGGTTGTAAACCATATTAGCAAAATCGCTGTGGCCTTGGTTTTGTTCACTTTCTGACGACATGTCACAGGATGTGTAAACATCTCATCCACAGCTGCCTGTGTGCTACAGTATGTGTGTGTTTACATGTTGTTGCACGCAAGACAAAAAGAAAACAAAAAGTTTTCAGTCAGCTGCAGATGAACTTGTCTTTCCATAATAATATTTTATATTATTATTCATAATTATATGGATTTATTACCAAACTATGCTAATATAACTTCATTAACTAATACTGCTAATAAGTTATCTCTCTCTCTCTCTCTCTCTCTCTATATATATATATGTTAATTAACTAATAAGCCCAAAGTGTGTATACTGTGTATATTTATTGTGTGTGTGTATATATATATATATATATATATATATATATATATATATATATATATACTAACACATGCATGTATATATTTAAGAAAAATATGTTAAGTTTGTTTTAAGTTTATACATTTATACATTTATTTTCTTTAATATATACATACAATTGTATGAATATAAATGCATATATGATTACATATGTGGAAATACATAGACATAATTTTAAAATATATGCTTGTGTGTTTATACATAATAAATGTACACAGCATACACACATATATTATGTAAACAAAAACGTTTATTTTGAATGTGATTAATTGCGAATGAACATTTGACAGCACTATTATATTATATTATATTATATTGTATTATTTACTTATTTGATTCCTTACAAAACTTGCCAAACATGTACTTTATTATATACTACTTTATTTAATTTTATTATTTAATTCTTTTTTGTAAATATAGTTTTATGTATATTCCAGTGATGATCATTTATATTATTATATTATATTATATTATATTAGCATTTATTTATTTGCTTGTTTGTTTATAAAACTTGGCAAATATGCAATTCATTATGCAATTCAACTGATTTTGTTACCTTGGTTACATATTTTAATGTTTGTATCTCAAGGATCTGTTTATGACACTACTAATGTTTCCTGCTCGAAAAGGACCGTAATGCTTGTAGTTTCAAAGTGCTTGGAAATACATTTCTTGTTGCTTCGATTTGAATGTGTTTGCAGGAAAAACTCATTCTTTGCCCCGATCCGTTCTGCATTGCTCTAAACCTCCTGGATGTTTTCTCACATTACAAATCCAGTCCAGATTTTCTGTTCTGCAGTCTCCGGAGCAGCAGTGCAAGTCTTAAAGCGTTGCACCCGGTTAGTATTTGAATTATGCCATTGACGTCAGCAGAGCTGTAAAGCTGACCGGCGTCCCTTCCCTAAAGTCATTTCTGGCCAAGAGCTCTCTATGGTGCATTGTGGAGGCTGTCAAACGGGTGTAAGATGAGTTGCAGACGTGAAGCAGAGAGAATAAAAGAAAGCAAACCAGAGAGGGAGTGTGTGGAAAGTGTTGTTTGCCGGTGATGCAGCAGCAGATGTAGGTTGAGATAAAAAACCACAGCTGTAGACAGTGAAAGTTAGACCCCTGAATAAGTGTTTCGTAGGAGCAATAAATGTCAAAAAACCTACACAAGACCCTCTTGGCCCATAATGCAGATTGTGCGGCAAAACTACAAAAGGCCCACAGAGTCACATAAGGAATAAATTAACCAAAAGTGTTTCTTATTTCCTAGTGCCAATATTGCACTGCACAAATAATGATATTTAAGATTAAAAAAAAATTAACTGTTACCAGGACTCCAGCCTTTGTCCGGACAGCAGATAAACACGTCTGTCGTATTTGGCAACCTGACTGAATGCAGTTGACCTCAATGACACAGTGTTGATTCATGGAGCCGTTTGGTATTCTAGTCCTCCTGCCCACGTGCGAAGCCCAGACAAACAAAAACACACGAGTGGGACGGCGAGAGCCAACGAGCCATGCCAGAGAGCAAACATGTGTGTGATCCAGCCATCCATCAGCTCAGCCTCCACGCTCCCTCTGTTTGTGTGTGGGAAGCTGTCCCAGACTGCTTTATTATTTTTGGATATGTAATTTGGATCAAAACAACACTGACAAAAACATGATAGCAGTAACATTCCGCAATATGGGTCAATGATGTGACAATCACAGAATTACGCCAAAACACAGAATGTGATTCAGACATAAAGCACAATGACTTAAACACTTCTTTCAATTTCTCTATTGGGCATGTATAGTCATAAAGAGTAATGCAACTGTCCTGGGGATGGGGGGGGGGGGCAACACTTTATTTGAGGGAGCACTATTAACTAGTTGCTTATTAGCATTCATATTACTAGAGTTTTGGTTGTTTATTAGTACTTATAAAGCACATAGACCTATTAATCCCTTATTGTGCATAAGCCTGTTTTAGATCCCTTAATCCATCCCATACCTAAACTTAACAACTGCTGTACCTTTATTAATATTTGAGAAACCTTTGTCCACCAAAACAAAGTAGTACAACTAACATTCAGAAAATTACAGAAAACAAAATAAATTAGAATTAATTGTTGTGAATTGTGAATGCTCTGTTATTTAAACAACATCTAACAAAATCTGCTGTGGGTTATGAATGATGTCTCAAGTAGTGTGGCTTTTATTCGATTACTCTCTTTTTGTGCAATCTGCCATTTTAGCATTTAAGGCGTTAATATGAATGAAAAATCCCATAGACGTACACTGAAAGAAGTACCCGGGTCATAGACTTTTTACTCGAACTAGTAAGCAACCAGCCAGATCTGCACAGACACTGTGTGGCATTAAGGCGAGAGTTTTACATGTTCAAGCACCATTCACATTTTCTTCAGCAATGTTGAGTTTTCCTTACAAACATCCCATCATTCACAAAATGATTCAGGGCACATGGTCTGTCAGCGAATGCTTTGATAAGGCGTTTTACCAGCATCAGCCTGTCCACTCGCGTCTGAATCACACATCTGTCCGTCGTGAGTTCACAGCTTTATGAGTCACATTCAGCAGACCGCTCGAAACGAGAAGCTCTTCGCCTCTTTATGAGCGAAATAAGGAAGACCTGGCCCATATATCAGCGTTTCGGCCCAGGAGCAGAGCTCACAGAGAGGGCCAGTGTGCCCCGGCGAGGGCAGGAGGGGCCGCCCTCACAGAGCTGGTTTTGTGGGATGGAGAGGATGCTGGGTAAGTTTACACTACGGTCTTTTATGAGGAGAGTCGTACAGTAGGCCGATCAAACAGAAAGTCAGGCACTCTGTAGACCTTAGCAAGGAAGGTTTGACTTCTTAAAGGTCACTGGTAAAGAGTCTCACCGTGATGATGTACGTCACAGGGCTGGGCAAAAGGGAAATTGTGAAACACCTCATGACATTTACTTTGAGTCTAATAATTGTATCAGATGTGCGTGTTCAGTACTGAAAATGTGCCGTGTCAGAATGAGCATGTCTAAATCCGGAAAATCTTTATTGTACTCAGAGTTTGATTTGTGTTGCTGACATTATATTTTCATCATTGTGAAAGAGATAAAGCAGAGGTTGATATAAGTGACGGTTATGCATGCCACAGTTGTTGACCTTGAACAGTTTTTGTTTTCCTTTTGAAAGGTGTTAGGGTTGTCAATTCAGGATTTGCATGGTGGTTTTTGCGTGTTGTTAAAGGTGAGATGCATCCTGTTTTTGTAGGAAACCATGATGTTGTCATGATTTTATCTTCTGCTGTACCTGAAGTATTTGAACTGTTGAACTTTACTATACTGTAAAAACAAATCTGTAGTTTTTACAAAATACCTTTGGCTGCTGTGGTTGCAGGATTAATATAAAAAAAAAAAAAAAACTGATTTACGGCCAAATACTGTAGATTTTACAATATAAAACTGTAGTTTACCAACTAGAAAAATGTAATGTAAACCAATAAATTCAACAACGCACACTGATATTAATATCTGTTTTGTACCTTTAACATATTGACAACCACCATAATAATGCAGAATCAAAGCTCATGACAAGCAGAAGTATATACTAATATATAGGAGGTGGACAGAGTCATTCACGCAAACACAAAACACCATCATGATAACTCACGTGATATTTAAATAATGCAATAAACATTTCTTTTGTTTGACACTGCAATGAAAAAAATCACACTTTTCACAAACTCCAACAACAACAAAAACAAAATAGTGTTTGAATAAAACACAAAATCTTTGAAGAACAACTATAAACCATTATATATGGTAATAATAATAATATAATATTTGTTTAAGCTTATATTAAGTGCATGTAAACAGGGCTGAAAACCCTGAAAAAAGTGATATGTGTATTATTATTTTAGTAAAAAATCAGGCAGAACAAGTTGGGAAAATACAAGACAACAAATATTAATTTATTTGTTAGTTTGCTTGTTTTAAATGATTTTGATACGATATCAAATTATAAATAATACCATTGAACTGTATACTTTATAATAATACTAATTTATATTATTATTATTATTATTAAATAATTATATATAGATAGATTATTTTACTATTTACTATATATTAACATTATGATTAATATTCAAATCAGGGGTCATTTAAAGTTTGTGTATATATAAAGTGTTGGATGAGTTGTCAGTTGTCAGAACAGATTGTCATGATGATTTTTTTCTCTGATGTTGAAGGTGAGATGCATCCTGTTTTGATAGGGTGTGAAGCTTGAATCTGCTGTTTGAACTGTTAAACTTTATCACCTTTATCTGCATCAAGAGAACAAATCACAATCAGATTGACAGCAGGTTCAAAGCAGAGTACTCCAAAATAGTGTGTTTTGGAGGTTGTTATAGGGCATAACTATTCACTAATTTTAAAATAATGAAATCAATTATACTAACTAGTATATATTAGTACTGTTATTATTAATATTAAAATATGGGGTCAGTATTTTTTTTTTTTTGTTTACCAATGCTGCATTTATTTGATTAAAAATACAGTGAAAAAAAGGTTAATATTGCTTGAAGTGACATCACTTTTATCTTTTCTTTGACAGTTAAGCTGTTTTATATATATAATAGTGTGTATATAATTATTTATTTTTTCACAGATGTCAAAATTGCTACTTTCAATCTTCAGCTTGCACTGGAACGGTCCAGCCCATAGTTTTAAGCGTCACTAGTTGTCAGTGGCACATGCTTGGCTTCGTTTAGGCCCCTGGTGAAAGTTGCCCACTCATTGTTCTCTCTCAAGCTCCCGTGGTGATGACATATTGATGCTGTTATTCATGTGTATTTGTGCCAGGCTTCAGATCTACACACGCCGCTTAAATGGACTCCATATGTGAAACATCTTGAGCGCAGGAGGTTTCTCTCAAGTGACCTTATTCATCAGGAGTAATGCACTGTATATCCCTCACAGACGTCAGCGGGGTTAATGCAAACCCTTCACTCGCTTTTACAGCGCTTACGCACATGGCATCCGGAGCTCCTTGTTGGATGTGGTCACTTTATTTGTAGATGCTCGCTGGAACGCAGTGATTAACTCATCAGCGATAGTCTAGGGATCAGATTTACTGAAGCGCTAGCGTTCATGCTAATTGATGCATCTGCCACATGAGCAATCATAGGAGCATGATGAATACCGCAGTAATTAATTGGCTGTCTTAGTCAGTCCACAGCAGAAAACCGCACTTGCTTCATGTTTAAAATCAGGCCTTTTTTCTTGATAAATGTTTGGATTGTTTAGTCTGCTCCTCATCAGATGGTTGCTTTAATGTCTTTAAAAGACAGTGGTTTGCCTTAAGATATTACTGTGATTTAAAACAGTAAAATGTTGGAACAATGTGAGGCAAGAGCGATACTCTTGTTCCTGACTGTGTCACAGAGTGCAGTTCATAATGCAACTTAAAGACATTTTGCACTGTCAGCATTATCAGAGTTTTTTAACAGTTGTAAAACAACAACTACACATTACAAGGATGTGCACAGGGCCAAGAAATAAGCATTACATTTCCTGTTTCTGTACTGTGTAATGAGAGGAAATAAACATTATACATGTTGTAATGAGACTCGTGTGATAAAATAATTACACTGCTATGCAAAACTTTGAGGTGCTTTTTTTTTATATAATTTTTTTAAATATAATTTTTAAAATATAATTTATTCCTGTGATGCACAGCTGAATTTTCAGCATCATTACTTCAGTTGTCACGTGATCCTTCAGTAATCATTCTAATATGCTGATTTAAGGTGCTATCCATGTAAAAAAAAAAAATAGTTGGGCTTCTTCATATTTTTGTGGAAAACATAATTTTTTACAATTATTCCTTGATTAATATAAAGTTCATAATAACTATTTTCGAACCTTATAAATGTCTTTACTGTTATTTAATGCAGCAATTTAGTAAAAGTAGAATTTAAAAGTAAAAGTAGAATTTAATGTGCACTTTGAAATTGCTAGTTAATTTCAAAAATATTAAAAGTTAAATGAAACCTTACATTTGTAAATAAAAAAGGCCAAAATATTAGTTTCTTATAAAGCGTACTGCAATAATATTTGCTTTAACTTAAAAAATAGTGTATTAGTAATTTCTATAAAAATAAATTAAAAAAAAATTCTGTAAGGGCTAGGTTTAGTAGAGTGGGTTAGGTGTGATCATTCGTATGAACTATCTAGTAAAATATGTACGAATTACCGTGAGATTGGTAAAAAAAAAAATACATTGCATTTTAATAAACATGCATTTTGATTGGTAATGATGCAACACGACACTGTCGTTATTTCTATTTCTAAACGACGTATTGGGACGTTTTTTGTTGGAGGACCAGCTTACTAACTGATAGAGGTGGTAGGAGTAGCTACTGAAGTATTCTACTTAAGTAAAAGTACTATTACGCTAATTAAATTTTTACAAAACAGGATATAAATCTCAAACTAGTTTCTAAATTACATTACTGACTATAATTTTTCCTCTTGTAACTTGCAATCAGAAACAGACCACA
This sequence comes from Enteromius argenteus, assembly GCA_032357425.1. Classification (NCBI taxonomy): domain Eukaryota; kingdom Metazoa; phylum Chordata; class Actinopteri; order Cypriniformes; family Cyprinidae; genus Enteromius; species Enteromius argenteus. Next base: position 1,714,427 of record JAUCMR010000051.1, read on the forward strand.
ATTTAATGATAATGCATTTGTGCGCTTGTATACAGTATGTATCTGACCTGAGATTTCTCACTGTGATTGTAGTTGTGTAATAAAGATCTGTGAGTAGATTTTGAACTGGAATCCAGATGAACTTGTCAGTGCAACATGCCCTAAAGTCAACAAATGTTCATTTAGACAACACATCATTCTTTCTTCATGCAGAGTTTTGTGAAATCTATAGCTGCAGCCTGAAGGCAGACTCCAGCCTGAGCGACGCACAGAAATCTGCTCCATGATTTAGCGGTGTCTCGACCTCAGGGGAAGTGGTTTACTCTGCTTGGCTCCTGTTGAGCTTTGTCTGAACGCCAGCCAGCAAGGGGAGTAAAGTTTGCCTCTCGGGTTACTCCTGCAAACACAGCCCTGGCTTTGATTTCGTGCCTCCTTCTCTTTAGCCCTATCGGGGATCAAGTGGAGGTGGTGGGGGGTTCTGTGAGTTGTGATCTCTCAATAAATATAAATGCTGATACCACCTTGGAAAAGCCTTGTGTCTACTGAAAGATCAAAGTTAATGCTCAGTGTGAGGGTGGTGGAGTCATTCAAACCGACGATGCATTGCAGAGCCTTTCTGCAGGATTTGTAGTGGTGTGATTCATTCCCCTCGGCTTTAGGCCTTTTCCATGTTGTTTTGTCAACTCTTTATCTTTATTGTCGCTAGTATGCTGTAAAATTGTAAAATACCATAATGCAATTCTATAATTCGCATTACTCTAGTGCTAAAAAAAATAGTTGAATGTTTAATATTTGCTATTTATTACATTGTTCAATTATATTGTTAAATTGTATATATTGTACATATATATAGTTAGTTGTTAGTTGGTGTTAGTTATGTAAACATAATTGTATTAAAGTATGTTTACAACTTTATTTAAAAAAAAATATTTATATACATACACTTCCCTTAATGCAATTCTATAATTCGCATTACTCTTGTGCTAAAAGTGCTAGTTCTTTTAAAATTTGCTATTTATATATATATATATATATATATAGGTATAGGTATGCAAACCTAATTGTATAAATGTATATTTACAAATTTACAAAATTTTATTAAAGTATAAAGTATTTACAACCTCATTTTTTTATTTCATAGTGCTAAAGATAGTATTTGAATATACATATTATTTATTATATTATTTAAATAATATTTTATTGTCATTTAGTTTATTAATAATAATATATTTATATTTACAATTAATATATTACATTTAAAATTCCAAATAATATTGTGTTTTGAATTGTGTTGTAGGGGGAAAAAATATAGGTATATATATATATATATATATATATACATATATATATATATATATATAAATTGTGTTTTATTGAAGGGGGGGAGGTAAATATATATATATATATATATAAATTGTGTTTTATTGAAGGGGGGGGAGGTAAATATATATATATATGTATATGCGTGTGTGTATGTTTTTCTTACGCTAGGTCATACAAATCTAATGAGAATGAGCATTGAAAAGATTTCCAGAAATAAAAACTCAAACCACAAATTATGATAATGAATTATTAACAATTTGTCAAATGCATTGCGGTCCTAAAAATAGGCTTCATTTTCTTGTTGTTTTGGGTTTAATTATGGCCTTAATGTGTGTTTTGATGAGCTTCATCCATCAAGTTCATTTACTAAAAAGATAATTGGCCGTTAATCATTCTCTCCCCAATTTGGTTTCAATAAACTACATTTTCGGTCAACAGAAGAGGAGAGAAATAGGGAATGAGTTTTGGAGTCCCTCCCACTAAGCTCCCCTGGGTCTGAGGCTCATTGACACATCAGCACAGAGAGAGAGAGCGAGAGAGACTGGCAGACAGACTGCACAGTAGGTGAGTTTGGAGACCGAGCCGGTGACACAATGGAAAGGACTATGAAGCAGACAGTGAGCTATTAATCCAGCTCGTATCAGTGCAAAATGACTACATCAGCAGCTCTCAGCCCACCATGAAAGATCACTGCTCCTCAATCTGCACCGCTCCCGTCGGACCACCTTTTCTGGCCATGCAGCAGAGGCTGGATCCTGAATACATATCCGTGTGTCTCTTACCAGATGAATCCTACCAGAAGCTGGCCGTGGAGACCATGGAGGAGCTAGACTGGTGTCTGGACCAACTGGAGACCATCCAGACGTACCGCTCCGTCAGTGACATGGCCTCCAACAAGGTGAGCCGGCAGCTCGTCTGCTCTCACTTTACCTCAGCACTGCTGGAAACAGCGGGGCATCTTTGTGCATGTTTTCAGAGATTTTCACATTTCAAAAAAGTTCTGTATTGTCACTGATGGTTCTAATTAGAACTGTCACCATCCATGGAATCTCTCCATTGCACAATGGAATTTGTAGTGGAAAAAAATGTTCTTCAGATGTTCTTCACAGTAATTAAAATGGTTCTTTAAGAAATGTTCATTGAGAGGTGTTCTGTATGGCATTGCTGTAAAACATCTTCTTTGGAACTTTTATGTTTTATAAACATACTGCAAAATTTGTTTGTTTGAGATTTTTCAGTTTGTGTATTTTTTATCGCTTTTGACATTCGTGTGTTATTTCAATGCCTAGTAAGTCAATGTTTTGTTGAAATACCAATGAGATGCAATAAGCATGATATGACACTCTATTTTGGCATTTTACAAACACTAATTAAAAATTTTAATTCTGTGATCATTCACAGTAACACTTTAGAATAGTAACAGTTGTTAACTATTAACTACAACTTTTGCCTCAATCACTTCTTAATCTGCTGCTTATTAGTAGTTAGTGCGGTAGTTGTTAAGTTTAGGTATTGGGTAGGATTAGGGATGTAGAATAAGGTCATGTAGAATTATTTGTAGAATTATAAGGCATTATTGGTGCTTAATTAGCAGTAATAAATGGCTAATATTCTAGTAATATGCATGCTAATAAGCAACTAACAGGTGTAACTGTAAAGTAAAGTGTTACCTCATTCACTTATTGTCATGTCATTGCAAAAAATAAGATATTTTGAGGAATGTTTGCAGTCAAACTGTTTTGGTCCCCATTGACTTCCATTGTGATTTTTTATTCATACAATGTAAGTCTATGGAAACCAGAACTGTTTAGTTAACAACAATTTTCTAAATATCTTTGTGTCCAGCAAAAGAACTAAATTCAGTAACACTTTATTTTAGGGTCTCTAGTTGCTTAATAGCATGCATATTACTAGAATATTAGCATTTATTAGTAGTAATTAGGCACATATTAATGCCTTATTCTACATCCCTAATCCCACCCAATACCTAAAACTACCTTAATAACTATTAATAAACAGCAAATTAAGAATTTATTGAGGGAAAAGTTGTAGTTAGTAGTTAACAAGTGTTACCAGAAATTTACAGTATACAGGTTTGTAATGAGTTTGAGTAAATTATGACTGAATTTTTCCTAAACTAAACTAACAAATTAAGTCTGTTTTGTCTGATATTCTGAGTTATTGGATGCTTCTCTTAGACAATGTCTGAACATTTTAGTCATGCTTTTACGATAGTCTGCTGGTATTGTTTAGTCACAGCTCTCAAATGCAGTTATGAATGGTGGATTTTTGAGTACTGATGCATGAATACAGTATGTGGTTGTTCGTGTAGAACAGTGTCTATGAGGTTTATACTGCAAACGTCATTAATGATGAGCTGTTGATGTGAGATCTACAGATATAGCCACATTTATATATCAACAGGAAAGCATGCAATGAAAACTCGACCGATTGCCTGATTATTGCCCAGAGAAATACAGACGAAACATTAAAGAGAATATCTTAGTTCCAGTTTGTTGTCTTGGTGAAAGGCAGTTGGCCCAAGCAATTATTTGATCTTTTTTTTAGCATATTTTCTCTCTCACAAGAGTTAAACTCTGTATATGTGGGTGGTTATGGATTCGGTGGATTTACTGGAATCGTTGTGTTGAAATGAAACTGTTGAAATACTCATTACTTAGAGTGAAAAACTAAATGATTAAACTTTTTTTCAGGCAGGCATTATTTGAGTACCTGTGCTGGCACTGGCCTCTTTTTCAGCTGTGACCTCATTGCTTTGTTTACCCTGATACCTAATCAGATGTAGATAGAGAACATGGAGTAACAGAGGACACACGTTACCTCACTGGCATCCAACCGTTATGCTGCATTTTATCATGTAATGCAATTATTAATTATATTTCACATTGTAGAATTATAGCCGTAGCATAATGATATTTACAAAATTATAAGTGGTATTATTTAATATGTGAAATGTTTTTTTGAAGGTGTAAATAAAAAAGAATATTAGAGTATGCTTTACAGACTTTCTATTTCACAGTTGCACATTTTATTTCTTATTACTTGCCATTTCTTTGTAATTATTAGTGGAATTTACTATATTAAACTATACACCAATTTTAATAAGGTATATATGATATATAGGCTACAGTTATTTTTAAATATAAGATAAAGGAGAAAAGTAAAAAAAGAATAATTTTATTTTGGGGCCTGCTACTTTTTTCCCATTTTTAAAAATCACTTAGGTACAATATAAAACTGATATATATATTTCATAATATACAGAATAAAATATTTTACCAAATTTAATTATATTATTATAAATAGGCAAAATATTTACAAAATTATTTCTATTCATTATATATATATATATATATATATATA
>JAUCMR010000051.1:1719212-1743254 GCA_032357425.1 Enteromius argenteus
AATGTAAATGGTCATGAAAATAAAGAAAACACATTGAATGAGAAGGTGTGTCCAAACTTTTGGCCTGTACTGTATACTGTTTATATATATATATATATTATCTATCAATATAAAAAAATTCACACAAACACACACACTATATATATATATATGTGTGTGTGTGTTTGTGTGTGTTTTTTGAAAATATTTACATGTATTTATTTATATTCTTACATTTTATATTATATTTAAATATACTAAACATAAACATAACATATATTTTCTTAAATATATACATGCACATGTTTGTGTTTATATATACGTAATAAATATACACATTACACACACATATTTTATGTCAATTCATTTTTATTTTGAATGCAATTATATATATATATATATATATATATTTATTTATATATCATTTACAGATTGAAAAAATAATTCTAGGCATATAGGTGATTTTTAAAAAAAAATATTTTGTTATTGTTTGTTTATTACTTATAGTTAAATCTTTCTTTGAACCGGAAAGGTAACACATAATGATATTCAGCTACATTGTGCAAGTCTTGGATTCACGTCATAATTTACGAAAGAGTCTTGGCTTTGAAGCAGTGAGTAGAAACTGAGCAGTCAGAACATGACCAGCACTGTACCTGCAGCTGCAGACAGACAGAGAGGGAGGTGCTGGGAGTCATGAGGGAGGAGAGGTGAATCACACAGCTCTTAGTCTTACGCACTTCCTGACAGCCGTCAAAGTGAGCTCACAGACACGGCCTCGCCACATGCTCACCAGCAGCGCACAAACACCATCACTGCAACAATGGGACTATGCTACTCAGAGAAAAGGAGAAAGTTTGGTGTGCTAAAAAGCTGGAGAGAGGTGAGTTAGTGCTATGGACTTTTGAACAAAGCCTGGCTTTGCTTTGAGGTTTTATGCTGAAGGAACTGATTCATCTGAGTTATTGGAGATCGGTTGTCTTTTTCGTTTAAGGGATTGGCTTATGCTTTAAGTTGTAAGAATTGAGAACATGAGCTCAGAATCTTTTATTTTTTGTTTGAATATGTTTAGATGTGAGCAAAAAATTAAAATACTTTACAGAGAAAAATGGGACTAGCACAGCAGTTTGACTTTCTTAACTATTATTTTTCTTGTAACTTTAATTAGGTTTTATTTTTAAATTTTCTAAAACTATTTATTATTTTAAAATAATATCCTTCACTATAAAATACATAATTTATTTTGATGTTAAATTTAAATAATGAATTGCTACTATTATTTTCAAAGAAATCATTTATTTAAGAATTATTTTAAAATATATGCTATTTGAAAAATATCCTGTTCTATTAAATATGTATTATATTTTATAAGAATTAACCTAAAATAAATTGGAAAATATGTAATTATTATTATTGCATTCATGCATTTAACAGAAGCTTTTATACAATGCAACTTGCAAGACATATATTTTAGAAACTGTGCATACCCTGGGGGGGGAAATGTTTGCTCCATTGAGTAAAATAAGATGCTGCAAAACCGCGTTCATAACTTCCCAGTAGAACAACATATTGCGGAAATACAGCTATTAGGAACAGACGTCACTTGATATTAAATGTGGAGGATGTGCAAGATTAATAACTGTAGTATTTGTGTGTGTGTGTGTGTGTGTGTGTGATGACTGCATGCTACTTTAGTCTGCCTTTTTTGTTTCATGCAAACATTTACGAAAATTTGCTCAGATATGCAGATAGGAACTATAACTAAAGTTGCTTCTAGTATGCATGGATATAAAAAAATAAATAAAAGCATGCATTTAAATGTAAATACATTGAAATGTTTAGTCCAGCAAGCAGAGTGTATGAAGCTTAGTGTGTTTCCATGTGTCCGTCTTTTGGCGCACCAGTGGATGTGGAGTGTAAAGACAGGAGAGAGAGAGACAGAGATAGACAGAGAGAAGGAGGAGGAGGAAAGAGAGACAGAAAATAACCGAGACAGAAACAAGACTTAATGTTGGAAACGCACCGTACGGCAGATGCAGCAGATCTCCTGGAATTCAGTCTGGATGTCTTCTGACGGTTGCTGTTTATCTGAGCCTGGCTGGGATGTGAAAGGGAACGCAGAGGGATGAGATGAGATTAGATGAGATGAAGAGAGACGGTGCGGAGCCAGCGCTGGGCTTTAGTTTGAGTTCAGGGTTTAGGCGACTAACTGAAGACTCCAACATGCCTGAAGTCAACTATTTGCTTTCAGTGTCCTGGGGTTACATTAAGGTTTGTGAGAAAGTTATTCACTGGCATACGTTGTTTGCCATGTGTTGGTCGTTAAATTTAATGTTGCTTGAGTTTCTTGCAGTGCTTTGTTAAAATAAAGTGTGAGGGACCGGCGCAATGAGGTATTGGTAATGTATGAATTTAACAATGCGTGTCTTTTTTGTGTATTTTAGTTCAAGAGGATGTTGAATCGGGAGCTGACACATCTGTCCGAGATGAGTCGCTCTGGAAACCAGGTGTCTGAGTTCATCTCCAACACATTCTTAGGTGAGTCTGAACGCTCTTATCATTGTCTTCATTAAATGATGATTCAAACGCTTGGAAGAAAACATCACATGCTGACTGATAGCTCCTTTGTAAACCCTTGAGTGTTTAAAAGCTTGGGAATTCACGCAATGATTCACATGCATTTTAATGCATATACGAATACAATACTGTAGATGTATTTGAATATAATGCATAATTAGTGTACTTTTAGTTGGAGTCATCTTTTCAAATAGGGCCTGTTTATAAGTTCAGGGTCAGTAGGTTTTTTTAATTAATTGATACTTTGATTCAGAAAGGATTTGGTTTAAAATTAAGTAAAGAGAGTTAAGGTAACATATATAATGTTATTAAAGATTTCCATTTATCACAGAATCCTGAAAAAATATGCAGTTTTCACCATGAATCAGCACTGATAAATTCAATGTTTCTTGAGAATCAGATCAGAACATTAGAATGATTTCTGAGGGACACTGAAGACTAATGATGTTGAAAATACAGATGAGCATAAAAGACTTCTTTCAACAACAAAATGCCATAGTAAAAACCACAAAACTTACATATCGGACAAGATCTGTTGATTGTGTTTTTACTACAGTATGCAGTGTTTTTAGACTAGTGAGCTAAACTGAGAAATTTGGTGAAAATCATACTTCAGATGGTGATAATGATAAAGGGTTGTGGGTAGAGAGTTTGTCGAGCTCCTCTATGAAAGCACTAATATCTAGAAAGAGGGGGTTTAATGATTGCCTGCACCTCTGCTCTGTTATTCAAACCAGTCAGATCTGGTCTGCCAGCGAGAGAGAGAGAGTGTGTGTGAGAAAGAGGAGAGCTGAAACTGTAGTCTGCGTCAGATGCCACGGGGTCACTGTACTCCCCTAACTCTGCCGTTCAGAGCCCTACAGCCTACACACTACTCACAGAGTCATCCGTGGGGAGATTTTCAGACAAACACACTTAATATGCAGCGCTAGTGATGTTTGAGAGAGCAGAACGAATGTGTGGTTCTGAGAAAAAAGAGAGCGCTCTTTCATCTCAGGAGACTTGGATTAGTTTCTCATGCTTGTTTTAAGCAACAGTTTTGTCTCTGATGTTTCTCTTTTTAAAAAAAACTCATTAGATAGAAATAACATTAGATACAACTGAGTTGGACTGGCACCAACGTAAACTTAAAAATGATACTTTGGAAAAACTAAATACTTTAATTTGTTGCAGTTCAGTTTTTATTAGTTTTACTAGTATTTGCATTCTCATCAAACTGCTTAACTTACATAACTAGTCCAGCCATACAGTACTAGCATCTCTCTAGTCTAAGCTGTCTTTACATCAGGGAATATTTAGCTGTAGCATAAACTGTTGAACTTGGCAAAAAAGTTCTTGTAGGTGGCTTTTACTAATACCGAACTTCATTTTGCTGACTTGAATTTACTCAGAGAGCATGTAAAGTCATGGTATCTGTTGTGAGTTGAGTGTGTGAGTGCTGATATTAACAATCACGGGCCGAAACCTTTCCCCCCATAGATAAACAGAATGAACTGGAGATCCCATCGCCCACTCCTAAATCGCGGGACAGAAAGAGGAGGCAGCAGCAGCTGATGACTCAGATCAGCGGGGTGAGGAAGGTCGCACATGGCCCGGGTCTGTCCACCAGCTGCAGTACGGCCCGCTTCGGCGTCAAAACTGATTTGGAGGACTTGCTCTCAACGGTATAGTCATACGCTACAGACCACCTGCTGCATTGGAAATCATGCACTTTTGTTGAGTTTGTAATGTAATTGGACGTATATCCTCTCTTGAATTTTGTAGGACCTGGAAGACATCAACAAATGGGGTCTGAACATCTTTAAAGTTTCAGAGCACTCTCACCATCGGCCGCTGACCTGCATCATGTACGCCATCTTTCAGGTTAGTGCACAAAACAAAGAAAGTCCAGAGATGTGTTTTTACAAATGAAATGTAACTAAAGCAGTTTTCTTCTGTAGGAGAGAGATTTAATGAAGACATTTAAGATCCCAGTGGATACCTTCGTGACGTACATGATGACCCTGGAAGATCACTACCATGCAGATGTGGCTTATCACAACAGTCTACACGCAGCTGACGTGGCCCAGTCCACTCACATCCTGCTGTCCACACCTGCACTGGATGTGAGCAACTCCTACATGTCCTAGAAATGTAGTAGTAATGAGACTTTATTTGTTTAGCACAGGGCTTTATTAAAAAATGGTAACACTTTAGAATAGGTAACACTTGTTAACTATGACTGTTCTCTCAATAAATAAATAAGATAATTGTTAAGTTAAGGTATTGGGTAGGATTAGGGATTTAGAATAAGGTCATATAGAATAAGGCATTAATATGGGCTTTATAAGCGGTAATAAATGGCTATTATTCTAGTAATATGCATGCTAATAAGCAAATAATAGGTGTAACCGTAAAATAAAGTGTTACCAAAAAAGCATAAAATTTAGTTTGGTTTATTAATTTATAAAGCGCATTTCAAAACAACAGAAGTTGCACCCAAAGAGCTTAAAAATGAACTGATCAAAAACCTTAGAAACAAATGTAGAAATATTAACACCCTCATATAATGAAAACAAAACTTTAAAAATTAAATGCTTTACATGTAACTAAATAAGAAAATAAATGTAAAAATTCAAATTGACATGCTTAACATGAAATAATTAGCATCAAATTAGCATCAAATTAAATAAAATCACAATGAAAATGCATAGAAATTAGTTAATAACATTTATATGAATGAAATAGATAAAATATTTAAAATAGATAAGAGTGAAAAGTGTAAATACAAAAGAAGAGACTAAAATATAAATGAAAAATGTTTTAAAATAATAAAATAAAAATAATAATAATATAAGGTAATACTAAATAATAAAATAAGGGAATTTTTAAAATAAAATAAATAGTTATAAAAAAGAAAAAAAATAGGATAATAAAATGTAAACAAAATATTTTCTCCTCATTCCTCATTTCCATTCAGTCATAGCTGTTTCTGAACCCTTTGAAATGATTTGTCAATAATTTGCCCTCATGCATGACCCCTCTGAACTCTAAACAGCGTGCAGTGTTTTGTCTGCAGCTCTTTTTTGCTTTGTCTTCTTTTAGTTTACAGGTCAATGACAAAAAGAGTCAAAAGTGAAACTGTTTCAACTTGCAGAGTTGTGTTACAGTGTGCAGCATGCTTTACTCAGTTCAGTGCATTGCAGAGAGTTGATGTGGGTCATGTAACAGCGTCTTTCTCTATTATTATCCTCAGGCGGTCTTTACAGACTTGGAGATCCTGGCCGCTATCTTTGCAGCAGCCATCCATGATGTGGACCACCCAGGAGTCTCCAACCAGTTCCTAATTAATACCAGTGAGTGTGTTTTATCTACATATAGAAGACCATGCATGCTTATGGATCCAAACTGCTGCAGTTATTGAAACGCAAACCATATGGAAGAACCAAGCCTCAGTGTTATAGCTGTTTCATGTCTCTCATAAACATCGTGCCTGTCTTTGCTGCAGACTCGGAGCTGGCGCTCATGTACAATGATGAGTCTGTTCTGGAGAACCATCACCTAGCGGTTGGCTTCAAGCTCTTGCAAGGGGAAAACTGTGATATCTTCCAAAACCTCTCTAAGAAGCAGCGCCAGACTCTCAGAAAGATGGTCATTGATATGGTAGGCATTTGTGCTCGTTGATGTTTTCATCTGTAAGCTTTTAGTGTTCTCACGACTTTCGCAGAAGTTACTTTCAAACCAGCCAGCTTTTTGTTGGTCGAAATTTAAACTCAAGGAAAATATGCGTGGGAAACTCCCACGAAATCATGCGTATTTGAAATTGTGTCGCGTAGGAGTGTTTGTTTCAGAACCTGAAGCATTTTCTTGTTTGTCAAGGCATAGATGAACATAGCAGTTGTGCTCGGTTTCACACCAAAATACCAGTCTGAGATTGCCTGAAATTGTTTGTGCTGAGAAGTGCTGGACTCATTAAACATGTAGCCCAACCTAAGTTTCCACGAAAACTCAAAAAAACACACCTATTCTTACGAATTGCTGCAGTTTCCTGTTTAAATGAACACTAGAGGCAGTAAAACAGGTATTAATTTTCGCACAAACTATGATTTACAGTGCCAGAGTTTTGACTGAGCCCACTTTTTATGCACATTATTATATGACTTCAAATTTTAACACGCTGTGAGATTTGAAAACTTTTGAATGTTAGCGTCACATATGAACGAGTTTTCAAATCCAGTCGTTTTGCTCGGTAGCGCATGCAATATGGCGTTGCACTTTAAAGTTGAAGCTTGTAAAACAACGGTTTGACAAAACAGCTCAAACCCATATAGAAGGAAGTTAAAATGCCACAACTGCGTTAGGGAATTATTTTTTTATATCACTTTTGCTTTCACTAATGCTGTGGGGAAGGTTTAAGGTAGGGTTTGGTTAATAGAGCATTTAAACCATATAACACAATACATATCTATACCAACGTAATAAAAACATGGCCATGGTCACATATACAATTAGTATTTTAGCTCCACTCTGGGTTATGAAACCCTACTCAGAAGCAGGATTAGCAGCGTGTTTGCGATGCTACACAAAACTTGTGTAGCACAAACAATTAATTTTGTGCCACATTTTGGACATTTGGGCGTTTTAGCGCTTGAGGGCTGTCAAATGGTGACAAGTGAATTACATTGAATTTACATTCATGTGTCATGTAACACATTCTGATACGTCGCCTTAAGAAAGTGTAAAGTATAAAATGCAACACTGTAACAATTAAAGTAAAAAATTTTATATCTGGAAAGACACTAAGTCTCTATTTCTTTCCATAGGTACTAGCAACAGACATGTCCAAGCACATGAGCTTACTGGCTGACTTGAAAACAATGGTCGAGACTAAGAAGGTGACTAGTTCAGGAGTGTTGCTACTGGACAACTATACGGACCGGATACAGGTGAGTCCTGGCCTTTGTCTCCTCAACAGTTGTTTCTTCATTACTGGTTCCTCAAGTCAATATTCTCCAATGTCCTGTCTCGCAGGTCTTACGAAATATGGTTCACTGTGCCGATCTCAGCAATCCCACCAAGCCATTAGACCTGTACCGGCAATGGACTGACCGCATTATGGAGGAGTTCTTCCACCAGGGCGACCGAGAGAGAGAGCGAGGCATGGAGATCAGCCCGATGTGTGACAAACACACCGCTTCAGTGGAGAAGTCTCAGGTGAGGATCCAAACCGTCACATACAAGTCATTACACATGAAAAAAGAAGTACACTTTGGCATACTTTAGTGTAGTTACTATGGAAATAATATACTGTGAAAGAGTAAACTTGAATGCAAAATCAATTGGACACTTAATTGCGCAGTATTTGTTAATTAAAATGGATTGTAATTTAAATTTACACTAAATGCAATAAACTCCGACAAGGCTTAAAGCTAGTCCCAGACTAGCCCCTTCTGTGAAACCTTAGTACTTTTTGACCCACTTAATAAAGTACAAATAAAGTACATCTTTATGAGCAGTTTTATAATTATATTGTTTTTGAAATATGATTAAAGCATACTTTTCAATGTACTGAAAAGCATTTATGGTAAACTAAAATACACCTTTCTATTTAAACCTGTATATCATGTGTTTAAAAATATCTGTAGTAACACATTTGTAATGCGAGTAAGTACATTTATATTCAAAAACTTAACATGTGCTTTAATATCTTAGGCAGCGTATCAAAATAAGTGTACCTCTCTAAAGCATGAAAAAATGATTTAAAATGGGCTTTAAATTAAAACTTTTAGTAAACTTTTAAGTTTTTAAAATTGTATTTAAGTATGCTAAGAAACATAGTCATGAACATGTACTCTTTATTTCATGAATATTATAATATCTGCAGGTACAAGATTTTAAAAATATACTATTTAAAAATTTTGAGTTGAATAATACACTTGTAATAAACTAAGTGCATATTTAAACACAATTAAGCATGCTTCTTTTTTACAAGCTACTGTTCAAATCTTATAGAAAGAACTTCTTTGTTTACTTTTAGGTTGGTTTCATTGATTACATCGTGCATCCGCTATGGGAGACCTGGGCGGACCTGGTGCATCCAGATGCGCAGGATATCTTGGACACTTTAGAGGAGAACAGGAACTGGTACCACAGCATGATACCACAGAGTCCCTCCCCTCCCTTCTTCGAAACGGGAACTGATGGCGGAGACAAGTTTCAGTTCGAGTTGGAGGTTGAGGAAGGAGAGAAGCAGGACACAGAGAACCTCTTAAAGTCAGACTGTGTGGAGACAGTGACGCATTCGCCTCCATCCACCGAGACGTAGCACCTTACTGCTATGGCTGTCATGTTGGCCATATTTAGTGAGAGAGTAAAGTGGAGGAAGTTATTCTCCCGCTTCCTGAGAATCCTTTCGAGAACCGCTGTGTCTCGGGACTCTGCTCTTGTTTCAGAGCCCAAATTGGGAGTGAGCGAACATCCTACACAATCTAGCTGGAAATTGCAGGAATCCATTCATTGCCAGAAGCAGAGAGATGGACGGCCGTACCGAAAGTGCCATAAGCTGGATTTTTACGTTACAGTCTGATGCGAACGTGGGAGTGGGTTTCTGTGAAGGAGAAATGCTGACCCTCTTATAAGAGGGCTTTGTACTACAACGTGACTTTTTTGTAAAAAAGTGACTACTTTTTTGTACTTGTGTGTTCTTGTGTGACTTTTTTTGGCTTCACATCCAACTACTCTTTTGGAAACGTGAGAGATGCTGTCATGCTGAAAGCAAAAGCATGTAATTCCCAGTTGTGCGTTGGGAATGCAGTCTTCCTAAATTTTGGACTTCAGAATAATCTAGTGCCAGCATACTTTATTCAAGTAATACAAAACCTTTGTATTTTGTAACGAACAGTTTCTCTTTTAAAAGGCGTTCTTATTAAGCGATACAATTAATGTGACGTTTTATGTCGTATTAACTAAAAACAAGATCCAAAGACTCCAGATTTTCAGTGGTCACTTTTAAAGGAATGTTCTGGGGTGAATATAAATTAAGCTCTTTTGACTGTATTTGTGGCTTTTATGTTGATTGTCAGATTTTTTTTTTCTTCCATTGTAAGAGCCATTATAAGTACACCAAGGAGCTACTTTTATAACTATTTTATTAGTGATTTAAAAAACAGACTGGCCAACTGACATTATCCCACAGATGCTGTTGATCAAGCACTATTAAACCCAGATTATTTCTTTTAACCACTTTAATATGGGAAACAAACATCCCAACACTCAATAGCGATATTAAACTGATTTATAACAATGTTTTTTTTTATATACTATATATTTAAAAAATTACCTCTTTGTGTCTGTAAATGTCATTTGTCAAAGCATCAAAAGAGATCAAAAAATTTTCTTATTCATTTCTCTTTAGGCCTTTCTTTTCTTAGAATCTAAGCTTCTAATATTCACAGAACAGTCAACAATAGACCTCAATTACACAATTGCTGATGTCAAACAATGCGGTTCCTCCTGATGTACGTTCTTACTGGTCAGGAACAGGATGTGGTGAACGTGCGTCATTCTGATTGAGATTAGTCTTTCATTCGCCCCAAACAAGTATCTTTCTTTCCTAACAGTATGTACACTGTTTGCTTTTGCTTACCTTTTATGTTAATGCCTTTTTTAATCAGCGGAGGACTATTACTCACAGAAGCTTTGCCACAGACATGCGTAACTCACCCGAATCAATTTAGGGTTACAATATGAAGCTGTACCTGCAGACTTTGTCTTTTTTTACTCGTGTTTCTCATTGTGAAACCGATGTTGAACATGCATACTGTAGAAGAACTGTGATTTCACTGGTGGAATCACTGTAATGTCTATTATTATTATATTTATTATTATTATATTATCATTTTTAGTATTAAACCTCTGTTAAAGCTGTGTTGCACATTCCTTATTTGTCCCCCCCGCCAAAAAGAAAGAAATTAAACAGAGAAATAAATGAAAAGTTTTGGTCTATAATTTTTGCCGTGTTTCTTTTTAAGGTCAAGCAGGATTTTGTTTGTCACAGTAACAGTCCTGCACATACTATAAAACCATAAAACATATACAAGAAAAAATACTGAAATGTTACATAACAGCACATAATTATGCAAATTTGCTTATTCAGATAAATGTTTTCCACCTGGCTACGAGATGCATGGTTGTGCATATTAGGCTCTGTCTGCTAAGTTAATATATAATTTTTAATGTATTTAGGTTTTTTGTTAATATTTGTTCATTCAAAACTAGTGGCTACATAAAAACTTTCGAGTGTGTCGAAAGTGAACAGTATAAGAACACTGTGGCACACTAATGGCACACTATGGCATTTATTACACACAATATTGCATAAATGCTGCATGTAATACATTTTTTCAAAGTATTGGATAAATTCATACCCCTATGCCTTCATACTACACAAAAACATCAAAAAGAAAACTAAAAGTGATCAGCTTGATTACACTGATAATTGCAAATAATAAGTTTTGCAAATTTTCAAATGAGTTTCAGATGATAAAATATGCACTAATTTGCATTTCTAGTACAAAAATCTGAACATTGGATGATGTCAGTTTCAAAATTCTTGTTTTGTTTTTTTGTTTTTTACATAGAGTCAAAAGTTTTTACTGAGGGAATTTTGGGGTGTCTAATTTTTGTCACTCCATAATTCAGAAAATGCTTAGAACTGACAGAAAACACTGTATTTTCACAATTTTGGGGGGACTGAAATGTTGTATATAATCAAGCAAATTATATATGAACAAATCCCTCCACAAAAACCTGGAATAAAAATGTAACGTTTGATGTGTGTAAGTACTACTGAAGTGGAGATTTATTGCTCAGTGCAGGAGAAAAAGACTAATTTTGAGAAAAAACAGCCTTTTGTAATTGAAATCTATTGACACAAATAGATAAAGTGCTATAAAAAAAAAAACAATTAACAGTGTCTTTAGGGTGTTTTCTTTCCACTAGTCTAAAAAAACACTTTATGAGAAACCAAACAGCCTAAAATCTCAAACTTGACAAGTTGTTTTTGCTCCCCTTAAAACTTTTTTACAGTTATGTATTAATTGTTAGCTATTTCCCCTGATCTCACAGACACAACAAAACACCAAAGATAGAATGAAGCAGTGCATTCATTCACACGTATCAGAGTACAGATCATGTAGACGTGACATCTGCCACCACCCAGAAACAACCGAAGCGTATCCTGCACAGCAAGTCTGGTTTCACTGAGTAACATGCTGAAGTTTAGCAGTAATGTCGATGATCAGCTTAAGCCAGATGACCTTTGTGTAGAAAACATTGTGTTTAACTGAATTTAAAGTTGTTATAAAACATCTCAGGATATTATGGACAACACCCTAGACATAGAAAATTAACTGAATCAAAAATAAAAAATTTTAGTTTAAATTACACACAAAATTAAGTTGCAATGTAATGATCAACATTATTATGTCAACAGAACTCACCACAGTAATGTTTACAACATTTAATTAAGTCAGTAAATCAGAATATTTAAAACCTTGCACTTTGTATTTAAGTTAATGGGTCCCATGAAATTCTTTTTTTAAAGTGTTGCGGGAACGTTTTGCATCTCTAAAAAAAAGTTTTAACACTCTAAATACCAAGTTTGCTAAAAATAACATTTCTCTGAAAAAATATTTTCTGACGTGGTGTTGTTAATATTAGTACTTGCTTGAAAGAACAAAAAAGAGGCAAGAGGAGAGGGAAAGATGGGGAAGATGCTTGGGACGTGCTATTTAGGGTACAGTCACTTCTTACGAAAAATCCCGTGACACTTGGGTCAACTTTTTCCATCGCCACCATGTCAGGAGTCTTGAAAGCTTGGGAATTTTTTTTGGTAGCGCCGCAAAAAGTTTGCAGAGTTTGACGTCAAAGCGCTTGTTGTTCCAGAGTGCAGCACGTGGAAACTCAATACATGTGGGCCCCTGGAGGCTCTTCTTAGGGCCCTCGGCTCCAGAGGAGGAAGTGATCGAGGCAAAAACAAGTTTGATCACTTTCCCTTCACAGAAAAGGCAGAATTTCCTCATAGCACAATCGTTTAGCATGCGCTCAAGATGAGGGCCAAGTTTCATATCTGATGATGCTTTCAGAGAATTCATTCAAGCAGAATAAAACAATGAGTTTGTTGACAGAGAGGAAGGTAGTTCGGATAAGTTCAGGCATATACCACCACATTGTATATCTATACCTACTTTTGTTTTTATGAGTGACATTTTATTTATATTCCATATTTTAAGGTTAATTTTGTGTAAAAACAGCCTGGGTGTTTAGTGGATGGTTTTCTGTAAATTACACATATTCCTATCAGACATTTTCTCTAAAATAAATAGTGCGTATGCGTTTATTCCTGTTAACTAACCTACTCTGGGGGTTGCTGGTCAGATTTCTGTGAAATGATACCTCTTTTCAATCAGTCATCTCATTTGAGAGATTGCAGTAGCTGTTGACAAGATTTCAAGATTTCACTGGCCCTATTTTGCAGTCTTCTTTATCATCTGGAAATCAGTTTTAGCTGCTGGCCCCTTGTGGCTATATATGGTACCTCTGTTGCAAAAGAGCTTCAGTAATGCATGACAGTGTTACAAAATTATGAGTCTGAACAATTATTTCAGGGCTGAAAAATCAGTAAGATACATATATTTTAGATTAGTTTTGATACGTCTTGTTTTTGTTCAAATATATGTGCTGAAAAAAAACATTTGATGAAAATATATTCACTTTCAGGTCATTCAAGATGTAGATGAGTTTGTTTCTTCACCTGTAAAAATATATAATATTACTTCACTAATGGATCCTCAGAATGAAAGTCCAAACATCTGATAAAAACATCATCATAATCCACAAGTACTCCTCTTAATAGTCTATCAATTAAAGTCTTGTGAAGATCAAAGTGGCATGTTTGGAAGAAAATCCATCATTAAGGCTTTTTTAATCTCGTACTGTTGTTTCTGACTAAAATTGTGGATTTTGATGTGAGAGGCTTTTGATGTGAGAGGGAGTGTTATTATGGATTATGGACTCATATTTTAGCCAGAAGCAACTGTTTAAAATTCAGATCTACTATTAATAGATTTGTTTTTTAAACAGACAATGTTTCACTTATTGCAATTGATGGACTGTTGTGTGTAATGGATTATTTGTGGATTATTGTGATATTTTTATCAGCAGTTTTTACTATCTGACGGCACCCATGCATTGCACTTATCTCAAAATGTGCTCCAATGAAGAAACAAACTTTTCTACATTATGGGTGGCCTGAAGGTAGTACATTTCAAGCAAAACATTTGTTGCTTCATATCAAAGTGTAGTATTTTTCCACGATTGCTGAGTATGTATCCACACTGTCATAAAACAAAATCTATTAAATTACAAAAAATGCTCTGAATTATTATCACTAGTGGCCTCAGACTTTAGTCCACCAGCAGGTGGCGCCTTATCACATCAATATCGCTCACAGGATCAGTCCGTTCACCCCTAATATCCCGCTTGTGAATGTACGAACCCTACTACGGCTTTGCTCAGCTCATGAATATTAATTACGCACCGTGACGCAGGCCTACCTGATTTGCTGACGGAGTGGCGTAGAACGCTAGTTAATCTGCGAACCAACGAATCCAACCGCGTTGAAAGGCTTGGCTCATGAATGTCAATTCGGTACCTGACTGGACGGTCCAGGAAGGTTACCAACCTACGTCGACGTGACCTTATTAATATTCATGAGCGAAGCCTCCGCCGTAGTAGGGTTCGTAATTACGCGACCCTCCCACACTCTCGCTCTCCGTTCATCAGCAGCTGTCCTCAGCATCCCCTCTGTGATGATGGCGTGCGTGGATGCTGCTGATGCGGCGGTGCCCGGGGCCTAACCCACCGGTTACCGGGAAACCCGAGAGACGAGGGCGCGAGCGGCTGGGCAGTATGAGCCTTTCCTTTAACGACCGGTTACCGGATCACTGCTGTATCTCATGTCAGTTTGTTTGCTTGCGTGCAACCGAGGAATGAAGTGCTGCAACCATGATGCAAGGTAAAAATCCCACTCTGGGCCCTTAAATGCATCGCTTGTCTGCTGATGTTGTGTTTTAGCGCGCTAATATTCCCTGTAAGTTACATGACATCCGAATGCATTGTTTTGGTGTCTGTCTCCTTGAAGGAGGTGAAGGATTATGTGTCTCACGTTGTAGGGCCAGTGGGCATGTGTGTATGCACCGTGACACACACACACAAACCTCACGATGGCACATTTAAAATGAGGGGTTTCTGTGGGCCAGATTTACACATGTGGACAAAATAAATCTGCCATCAGGATGCTTGTGTGCCTTTGCTCTGTGGTCCACAGTCCCACCCTCATGATCTTATAGGTCACTTCATGCCTTGATTTATTTCCTCTAATTTAAAGGGATAGGTCACCCAAATATATATCATCATCATCATTTATTCATCCTGGTGTAGTTCCGAACCTGTGTGATTTTATCCTGGAGAAATTAAGGGCATTTTGAAGAAAAGACTGGTCATGTTTGAAAGTTTGGGTAATTAATAATCAAATAAAAATATATATTTAAAATAAACTTTGTTCTATTTATCACAAAATGCTTTAAAAAACATGTATCTAGGTTCCACAAAAATATTATTTTCCAAATTGGAAATAATAATAATAATAATAAATGTTTCTTGAGCATCAAATCTGCACATAGGAATGATTTCTGAAAGTGGAGTAATGATGCTGAAAATTCAGTTTTCAAACAGAATAAAAGTTCTTTAGAACTTTAATAATATTTCATAATGTTACTGTTTTTAATGCATTTACTGTTTTCAAATAAATGTAGACTTGATGAGCACAAGTGACTTTGCTTGCAAGAAGATCTTTTTAACGAATTAGTTGATACCATTCTCAATAGCAGCCTGAATCTTTTGTTTTTCAGAAATAAGCAAGTTTAAGTAAATATGGATCATATTGGTTAGAATAGAAATGCCTGTTTGTCCACAGATTGGATGGATCCACATCTCAATTGGTTTCATCAAATGGACCGATAAAAAACACATAGAACGTAGTGTATGTGTTGTATGAACCACTATTATGATGTGTTTGTGTCCTTTTGTGGAGCTTGAAAGTCAACAGTCCACAGTGATTGTGAGAGCAGCTGGAACATTCCTCAAAATTTCTCATTTTGTGTTCTACCGAAGAAGATAGTCGCACAGGTTTTGAATGACATAATTCATGTTTAGTCGGTGAACTATTCGTTAAATACAATCTTACTGTTTTTATTAAGTGGCATTTTAGGATTTAAGTGTTTGAGAGTGAGCAAGCTGCACGCAGTTTCGTCTCCTTGTTTTGGAGTAACTCGACTTAATTGCTTCACGTTTAGCCAGGCGGAGGAGGAAATGTCAGCTTTTCCCTAGAGGTCTTTTAGACCAGAGGCATGATGGGTGAACCTACAACTAGAGGCTTTTACACTGGCACCGAGCCCCTCAAGCCGTCCCGTATGCCATCATGCCAAGATCTCCAGGCTATAAATTCTTGTGCCTTCTCTGTTAAAATCAGCCATGATGCCAGTCATCATCAGTGGCTTTAGTTTCTGCATACAAGTAAACCAGAAGATGATGAAAAATAAGCACTACTAGATCTTGCATGTATGTTACTGCTGACATCCTTCCACCAGTAAACGACTGCATGGCGTCATTGCAAATTTGGTCATCCAGGTTGAACATGCTCGTTCAATCTCAATACAGAGTTAAGGAGTAATGTCACTTTGATGTAAATATTTGTTTTTAAAAAATCATCTTTTAATTCAGTCTGCTCAAAATGAACATAATGTTATGTTATTAACATATACACTACCAAAACTGGGGTCAGTACTCAGTAATATTAAAAATATTAAGTAGCACAACTGTTTTCATTATTTATGTTTCTTCAGCTTCAAATCAGCTTATTAGAGTCATTTCTGGAGGATCATGTGACACTAAAGACTGGAATAATGATGCTGGAAATTCAGCTTGGCATCACAGGAAAAAATATATATTTTAAAATAGAAAACATTTATCTTAAAATGTTTAAATGCAAAAAAAAAGACTTTTCCTGTCACATGTTGCACTGGAGGAACTATGTATTATTTTGCTCCTGATGATGACCGTGACTTTTAACAGGACTGAAAAAGCGTACCCGAAAGGCCTTCGGGATACGGAAGAGAGAAAAGGACAGTGACTCCACGTGAGTAAGAGCAGTCTGATGTGACCGTGGTCATCAGCTCTACACACATCTCTAAAGAATATTCTGATTTGCTCACTGGTGCATGTGTAGAAATGGTTGCCTTGGCACTGTCTGGTTTATTGTGATTTGAGTGCTTTCTATTATGATGCATTGCTAAGACATTGCTCAGTCTAAGTTTGTCAAATGTGCAGTTTGTCTTTTACTATTGCCATAAAGTCTAGCCCACTTTGCAGCTTATTTTCACCAAGAACCACCCACTTTGACATGTTCAATAGAGCAACTAGCTGTTTGTTGTGTTTTCATGTTGTTTATTTATTGCAGTGATTCTTAGCCTTTTTGACTCCAGGGCCTCAACAGTATCAAAAGGCCCCACTGAATTTTTTTTTTGTTGTTTGCATGATTTATTGGATAAGAAAACATTTTTAGTCACAATTTCTATGATAAAATATTTTAGAGTTTATTGTTCATTATTTTTCTGCCCATGGAGTTATGCAAAGTTTATTAGTTTACATGACTTTTCCATAATTTTTTTAAATGAAAGTCATTGTGAATCCAAGCTTTTCAAAGAAAAAATAAAACATTTGAGGGGGTGAATTAAATTGAGAAATATTTCATAGTAGTACATTTTCATTGTAATGCTTATTTTGTCATATTTTAAAGTCATATTAAAAGCCCACTGGATAGTTTCCTGCAGACTCTTTTGGTTAAGAAACACTGTTGTAAAGCGGATAATATACCATAATAATAGTCCTAACATTTATTCCATAAATTATACATTTTAAGTTTTTAATATACAATTTTGCTTGTGCGTATGTAGTTTATACCGTATATATATCAGCTAGCCAGTTATAATGAAGATTATAATTTTCCGCCAGTTTGTAGTAGGCCTAATATTTTTGTGGACAAAGTATGGACAGTCTGAAGCTGACAGCATGAATAGTAATTAATATAATGTGCACAATCACACGTGCACTTACAGTTTATACTTATCATTCAGTCATGTATCTAAAGTTTGAACATTTGGTTTCATATTTTTCAGTGGATCCCCAGACAAAGACAAATCTGTGAGTACAGCATACTACTTGACACTGAAAACTATACCTTAGGCATTGTTGTGAAATAATATATCATTGTTTTTTTCTTACAATGTCTCATCCCACATGTTTTATTCCCAGAAAAAAACCAATGGTGCACCTAATGGTTTCTACGGTGAGATCGACTGGGATCGATATGTAAGTAAATCTCTCCAAATGCTTATTATTCATATAGTTCCTGTGAATGTGGTGCCTCATCTGTTTGTCTGTTTGATAACAGAACTCTCCTGATGTGGATGATGAGGGTTACAGCGTTAAACCCGGAGAACAAGGGGGAAATATCCTTCCAGTCTATGTTTGGATATTAACCTGTACTGTTTATTATCTTTTCTGACGTTTAATTAGTTAAAGCTGCAGTCTGTAAGTTTTGCCTCTTTGTCGCCATCTCTGTTTGTAAACCTGGAATTGCATCTGTTAGTGAAATTATATTCCACACGTGAGGTTGTGCTCCGGCACGGCTCCAGCGCGGATGAATCTAATGTTCTGAGGAGCATGTGTGGATATCAGTCCACCGGTGCACCGGTGTAGAGACCTACTTAGTTATCACAGATTCTACCCTACATCTTGGATTGTAAATAAGAATATTTGAACAAGTAACAACAAGTCTGCCACGTTTGTTCTGACCAACTGAGGAAAAAAGCATTACAATAGATCACACTACGAATGGTGATTAAATCTAACGATCGACTAGCTCACATTTAACAGTGCAAATTATTATTATTGTTATACTTTATTCTCACATTGTTACTGTTAACAACATCAGCTTTGCGTGACAATGAGTATAGTGTGTATTAGCATGTAGATTTCAGTTTATGTGCAGTCTAATTTCTAATTGTCATACCATTCAAATTTAATATTAAGAAATACTTTTAACCCAAAAAGCTAATTATGCAGCTTTAAAGAAAGACCAAATACTGTGAATTCATTCTAAAACAAATCTTCTTTAACAAGACTCACCAGCTCCAAAAGGCAAGACGTTCCTCTCCTCCAGTGAGTCAGAGGGAGAGGAGGAGCATGGGAAGAAATTTAAGATCAAGATCAAGCCTTTGACAGCAAACAGTGGAAACTGTACAGTGTCTACTATGGATGAGCTGAAGGCCTCAGTAGGGACGCTGGCCATCTCTCCTTCTCCTCTGGTTAGTTTCGCTGTTATGCTATGCTTGATGTCCCGTAGTTATATTCACATTCAAATGTTGAGATGATTTCCTCTGTTCTTCTGTTTGTTTCATCACACAGAGAAAGAGTCCGGTAAGCAAGTGTTTTTACGCTTCCTTAGACCTTTAAAGATGCTAAATAGATTTGCATAATGTCTGTCACATACATCAGTTTAGTTTATGTGTCTTAGCTCTTAGGAGTGTAACAGCAAATGGCGAATCAGTCAGATGCCTGGTTCAAGATGGTGTATGGGATGCACAATACTGTGTATCAATCATTTTCTTTCATTTATTGGTGTTCGTTGGAAGATATTGGATATACAATTGTGCATATGCATATCCACTACTTGTACACTTAGAATGTACTTGTCATCATCTAATGCTCACTTAAAGTCAAAAACACTAATAAATTAAATGTGGTCTAAAGCGTAAAATGAATATGTGTTTTTTACACTCACATATATGCACACAATAGTTTGGAGAAGCCTTTTATGCTCACCATGGCTGCATTCGTGTAATCAAAAAAGTAATATTGATTTTAATTTATTTTTGTTTTCTATTTTAATGTTGAGGCGAAGCTGAATGATCTAGTATCATTACCCCAGTATCACATGATCCTTCACAAATCAATCTGATAGGCTAATTTAGTGCTCAAGAAACATTTTTTTCTTATTATAAATGCTGAACTGTTGTGTTGCTTAATATTTTTCTGGAATCCACAATACATTTTTCATCTTTTCATTATATTATAAAATGCTTTTACTGACACTTTGATAAATTAATAAAATATACAAATATGCATATTCATGTCAAAAAATTTAATAAATCTTACTGACCCCAAAGTTTTGAATGATACTGTATTATGTTACTTTTAGGGTGGTATAATTTCATACTTTTTTATGCTGTGATGACTTGTACACTTGTACTATTTAAAATGTATATGTATATGTTTTTTACAAATGTGTACAAAGCTATTTAGACAAAATAGCATTGATATTGGCCTTAACAGTAATGAATTTTAATATTTATTCAGCATCCCTACAGGTTTGTACATTTATGAATATTACAGCCACTATTATCTATAGCAGCTTACATTGCATTTAAGTTAGACAAGCCCCTATTGCTATTACCTTGTTGTACTCTTCAAGTTAAAGAAACACTATAATGCATTTACTGTGTGCTTTATGTATAATGCAGAACTGTGCTTCTGCAGTTTTATTTAACTTTTTAATATCACATACCAGTAGTAGCCAGCTTTGCCAGTCCTAATATTAAGAAACAGTAAACACAAGCAACAGTATGTGTTGTTGGTTTGGTTTGAAGCATTAGGTGGCATCACAGGGAGTATTTATTTATTGGTTAATAGTACTGATCTGTGACTCGCTCTCTGACCAGGTCTGTTCTTTCTCCTTTTTTGCTGATCTCAGAGGCGAAGTCCAGTAAGTATGGATCTTGTTAATGTATTATAAAACTGTGTTGCGTACGATGCAGAGCTCTGATGCTGCTGTCGCATGCCTGAGCCTGAGCTTCTTTGACCCCTTCATTGTAATGATGCTTCATGCTGTGTTCCTGCTGAACTGACAGCTTGATACCCTCGTGGATCAATTGGAGTGAATCATTAGATTCTTGATATCATCTGCAGCTTCAGCATGTTGGATGTGAATGTTCCAGAGTTGGCACCTGGACTCTGTTTTCCATTAGCTGAAGATGTTTGTCACTCATCAGTTGTAATAAGTGGAACTAATGGAAAACAATGACCAGGTGCCAAATAATACCCTCTGCCTGTTAACTGTTAGATGTTTAGTTTTATTATGTGTTGTACTGTTTATGACTCTTTCATGTTAGGGTTAGGCACTATTTTGGTCATTACAAGATATTTTTAGTGCTGTCAAAAGCCAAGCGTTTGTGTGCTGTTTATATTTATTATATCTACTGTATACATTTAAAAAATATTTACATGAATGTATTTATATTCATATAATTTATATTATATAATATATATATATACTAAACATATAAACATAACATTTTTCTAAAAAAAAAAAATATATATATATATAGACTGGAGTAAACCTGCTTAAAATTGAGCTTTGATCACAAGAATAAATTACATTTTAAAAAAATACATTAAAATTAGTGCTGTCAAAAAATTAATAAAACTAATCGTGATTAATCACATCCAAAAGACAACTTTAAATAATATATGTGTGTACTGGGTATATTTATTATGTATGTTTAAACACACACATGTATGCTTATATTTAAGGAAAAAATGTTGTTTATATATTAAATATACTTATTTATAATATACATTATATGAATATGAATGTAGACATGTAAACACATGAAAATATTTTCAAAATACATACTGTATGTGTGTATATTTATTTACATACTAAATATACACAGAACACACACATATAATATGTAAACAAAAACATTTATTTTGGATGTAATCAATCACAATTAATCATTTGACAGCATTATTTAGAATAGAAAACAGTTCCTTTGTAATAACATTTTACAATTTACAATTTGTACTGTATTTTTGATCAAATAAATTCAGCTTTGATGAACATAAGGGACTAAAACATAAAGAAAATCTTACCGAACATTTGTACGGTAGTCTGTGAAATCTTCACAGGCGTGCAGTTTTGGCACGTTTTATAGCGATGCTTTGACATTCACACATGCAGTCAGGTTTCTATCCGCTTGTGACAGTAAATATTAATGTTTTTATAGTATTTGTGGTTTTTGAAATGTCTTTGTTATTGGCATTATTTTCTTTTATGACCTTTGTTACAGTGCCCGATGAAGCGAAACCTGTCAAGTGAGTGTATTTTTGGAAACTGATTTTCTGTGTGTTGTCATATCAGTCCAGTTTGTACAGTAGTCAATTTAACTTTACATATTCCAGATGAGGAGATTGCCAGACCACGACGATCTACTCCAACACCCACGACAACTCCAGGACCTGGTTCAGACCCGCCCAGGTTAGTACACCGTCACAAGCCCTTGTGGAAATGTTTGTGCTTCTGCTCACTATTGAATTATTAATCTTAAATTGAATAACATTACTAAATTTCATTGCCTAAATACCCTTGGGATGTTTTGACCTTGTATTTTCCATTTGTCTCATAAAAAGAGAAAACACAACAGCGTTCTTCGGCCCACCGTTCGAAACCAATTTTGAAGCACACAACTCAGAAGGTACAGCAGTATTTCTCAATAACCTAACATTGATGAGTACAATGATTTGTCAAAATAAATGTGGTTTACAAGTTTAAACCTTAAGCAGTTTTAGAAGAAATTTGCAAATGAAATGTAATTTAAGGAATTGTCCTTCTGTTTCATGCACTGATGTGATTTGTAAGTCACTTAAGGGAGATGCTGATGGGTATTTCATTCATGAATGTTAATGACAGTGTTCCCGGTTGAGCCGGAGCTCTGGTGTCAGTCTACTTCTCTCTCCACGTGTGTTCTCAGCAGATCTCTGCCCACTGGAGGTACTGCATGTCAAATGTCTTTTGAAGCTTAAAACTGCCCCAGTGAGGGCACCAATAAAACACACAATGGTGACAAATAGTTTGCTAATGAATGCTACAAAGCATCACATTTCACTGCTTAATGCAGAGTGTGACTGGATCTATAAGATTAACCAGAAAAAATCTCATTTATTAGCACCATGACACTTTGAACGGCTCAAACGAAAAAAATCCACTTTTGTTCATAATTACTGATTTTATGAATTGATTAGCAATGTAAGCTGATATGCATAAACAAGGATACTAGGCACGTGTCTTCTTTTAAAGTAGTGTTATTTAAATTTCCTTTTTAAATTAAGTTTACGTTTTTGGTCATTTTGTTGCGCTTTTGTAATTTTTATTAGTTTTGTTTTACAAAAATACTTCCAAATTGTTTTAATTCAATTTCATTTTAGTTTCAATTTTAGCTTTATTTCAGTTTGTAATTGTTAGATGTAAACATGTGTTATGATATTTTAATCATCATAATGTAAGCTATTTATACAGTGCAGTATTCAGTAAAAAAGTACTTCTTCTTTTTTAACATGCCCTGTTATCTCTCCTTTCAGCTCCACCTCCACTTCCTCCAAAGAACATTCCTGTCACTCCACCTGGACGCAGTTCTAGCTCTGTAGCGTCCTCCGGTATGGGCTGACACTTCCATTTTAGCATCCAAAAACACATAGTTTGAATCTCCTGAAAGAACAGCGTTCCTGACAGAAGTGTCTTAATACAGAATACTTGTTCTCAGCTCCATGTTTGTGGTATTGATACGTTCATTATATTCTTTATATTCTGTGCAGTGGGAAGATGTTTGCCACCTTAAAGTGAATTCCAGGAACATTTGTATCTTTATAGGAGCATCTTTCCCTAACCTTATTATTGAATTTATGCATAGCTCATATTTTATGTTGAATTCCTAAATGTAGTCAATATATTCAGCTAGAATAATTATATCACCAATCAAATGAAATCTAATTCTAAATCAGATACATTTTTTTTATCTTCAAAGATTGCATAGAAGCAATTTAGATGTATTCACACTTCAATTACAATTGCATATATAGTACTATATGAGAATAACATTTTTAAATACTTTAGATAGAAAGAATAAATGAATATAAATATTTGGGGGGAAAAAGGCAAGCTTTGCCTCAATGTATTGAATTTTGGAATCATTCAACTAGACTACATAGGGTGTACAAACATGTTTTTGTAAGTGACATACTCAATAATGTCAGCTTTTGAAACAGCAAGATAACAAACATTGTGCACCCCTAGTTTATTTGACAGCTTGTTTTAATTCTTTCTGAATAGGTTATTATAGTGTGGTTCCTAGCGTCAGAGGAGATGGATCAGCTTCGGCCTGTCAGGATGCCCCATTATCTGACCCATCCGGAAGGGCCTCTATGCCTGACTTGGACAGTGTTTTTGGGCCTGTGGAGACGCCCAGGTCTGGGTCAGATGTGGTGCAGTGC
>JAUCMR010000051.1:1803723-1833427 GCA_032357425.1 Enteromius argenteus
GGAACTCGAGGGGGGCCATCAACTGGAATTCAGTTAACATGCGACATTAAACCAGGTAAAGAGTGA
This sequence comes from Enteromius argenteus, assembly GCA_032357425.1. NCBI lineage: Eukaryota > Metazoa > Chordata > Actinopteri > Cypriniformes > Cyprinidae > Enteromius > Enteromius argenteus. The sequence continues at coordinate 1,803,790 of JAUCMR010000051.1, forward strand.
TTGTGTGCTAGATATTAAGAGACCAGTCCTATGTTTGTGTAAAAGAGGTAATACACCTGTTAAATTACAAACCATGTGGTCATGGCCATGAGAAAATGATTAGATGTTGGATTGTTGCCTGTTTGTAGAAGCATGTCAATTTCACAACAAAATTAAAGCATGCATGTCAGTAATTTATTGTGACTCGAAAGCATCCAAAGCATCATTTCAATAAAACAGTCGTGCTTTTCTTTCAATTTTGACCAGGTGCAAATGAGGTCCATTCTGAAGATGCATTAGTGTTGCATTTGCACTTGGCAAAAGGTCAGGATAAACTGGTAGCCCAGTTGCAAGGGCACCAAGCTGAAGTTAAGCAATTTCAGAACACGCTGAGAGAACAGCAGAATTCTCTACTGTCCCACCAAAGAGAAATACTGGACCAACAACGGATTATGTTTGAAAAGATGGAAGAAGTCAAGACCCAATACAACCTTCTTCTTGACAGTGTCAAACAGTTATCAGTGCAAGGCCCACAGGGCATCATTGAGAGCCATTTGGACGGTCTCCAAACCCAGGTTAGGACCTTTTCTCAGGAGGCCTTCGCAATGCACAAGATGAACATGGATGCTAGTGTTACAGATGCTGACAGACCTCTGCTTGGCTGTGGATCCTGCCGAGCAGATGAGTACTGCGACTTCAGTGCAGACCAACCACGTTGTGAGAAATGCACTGTTTGCCCTCCGGGATTCTTTCTGGTGGCTCAGTGTTCCATTCACGCTGACAGGATTTGCCAGGTACATCTTCTGCTCTAATGCTGTAGCAATATGCTGTCATTGAGGTTTATGTCAGATTAAATAGTGCAAACGAATACACTTTCTGCCAAAGCTTGTAGTCAAATTATCATTTTATCAAATACAAGATAATAACTACAATTGTCCAACAGGACAGAGATGAATGCCTGGAAATACCAAACTTATGTAAAGAACTGAACCAGTGCCTTAACACACCAGGTAAGTTGACTACCAGACTTTTAGACTTGTTTAAAGAGGACATCAGAGATTGTCTTTTGAGGGGTTGTCTATTACTTACTATTGGAAAATGTGTAATGGCTAACTTGCCAATAACCAATAACCAATCACATTACAGCCTTGATGTCACTACATTTCATTGTACAACACTCATTTACCATTTATGGATAGCCTACCATAGGAATAAATGGGAGCCAGTTGTACGCTGTTCACCATTTTCTCTGCACTCAAGTAGCTTTAGCGACAACATTTAATAAGCAATGCAGGTGTTTTGTATTTATATGTAAACGTGAGCATAAGAGTATTTATTCTCTTCTGACATCAGAATCTCTGTGGATGCAGTGGAATGGTTTTGTTTTTATAGGAACACCTCACCCAATACACAACAACCGAAGAGAGGGGGTGGGGTGAGCAGTAGCTCATTAGCATTTAAAGAACCATGCACCGAAATGGCTCACTGTAAACAGAGCTGTTTTTGACAAGGTAAAAAGGGCGTTGTTTTACATGAGCATTGAGAAATTTTAACCATTTCATGAAGACCCTAAAGAATCATACTGACTTGTGGAAAATGTACATCTAACATCCACTTTAAAACGTTAGTTTACCCCAGAATTAAAACTTTGTCATTAATTACTCACCCTCATGTCGTTCCAAACCTGTAAGACCTTTGTTCATCTTCGGAACACAAATTAAGATATTTTTGATGATATCAAAGAGCTATCTGACCTTCCATAGACATCAATACAACTGAAATGTTCCCAGGTCCAGAAACATAATAAATACATCTTTAAAATAGTCCACATCAGTTTAACTTCAGTTTTGCAATGCTACGAATACCTTTTTTTTGTTTTGCAAAGAAAACAAAAATAACATAATTTACTCAACCATTCTTCTCCCCTGACTTACGGCTTCCACCATTTCACAAAGCATACACACGTATCCCCTAGGCGTAAACAGCGCTTATTGCGTTCATGTGCGCACTTTCCGCCAAACATAAACAGCGCTGATTACAGCAAATACGTTTTTAAATAATCTCAGTAAGTAAGACGTAACTCATGGGAAAAGAATGGTTGAGTAACTTATGTTATTTTTGTTTTCTTTGCACAAAATAAAGTATTCTTGTAGTGTCACAAAAGTTGAATCCACTGATGTCACATGGACTGTTTTACGGATGTTTCTGTACCTGGATCATTTCAGCTGTGTTGCTGTCTATAGAGGGTCAGATAGCTCTCCGATTTCATCAAAAATATCTTAATTTGTGATCTGAAGATGAACAAAGGTCTTACGGGTTTAGAACGACATAAGGGTGAGTAATCAATGACAGAATTAAAATTTTTGGGTAAAATGACCCTTTTAAGATTTACTTTCTAAACATAGTGCATTGTTTCAGGGGGATTTCGCTGCTCCGGCATGTCAGAGAGGGAAGCAGCCACCGGGATGTGTGGACACTCTTATTTTTACAATTCTGAGATGGAGGAGTGTCAAGCCTGTACAGAATGTGATTCTCAGCCGATGACGTCCCCATGTTCGACCTTAAATGATGCCGTGTGCGCCAGCCCCTCTGAAAGCAAACTCTCGTATTCCTGGTCTGGCAACGTTGACCTAGCCAAAGGTAGTGTATTTCCAGAAAAACAACTTCACATCCGTGGTAACAGCGATGGAAGCCTTCTTTCCTGCACTGACGGCTGGATAGTTCTCCACCAGCACGGGCTTGTTTGGGTTGACCATAACCTTGCTTTAAAACACGGCTGCCGCAGCTTCGTTCAAGCGTGTTTACGGCTGAATGCCAGCGAAGATGAAGGTCGGGATCTGAGTGGGATGCGTTTGGAGCAGCAGGAGGGGAAATCTCTCCAGAGTGCCAGTGTGAGTGGAGCAGCTTCTGTGGAGCCAGGTCATGTACTCTACCTTATTCTCAAGAGCGCCACCAACCAGTGTAGCCAAGACAGTGAAGACGTGCACCTTCAGAGCAGCCTAATCTCACCTTTCAGCTTGCTCTGGTTGTCCCATGACACAGGTGCGGTTGCAATGACTGCTCAGGCTATTGCTTCTGCACATTACCACACCAACTATCGTCCTGCCTTCCGTACGTCATCCATCTCTGACCCCTACATGGTCGGCTTGACCCATGACAACCGAGGGGTGCGCTTCAGAGAAAGTGGCACTGTGAAGTTTGTCCTCCAGCAAGCGTTGTACTCCATGGGTCAAGCCTGTATCTCTGAGGGCTTCTACTTGCTTGCGTACATCAACCACAACGGAAGCAGCGCTGAGTTGACCCGTGCATTCAAACCCGGCGTTCACTACAGAGACACATCGATTTCACTCTCAGCAGCCACCGCTGTGGATTCTGGGGATATGCTCACCTTTGAGATCCTTGCACCCGCTCAGTGCAATGTGCGCTACTTCGGTGACGACTCCGGGATTAGCATGCTCAGTCTGGTGTGGATCCCTTCAGCCGTGTCCGCTGCCTTGTCGGCCTCCGTGTCCAGGAAAGGTCTCCCCTCTGGTGCAGTGCGAAATAAAGCCTTGTTCTTCCATCAGACCAGTCCAGCGGTCCCACAGGTTGCACTCGCTGGAACCAAAGACCACAGAGACTTCATCTTTCGGGAAGCAGGGACAGCAAGTGTTGCTTTAGATCTGCGCCTCATCCACTCATGCAGTCTAATCAAACTCACCTTGCTCCAGCAGAGCGGGTCTCAAGGGGCTCAGCCAGCTCCGGTAGCTCAACAGATTGGTGGACACATGCCAGAAGGAAGCATGTGGGCAACTGTGGGGCTGAGGGTATCATTCCAGGTGCATAACGGCACTGTGATCTTCACTACAGTGGACTGCGTCAGAGGGCGCATCAACCAAATTGCCCATGATGCTGGAAGTAGCATGTCTGTCCTCTGGACAGCTGCATAATCATAGCATGGATCTGCTAGCATGGCATCAACCCTGTTGAAAAGACGCAGCATGTGCTAGTTAGGTATGTTTTGATGCATGGTAGCTGGTTTGAGCTGGTTTAAGCTGGTCCTGAGCTGGTTACAAACCAGTTCAAATCAGCTGCCATACCTCAAAACATACCTAACCAACATGCTGCTACCATGTTGATCCATTTACACTCTTAAATACTTTGGATGATGTTTTTATTTAGATGCAACTGGTTAGGTTTCATTTCAAAACATTTTCTAAGCTGTCCAACCAAATAGTAGCTTATTTCAGAGTAAATGTCTGGTCTAATTAGCATTGTGTCATTAAGTATACTTTTTAAAACCTTGCTGAAGAACAATTTATGAAAATATTATGAAAAAAACATTTATTCTTTTTTTGCTCACAAATCTTTGTATGATCGGATTTGTGTGGTTTAATATTGTTAAAATTATTTCATCTATCAGTCCTATTCAGCAGATTTCCTTTCGTTATATTTGCACTTCATGAAACTTCATTAATTATTGGCTTTGTTTGCTTTAAAAGTGAGAGTACGCCGTACAGCATGTTTTGTATCTTTCCTGTATCTTTGAATAAAACATTCAGTGGTAGCTGTATGTTGTTGTTTTTAATTTAGTTTCCAATAGAAGTTTATAACTAGTAACAAAACTTTGCTTTACTGTTATAACCATTTATCACATCTCTGCAGGGTTTAGTTTCAAGTCTTTTTGCAAATGTCATTCCAGATCCTTGCACAACAAAAGCAAAAAAAGGTAGTAAACATTTTCCAATTGTAGCAGGAATCAAATGCAGGTGTTTGTGGCATAAAGAACCAGATGGCTTTGATTGTGCTCTTTAATATGCAGGTTTTATATAAAACAGAATAAAAGTAGCCCTCTGGCCTCCTTTATGTGTTGTTATTCTTACATCGAAATTACGACGGTTCATTTATCACAGGTAACAGTAACACCAAATCAAACGCATCCTTAATGTTTCTATAAAAAGACCATAGCTGAAACCATATCCTGAAGCTAAACTGGAACTGAAAATAGGTTTATAATCTTAGGAAGCATGTACACAGACTTGCGGTTTTCCAAGACATTTGGTTAATATTAAAAGCTTTACTGGGAGCAGGAGATGACGTTGATTTAAAGTTATTCCATAAGGAGAAGAGTGTGATAGACTGAACCCTTCAAAGGGCCAACGTGAAACACTGAATTACGGCTACTTTAACAGGGTCAGGTCAGTGCTCACAGACGGCCCTCACCATACAGCCCGCTCTAAAACTTCAGTTTAAGAAAAGAAACAAATGTTTAATATCTAATTTAAGCATTGCTTCGATTTAGACAATCAGACATGCAAATTTCATTTGATTAGCTGTGATGATCTTCATAATGGTGTGAAATGTTACTAACATAATGTATAATGTATAATCTAACACACTGCATGTGAATCAAGGGTTGTGTTTTTTTTATGATAGCTGACGTGAACCTTGTGGCCTCTGAGTGTAAGGGTTAAATGTCTGGTGAAGTGATGGTACAGGTGTTCGGTGTTAGAGGATGTGATAATACTACTGCTGTGTCGAAGCCTGTATTGACTTGAAGTGAAACATCTGGAGATGTTTAGGTTTCATTGGGGGAGCTTAAAGTGTTGGATTCCTTAGGTTTACACTATTCCTGTACTCTAAGGGTTTGGTGAACTGTCCTCAGCCTGTAAATGTAAAAATAGAGAATTGTGATATATGTTATTTGGAAAATATCTTCTTTCAGAGAAAAGCAAGAAAGTGTGCATGAATGTTTTCTCAGACATCTTGCAGCCAAACTCTCAGCCATCCCAATATGAAAAGAGTTACATTTTCTCAGTCATACTTTCATTTTAAATCACAAGATTTAAACCTTCTAACATATTGTGAAAAATGTATTTTTAATTAGTGCTGTCAAACAATTATTATTCGCATCCAAAATAAAGATTTTGTTTCTATAATATATGTATGTGTACTGTGTATATTTATTATGTATCCTGTATATAAATTAACACATGTACAGTATATATTTAAAAAATATTTGCATTTATATATTTATATTCTTCTATTTTATATATGCTATCGTTTGCAATCCCTTGTCCCTTGTCTTCAGGTATAACAAGAGCAAACAAAATTACTATAATTTTTTTGTATTATTTCAGTATTAAGTCTATAAAAAAAGAATCCACAACAGGGGTGTGTTTAATCTAATTTAACATGCTTTATTGATAATGCACACTCAATATTCTTTTATCAAGAGTGGGATATTGGTCTCTAACTTGATATTTTTAATCAATTTCTTCTTTAATTTCTTTTCACATTACCTCCAAAAACAGGCATATATTTCGAAACATTGCGATAATAAGTTCACAGCGCTGCTTTATAATATTAACAGCCAACAACTGCTGTTCAAGAAATAAATGGCCAGTGTTACAAAGCATTATCAAAGACTGACGCACTAACCACTTTAGCTCTTCAGCAAGAAACTTGTAATATTAGCATCCGCCACACATTGAAATATTTGGTTTATAGATGAAAACATACAAAGATCCTGTGTGAACAGACAGTAATGTAAGTAAATAAAATATCACCCTTTGTGCTCCACGATTTGTCCTGTAAAAGAAATGGACGATGAAGTACTGAGCTGTTACTCATGACTTTGTCAAGGCACGTGTGTTGGGAGTTAATGCAGAGGTCAAACGTACTGCAATAAAAACTCTAAAACTGTCAAATGGAGCACCTTTTTAGTTTTGGGAATGTGTTACGGCAATGTTGTGAGATGATTCAACCCATAATTAAGTACTGTCCTAATTGCACTGATGACAAAAGGAGCTAACATGTGTTCTCTTGTACAGTAAGAGGTGATATAAGTGATTGTGTGTGATGTGTTTTTCTAGGCAGTGTTGTAAGGACTTTCTTTGATCAGTAGGGTTAGTTACTGGCTCCACCTGACGGTGACTCAGTGAAGTATTTCTATGAGCAGGCGCTTGAAGTCGCCGCCACACTCCGAGCTCAGGGCATCCTTCAGGGTCACGTCATATTTCTCCAAGTACATGTCCTTGATGGTCTCCAAATCCACCTGGAAGTCAACGTGAAAAAAGACAATGCAGATTTTCCTTCTAGCACTTCATGATATCAAGGCCAATAACAGACTCTACCTCAGAGCGTCCCACAATAATACGTATGAGCGTGTCCTCGTCTGTCCCGGCTCCTTTCATGGCAGCGTTCAGACGACGGGCGAAAAACAGCTGCGGGTTTTTAGCACATCGTACTGTTCGAACAAAAACAAATCACTTTATGATCTGCGTGGCTATCGAATATCAAACGTGTGAAGTCCTGCTGCGTTCTTGCAATTTGACTCTGATTCTTAAGAATGATATTCCTAAAGGCTTTTGAATAGTTATAGTTACCCAGAGTAATGTAACAGTCCTTTAATGTCCCTGCAGCCTCGCTGTCTATCGCATCCAGGATATCTGTTCCAGAGAGCTATGGAAAAACACAAAAGAGAAACCAGAAACTCAGAAAGAATGCTGAAATGGCTCCTGTAAAGCAGCGCTGGGTATAGCTGGCGTCTGACCGTACAGTTTCATATATCTTGAAGGTGGCCTGAAGCTGTAGGTAGTTCCTGTGAGTGAGGATATAGGTGAAAGTGGACTCGTCTGTTCCAAAGCGGCCTTCACCCGCCTGTGAAAAACCGACAATAAGCAGGCTACTCATTTATTCAGTCAACATAATACCAGGGTTGCCAGGTTTGTTTTGACAAGGATGGTCAAAAAGATAAACAAATATATCCAAAAACTAGACCAAAGACCAATAAAAACAAGCCTAAAACCATCCTAATACTAAAACACAAAACATGATTTTGTCCCTATTAAGTTTTTTTGAATTTCCTTTCATTAGTATTTATTAGATCTTAAGGGAGTTCATTGTATAATATAATATAATATGATATAATAACAGTGCTGGGAAATGTTCACATCCAAAATAAGAGTTTTTATTTACATAATAAATATTTACATAATAATGTGTGTATACTCTGTATATTTATTATGTATATATAAACACACATGCATGTATAGGCCTATATTTAAGAAAAATATGTTTATATATTAAATATATAAACTGTGTGAATATAAATATATACATGTAAATACATGTAAATGTTTTAAAAATATATACTGTATGTGTGTGTCTTTATGTATACATAATAAATATACACAGTACACACTCATATAAACAATAAACATATTTGTTTATGTGAAACTCCATGAAATCCATGTACTTGGCTACTCAATAATGATATACTTGTTTATAATAACAATCTGTTATAAACTAATTGTACGCAGAGTTGTAACAGCAGAGTAAAGCTCACCTCAAACAGTGATGTTGCATCTTGTTCTGCCAGCGCTTCATCCACTTCATAAGACTCGTCTCTGTTGGCCTGCAGGTGAAGGTCAGTTCTTTAGCAAATAACAACCTTGGTAGCTTCAGTGGATACATTTTTCCTGGTTAATTTTGTGCTATAACTGCAGATACTGTAGCACAAAAATATACTCTTAAGAAAAGGAATTCTGCACCATGTTATATATAAGGTAATCGTGACTATTTATCTTTAAAAATTCTAACCTTTTTTTCCTCACAATTCTAGAAAAGAAAGTCAGGATTGTGAGATATAAACAATTTGAGTATTTGGAAATATAAATAAATTGCTAGAAAAAAGTAAGAATTGCAAGATATAAAGTCACAATTACATTTTTTTATTATGTGGTGAAAAAAAAAAACTTTAAAATTTACGAAAAAAAAAAAAGAATTATGAGATGCCCGAGTTAACATCTCACAAAAAATGATGAGCCTTTATCTCAGATATGTAGGGAAAAAGTTGCAATAACCTTTTATTCATTTTTTTTCATTCACTTGTGGCATAAACAAGCTTTCATGAATTAGTGCAAAATAGCCAAAGCAAGCTAACTGGACACAAACTCATTGGTGTTTTTATATTGTACCTGTAGGAGAGAAACCAGAAGATTCCTCACTTCTCCACTAGTGTCATCTTCAATATCAGCCTCCAGATCCCGCTCATGAACTGATGATCAAAAGATCATGACTATAATCCTGCATTATTTTTATTACCAATAATATTACTGTCCCAATAATGAGGTAACAATAACTCGTGCCTTTTCCTATCTCATTACATCAATTTACAATCATATCTGATCAAAACTTACCTTGCATATACGCCTCTTTGCAATTCATAATGTCCTGTTAATGACAAATATACACATGTGATATTTATAGGGATATGCAATCAGGTAATGATTCTTATTCAGCTGTGCTCGATGCTCTAATATTAATAGTCAGTGACTGATCTAATAAAGAGTAACCTGATTGATGCTGGTGCAGAGGATCTCCACCAGCACGTCCTCGTCTGTCCCAGCACCCTTCATAGCTCTCCTCAGCTCTTTAGCCATGAAGATGTGAGGCGGGTCCAGCATGGCCACAATTGCTTTCTCAAAGTTTCCTGTGAGTTCATTCTTCAAGACTTCCTCCAACTCCTTGACAATGTGACCACAGACAGAGAGGACAAACAAAAAAATGACTCAAATAGATGTATATTAACTAGTGCTGTCAAAAGATTAATCGCATCCAAAATAAATGTTTTTTTTTACATTATATATGTGTTCTGTGTATATTTATTATGTATATATAAATACACACACATACAGTATATATTTTGCAAATATTTACATTTATATATTTATATTCTTTTATTGTAATATATATAAATCTATTTAATATATAAATATAACATATTTTTCTTAATAAATATACACAGCATACACACATATAACATGTAAACAAAAACTTATTTTGGATGTGTTTCATTTGACAGCACTAGTTTATATATGAAATATATTTCTATATAATATAAAATATATGAATGTATAAATATTTAATATATTTTCTAAATATATACTGTATGTGTGTGTATTTATATATAATTAATAAATATACACAGTATACATACATATAACATGTAAACAAAAACTTATTTTGGATGTGTTTCATTTGACAGCACTAGTTTATATATGAAATATCTTTCTATATAATATAAAATATATGAATGTATAAATATTTAATATATTTTCTAAATATATACTGTATGTGTGTGTATTTATATATAATTAATAAATATACACAGTATACATACATATATAATGTAAACAAACACTTTTATTTTGGATGTGATTAATCATGATTAATCATTCGACAGCACTAATATTAACCTATCAATGAATTAATGAAAAAAATTAACTTCTATAAAATCATTATAGCTTTCATTCCTGTGCAAATCAGTTATACCACTTATATTTAGCATTTTAGTTGATTTAGAGATGTTACATTGAACATTAATGATTCAATGTAATACTTTCCAGCTTTCATTAGCTCTACACAATTATTAAAAGAGCGAAAGCATAATGGTAGAAACATTACACCAGCTACCTAATGCAGTCTAAATCAATATATTGTGGTGGAGAGGAAAATTACAAACCATTGGTGTATGGCTTATGTAGAGTGTTCTTATAAGCCACTTCATATTTGGGAAAACTATACTTTTCATTGATTATGATTAATACTTGCATGTTGCATTGGCAATTAGCTGACATTTCAGAGATGTGACTCACATCGTCATATTTTTCAAAGTAGGCTTGTTTGATCTCCACCCGCTGGACTGCAGAGCGGTTCGCTAGAATGGAAATGATGATCTCCTCGTCTGTTCCTGTGAACAACAGAAGATGAGCTCATACCTCATAATGTCAGTCATTCCTCCTCCAGACTACCCGCTTCACAACTCACCAGCTGAGATTCACAAGGAAAGGAAAGCTGAACATGCACTCACCCTCAGGACATCTAAAAGGTAGTCCGAAATTTAGAGATGAAATGTAGCATTACATCCCTTAATGGATGCTTTGCAGTGAATGGGTGCCGTCCTCTGCAAGAAATGCTTTTCAAGCCTAGATTTTTGTCTTGTTTCCAGATGAAATATCTAAAAACTCTTAAATTAAGAAGGATTGTCTAGACAAGTAAAACTGATTGTCTTGTTTTCACAAGGAACAAGACAAAAAGTCTAGGCTAGAAAAGCATTTTTTACAATGAGAATGAGAGTCCAACAGTTGATAATAATCCACAAGTACTTAACATCTTCTGAAACAAGAAGCAGTGTGTTTTTAAGGTGTTTTACTGTAACTTCTGACCAAAATAAAGCTCCATAATCTATAATTAAAGATCTGGCATCGTAATCCACCAACATATTTTTATGATCTGTGCGCATTTCTCTGCTGATTCAGACAAGATGACTTTTTCATCGGAGAAAGCAATCCATATTTTAGCCATAAACAACAATTAAAAACATCTTTGTTTATTACAAACACAGTTTTTTGCTGCACAAGACATTGTTTAGATTATTGTGATGTTTCAACTCTCAATCTGACGGCACCCATTCACTGCAAAGGATCCTTTGGTGAGCAAGTGATGATAAATTCCTCAAAATGTGTTCTGATACAAAAACAAAAAAATGGCCTGATGGTGAGGAAACATCCAGCCACTTTTCATTTTTGTGTGATTTTTTTCCTTTAAAGCCTGCATGAAATCAAAATTGATCTTATTGACTTTGTAAGCGCAGTCATCCAACTGTGCAAATGACTCCACAGAAAGAAAAATCACCTTTGCAGCCATTAATCAAGATTAGAAAATTTGATGATTTCTCTCTCTATAATCGCCAGTCTGCTTCAAGTTAACAGTTTAAGAGGAGGTGTATCCAAAATAAACCCTTTCTCTAGTTTTCCTCATTCCGTGTTACATCTCACTCTGACATACTGAAGCGAAGCTGGTCAGAAATTCTGTTTCATGCTAACTTCAACAATATATCATCATATAACAAGTAAAAAAATTGTTTTGTTTTTTTAATGTTATGATTATTTTTATTTGACCTACCCATTCCTTTGCAGGCCTTACGGATTGCCTTGATGTCTGCCACCACATCAAAGTCCTCATAAGGAGTTACTGTGGGCTGAAATGAAGGTTGTGTAAGAAACATAGTGTGTTATGCAATTAAACTACTGCGGTTTTAAAATACATTTACGTCAATACTTCATTTCTTGTCATATTGTCAAAAGATGTCCATCAGCATGTTTTTGAAAGGTTTGAGCATTAGCTCACTGCAGTCTGTATGGAGGAGGGGCTCTGTATCTAACACACAGAGCTGAGTCATGGGATCTCTGGGCAGGGAAGGGAATAGCGGAAGCGTCCCCTGCCTCGCCCACTGCCATAACAACAATGTGCACTTATTGATAACACAAACAGTTATTCTTTCATAAACATTCCTCTTCCTCTAAGAGAGGGTATAACTGCTCAAATCACAGTAGAATACAAGAAATGATAGTAAATGAAAATTAAATATCAAATAAAAATAGTAAAAAGTTTTATTTAGTATTATAATAATATCTCGTTTCGAATTTTTGATAATAAACGTGTACAAAAAATCTTAAAATATCAAAATAAAATGTTATGCATAATTAAACTATTTTGCTATTTAGTCCGTAAAACAAACTATAACGACCAGTACTGTTATCTGTAGTAAAATAAACAGAGAAAATGAAGCAAACTGCAACTTGTTTTACTCACTTGAACGTTGCCCATCTTGTGATGCTGATGTGAGTCTGTGATCGCGCGCTGCCTGCGACGCATCTTTTTACTCCGCATCCCTGACGTCACTGCTGGTGGCGTCACACGCGTTTTACATTTTTATCTGATTTCACTTCTATTTTTTAAAACAATCGATAACCATGTTCTCAACAGAAAAGAAAAGTGTCATTATCATAATAGCCCACCATATTCTTTATTGAACTGATGAGATAAACAAAAATATCTTTCTTCATTCACCAGGAATGAAACAAATGCGCGTAGGCTGATACAGTTTAGTGAGCAGAATCATTTGATTTAAGACAAGAAAGTCTTTGTTAATTGTGTACCAGCACAACCTACTCGATGCATGAACAGTGCTTTGATTTTATGTTTACCAGAATACTAACATTCATGGCTTATCTATGTCTCCTGATAAAGTCATATATTGTAGTAGATTATCAAATATTTTATATTAAAGGCGTTACATTTATCTTTAAGGCAGTATTGGTAAACGAAATAAACAGATTGATGGTTGTTTATTAAATTTTATTATTTTTAATAATGGTCTACTCTGTAAACAAATGTCTAGAATTGTGTTGGTCCGTGTCCTATTCTTTAACATTGAGAATTTTTATTTATTTATTTATTGACATTGAGAACATTCATTCATCCACGTCACGCCAATGTCGTGAACACTTGGCTCATGAATATTAATGAGGGTGCTTGAAGGAGGTTACTAAGCAACGTCACTTAACGTTATTAATACTAATAACCCGCGCTTTTATTTAGCTAAAATGTAGAAGAGAACTACACACGGAGAATGTAGTATGACTATTTATGCGATGTTAAATTGAAATGCCTCCCAACTTTATGCTTAAACGAATCATCACGCGAAAGATTCGGTTGCGTCGTCGCTCGTTATACGCATGCGCACTATCAACTGTCAGCTGACTTCCTGTCTGAGGGAGGGACTGCTGCTAGTGTCCCGCTAATCCTTCAGATCCCGAAAAATACCACGGAGAGGGAAGGGAACGGTCCATTCCGCGCTTATCCGTGCGGACACTAAGTAGGTATGGTCATGTTTTTAAAATAAGATTACGCGAGGACGGAAAGTGTTTGAATTTCGTCCGGGAACAAGGGTTTTCATCATCGAAATGACCTGCGAAATTTCGATACAGGTCTCGAGGGAAGGAACTGACCAGTTCACGAGCTCACTTACTATTAATGACTCTCCGTCAGTTTGAATAATTAATATCAGTTTCAAGATGACGGATGCGCGGTTGGCGTGTAAAAAACATGCAGATTTAGAGAAACATCATGTTTTTCAGTTGGCAGACATCTTGTGCTAATTATGCCGCGATTAAACCGCACGGGACGAACACTTCCTGTTCAGCGCTTGTACATTGAGTGAATACTAACATCATTTACCGTTACACTTTTGCACTGCAGACACCTATATTTACTCAATCTCGCGTTTTTGACGACATTTTGTAATTGAATAACATGTCATTTGTCTGTCTAGCCAAGACAGTCTTCAAGATATGTGACCCTGGACCACAAAACCAGTCATGAGATTGATATATCATCTGAAAACTAAACCGATAAGCTTACTGTTGATGTATGGTTTGTTAGGATAGGACAATATTTGGCCGATATACAGCTATTTGATAATCTGAGGGTGAAAAATATAGAAATAAATCACATTTAAATGTCCAAATGAAGTTCTTAGCAATGCATATTACTAATAAAAAAAATGTTTGATATATTTATGATAGGAAAAAAAACATAATCTTGGAACATGATGTTTATATCCTAATGATTTTTGCTATAAAAGAAAAATAGATAATTTTGACCCACACAGTGTGCTGCTTATCACTAGTTTTGCGGTCCAGGGTCACATATGCTTTTAACATGGGTGAATGTGTTTATTTTGCAGCCAACTAGTTTTTTATCTCTTAAACTACGTTATTTGGGTTGTCACGCAAGCCCATACTGTTGAGAGTTTACTGTCGTGCCTGCTTTATCATGTAGGGCTGAATGCCTCTCAAATCTTATCAAGGTCCCACAGAGCTCTTCTATCAAGCCAGTGAGCGTCATATTCATTTTCATTGTCCTGTGAATTATAGGAGTGAGGTCCCACCATGGAATGTGAGGTCTGAGGGGCAGCCACCATGATTGGAGGACTGTTCATTTACAACCATAAAGGGGAGGTGCTCATCTCCCGCGTGTACCGCGATGATATAGGGTGAGTGAGTTCATTATGGCTGGAAAATGCTCTTAAAACTGCTTCTGACCTCATGGACCATACTTGTGAGTTGATAGGGTTTCTCAAAACCGCATAATCTGGAGACAGGCTGGTAAACCGCACCAAAACACACAACAACCACCAAAAATCTAACGCTTTGCTAACACATCTACCAACTTACTCTTAGACAGGCAAACCGTAAATGTAGTATTTATTTTTGTTGTTAGGAATATTAAAATATTTTTTCTTATTATTACTGTGCAGCAGTGTTTAAACTATTTATCTTTGGGGTTATCCTGTTAGGGAAGAGGAAGGATGACAGGATGTTAGAAAGCAGGAAGCATTACTCCATTCCATCACCATAACAAACATTTCATTTTTCTATAACCAAAATGAGGAAGAATTTTTCTTTCCTTCATATAACACCAGATTTTGTCCTCATATATAGATTTCATCAGTGTGTTTCCATTACTGTTGTTCATTTACACATGCAGCCCATTTTTGTCTTTCTCTTTTTCCCTTGTCATTATGCCCCTCATGCTCTTTGTCCTTTGTACTGTTTTTCTCCATGTTCATTGTGGCTACTGTAGCACTAGGTAAGCGATCCTACTACAACCAATGACCCAAAAGCATGCAACCAATCACTCTGACGCATGTCATCAGTGACCCCCAATCTAGGGTTGGGCAATATATCCAAAAATAATTATCTATCTGTGTTTTAAACCTTTTAATAAACATTAGATTTGCATTTTTTTTTTAAGTGAGCGAGCAACACTTAAAATATTAAATTACAGCCAACGAGTCAATGTCAAGACATAGCATTTTGTATATTATATTTTATACAATGTTTCAAAAAACTTGTAAGAAGAAAATATCAGAATATTGGGTGAAATTATGTTCCATCATCATTATGTGTGACAGATATAGTTATGTAAACATAATAGTGCTGTCAAATGATTGCATTATATATGCATGTGTACTGTGTATATTATGTATTAATACACACACATACAATATATATATTTAGAAATTGTTTATATATTTATATTCTTATATTTTATATTATATAAACACAACTTTTTTTTTATTAAAGGGTCGTATGAAGTTGCTAAAAAGAACATAATTTTGTGTATTTGGTGCAATGCAATGTGTTTATGCGGTGCAAAAAAAACCACATCATTTTGCACATACTGTATAGTTTTATTTCTCCTGTAAGCTCTGCCTCCTGAAACGTCGATTTGTACAAAGCTCATCATTCTAAAAAAAGCGAGGTGTTCTCTGATTGGCCAGCTATCCAGTGCACTGTGATTGGCTGAATACCACAAGCATGTGGCGGAAATGTTTAGTGATTGGAGAAACGACAGACAAGCAGCACTCCACTTCACTTGTCAAAACTCTCGTTTGAATAGTGAGTAGCAGGTTCTATTAATAAGACAACATAACTTCCTTTAAGGTTGTGAGTCAGAAGCGCCAGACTGTCCTTGCAGAGCTAGAATTGCTCCACTTTATAGTCTCTGTGCACAGCCGGCATAGACTGCTCTCCAGGTTTTAGGAATCAGTTTGTAAATGCACTGAATACACTCTAATATTTGTAAAAACAGTGTTTATGTTCTGGAACAGTGTTGTGAATACTACTTAACCACTGATTTTTAGTTATGTCCTCTTTTGGAAGCGCAAAGAAAGCAGTTTCACCTTCACAACGACACACAGTGCGTCCAGCAACCGGCAGAAACACTACAGCAAGAATAATTGTTCGACCTTCTTTCTATGTGTAAAAATTTGGGCGGTATTTGAGAATAAACCCACTCTGTGATGTAGAGTGGGGATGTGTGCAAACGAGCCGTTTTAGAGTGCGTGGACTAGTCATAAGTTTTATAAAGAATATCCCTTTGGTTTTGAAACATAAATTTTTGCAACTTGCTTGTAACACTCCAAAGAGAAAGGATCATTTTAAATTGCATCATATGACCCCTTTAAATATATACATGCATGTGTTTGTATTTATATATACATAATAAATATACACAGTACACACACAAAAACTTTTATTTTGAATGCACTAAAAAGTAACAACGTACTTATTCTGACTAAAAATTGTTCTTATTAAAATAAATAAAAGAATAAGTAAAAGAGAGACAAAACTATGTAACTGTTAAAGCCCTGGCACACCAAGCTGAACGTAAAGCCATTGTTAAGCAACTATCAGCTCAGTTTTTGCAGTGATTTCTGCATTAGTTAGGCTCTACTAGGTCCCCATTGGATGGATTTTGGCCTGTTTGGCATTTTTAATTGGCAAAGTAGCGCACGAGAAGAAAAGCTGAAACAAGCAAAGAGGACACAAAAAAAAGCTGTTATAATTTTATGCTCATCCTACCTGAGCGTCCAAATACACATTCTCTCATGCAGGAGCAGAACCTACGTGCTAGTTGGACATTGGCTGTAGTCTTCCCAGTTTGTTCAAGCACAACATTTATGTGATGCAACGTGACAGTCGGCTTTCATTGCTGCTGACTCTTTCTCGGTTTGGTGTGTCACTATGTAATCATCACTGTTACCAAAAAAATAACATGCATAGACTTCCATGTACAGTTTGGAGTGAACGTCCATTAAATCAGTGTTTGGATCAAATGAACCACGAAGAACTGATTGGTATAAATGACGCAAATCTCTCAGCAATACAGATATTCTCAGGAGTTGTGAGATTAAGGTTGTGATGCTTTCGAAATGGTCACGAAACTGTCCTAGTAAAATGGTTTTTAGGAAATTTAGGACAAATGGAGAAAGTAAAACTTTGTTTGTTAATTTTGTATCATCTAAGCATATAGAATGTATTGTGAATATTCATATTGCCCAGCTCTACTGCAAGCATGTCACCTGACATACTTCAGTCAATCAGATATTGTAAAGGTATGCAAATGCACCAGCAGCAAACTGAAATTACCATGATGCCCTTTTTCCCTTTTGATTGCACTCAGGCATGAGATGACACATTTTAGTCAGTTTTGTGTTTATCTTGGATATTTTAACATATGCACCTTTTTGAATGAAATTTTTGTCTCAAACACTTATTTTGGCTTTGATTTTTATGGGATCGCAGTTGCAGCAGATTAACCTGTATGGAGTAAAAATATCTGCCCAAAAAAGAAAATTAGACACTCTCTGTGTAAATCTCTTCAAAAGAAGTTCTCTTTATTTGTTTTAGGCAGACGAGAGGGACCTTGTTACTTATCTTGAGGTTTGTGAAGGTTTGGATCAGCAGGGAACATCCTTTAATGCTTTGTTCGCCCCGACAGAAGGAGTGCTTGTCTTACAGGGTTTCCTGGCAGATGGTGACCATGTGCTCACTCTTTCTGCCCAACTCCATTATCTCTGCCTTTACCTGACGTTCTCCTCCTTCTCTACAGACGCAATGCTGTGGACGCGTTTCGTGTGAACGTGATCCATGCCCGTCAGCAGGTGCGCTCACCCGTCACCAACATCGCTCGCACCAGCTTCTTCCACGTCAAGCGCTCCAACATCTGGCTGGCTGCTGTCACCAAGCAGAATGTCAACGCTGCTATGGTGTTCGAGTTCCTCTATAAGATGTGTGACGTCATGACGGCTTACTTTGGGAAGATCAGCGAGGAGAATATCAAGAACAACTTTGTGCTGATCTACGAGCTGCTGGATGGTAAGGCTGGTTCAGAAAGACACAAACCATTTCCTGACACTGCCCTCCTTTAGTTCGATTCGATCCTCTGTGTGCCTGTGCTAACCGCATTACCTCAAACCAAACTCGCCCTCCTCTAAATGGCATGCTTTCCTGGCAGTCATCTGCTGCTAGCGGCAAGGTGCGTTTTAAACCATGAACTTGCCAGGAAACCTCGTCCAACAGCTGAAAAAATAAATGAACCATGGAGACAAAGTCTGTTAAAAACAGTTCTTGAGGCGTTAAGTGTCTCATTCCAGAATCATGATTCATTATTTCTTTCTGTGTGTGTGTTTGCAGAGATCCTGGACTTTGGATACCCACAGAACTCTGAGACAGGAGCACTGAAGACTTTTATTACCCAGCAGGGCATCAAAGGACAGGTAAGAATTTATACAAAGTCATTTAAGTCTTATAACTTTTTTTGGACAAAAAATACATATTTCATATGAATATATATTCATTATTCCTTTTTTCTTCCGTAAAAAGTTATAAAACTTAAATAATATTGTATTATTGCAATATCAGTTAAGCACCAGCAGACCATTCTAAAAGAAACTACTTCTAATAAAATAATTATTAATTCTGGTTTTAAAATATCAGAATTATGTTGGGAACCATTATTTTAGATGTGTACTTGCCTTCCCAATATATTCACTGTCTTTAGCACAAAAAAGTAATTAAAAATAATAAATTAAACTTTGTTTGCATTATAGATTGACATTTTAAATTTTTGGATTAATATTTACATATTTTATGGAAATCTTGAAAATGAACAATACAGAAATATTATTTTCCACACAAATGTTTTTTTTATCAAAAACCTTTTCAGTTTTAACATTTAAACATTTTATTATTTTAAATATTTTTAATCTTTATTTTTTGCATACTCTGTGCATTTGTGTGTTAAAAGTTTATACATAAATATTTTGTTTTTATAAGATGTTAAGTTTAGAGCGTTGACAGCGGGAATGTTTACATACATGAAAATGCTTGTACATGAGACATTTAGCTTAATAACGCAAGTGACCGTTCCAATAACACCTGGCCATCTTATTCCCACCTTTTTCCTTTTGTTTTCACCTTATTTTGAGCTTAGTTTATGTTGTCTGTGCAGATTCTAATATAAAACATTTCTCTTTTCTTTCTTGCTTTTCCGGACGTGTCTGTCTGCAGCATCAGGTATGTGTAAATGTATTTCATTTTAGGTATTACGCTCCTTACTTGCCAAACTAAAATGACTGTGAAGCATATTCTATTGGATTATTCTGTTTTAGACAACGGTTTTATTCAGAGGTGTGTCTGATTTAGTTAAAAATATATCACCAGAGTGTAGTTTTTCCATACCTTGTATAATTTATTCAGAGATCGCCATGAAAATAGCCTTTGAATTTGAATTGAATTGAATAAATAAATTCACAGATTACACCATAGTACTAGAGGCCCTAAAGTATTTGGACTTCTATTATGCTTCACAACAGTCTGAGTGTGACTTTCTGAATTTTCGGTGGTCTGTTATCATCCTCAGACTAAGGAGGAGCAGTCTCAGATCACCAGTCAGGTGACCGGGCAAATTGGGTGGCGTCGTGAAGGCATCAAGTACCGCCGCAACGAGCTCTTCCTGGATGTGCTGGAGAGCGTCAACCTGCTCATGTCTCCTCAGGGTGAGACAGCACTTACCTGAGCACTCGCGAGTATGTGTCTGTAGCTATTAAGAGCCAAACCATTCACATGCTACCGTGTGTCATCCCGACAGGTCAGGTCCTGAGCGCTCACGTCTCCGGTCGTGTGGTGATGAAGAGCTATCTGAGTGGAATGCCTGAGTGCAAGTTTGGCATGAATGACAAAATCGTCATTGACAAACAGGGCAAAGGAGGGACCACTGATGATCCTGGGAAAAGGTTTCTGAGTGCCTAGTGTTTATGCAACGTTTTTGCTTGTCTGTCTCCTCTCTTATTTGCTTTGAAAATTACGTTTGTCTTTTTGTCTGGATTTTGTGTTTCTTGATCCAAAAGTTTCTAAAATGTTTGATTGTAAAGTGTGTGTTTTATTTTGATTTTTGAAGCTGTCTGTTTGTGTTGCGTCTCTTTTTCTCTGTGCTACCACAGTGAGTTAGGGGGAAGGTATTGTATCTTTATATTTCTGTGTTCAGTTTTATGTTCATTGTGCTTTTAAACCGTACAACATATGAGTGTCTTTTATTACTATTTCCATTTAGTTGTTTATTCATTATTTATATATCATATACATTGACCATTATTAGCATTTTTAAAATTGTATCATTTATAAATTCAGGGATTTCACTTGATCTCGCTACTCTTTTTCAATGCCAGATTACAGAAGAACATTAATCTACATAAATGTTTTCACGGCTGATTTTACTTCAAATATTTTATTTATTTTATATATTTTTACTTATAATATTTATTTAATCAAAATTATAGTAATGACAGTATTATGAAGTATTGTTACAATGTAAAATAGCTTTCTTTTTTCTAATATAGTTTATTCCTGTTATTTTTTTTTTTTAAAGCATCATTACTCCATTGTTCATAGTCACATAATCCTTCGAAAATCAATCTGATATGCTGATTTATAATTATTATTGAATTTTGTAGTGGAAACTATGATAATGTTTCCAGGATTTTTTAATAAATGGAGAAAGATACAGCATTTATTTAAATTCTAGAACATTATAAATGCATAAACTTTGATTCATCTTTAGATTTTAATGCATCATTGCTGAATAAAAGTATTAATTTACTGAATACAGAATTTTTAAATGTTAGTGTAGGTTTTATATTGGTAAATAAGATTAATAATGTCGGTTATTAAATGTGAAACTTTCAATACATCTCTAGTTTTTAAAAGCAAATCAGTGAATTTACAGGATTTAGATTTTTTATGTTTTTTGTCAGTGTTAATACTGCTTATTCTTGTATTTCATCATCTTTGTTTCTCTATCATTTCTACCAGTGGCAAACAGTCGATAGCCATCGATGACTGCACTTTCCATCAGTGTGTGCGTCTCAGTAAGTTTGACTCTGAGCGCAGCATCAGTTTCATCCCTCCTGATGGGGAGTATGAGCTCATGAGGTCAGTTCAGCATCTGTCTGTTTGCCTTCATACTCCAGTCTTACTCTGTCTGACACATCCTTAATCTGCGTGTGCAGGTATCGCACCACTAAGGACATAATCCTGCCCTTCCGGGTCATTCCACTGGTTCGAGAGGTTGGGCGCACAAAGCTTGAGGTCAAAGTTGTCATCAAATCTAACTTCAAGCCCTCGCTCCTGGCACAGAAAATAGAGGTCAGTTAGAAGAGAATACATCAACATAATGTTACATTTTGTGTATGTGAGGTGATATATGAGGTGAATTTTTCGAACAGGTGCGTATTCCCACGCCTCTGAACACTAGTGGAGTGCAGGTGATCTGTATGAAAGGAAAAGCTAAATACAAGGCCAGTGAGAATGCCATCGTGTGGAAGTAAGTGTCACCATTGTCATCTCTTCGTTTGGTGTTTGTGTGTATATACTCATTCATCTCACCCCGTCTGTCTGCTCAGGATCAAACGCATGGCAGGGATGAAGGAGTCTCAGATCAGTGCGGAGATCGAGCTGCTGCCCACTAATGATAAGAAGAAGTGGGCCCGTCCACCCATTTCCATGAACTTTGAGGTGAGTGTCCCACATCGCTAAATGCCATTTTCCACATAAAGGGTGCACAATGTTTTTCCCCCCAACTTTTTGATTGGAAAAAGAGAACCTTCAGAAAAAGTTGTTCATCCATCTTATGATGCCAAATTAAGTATTATGTTAATAAAGACCTTAGTGATAAACTTCTCAACTAGAAATATCTATTTACAAACTTGTTTTGCTCATAAATAAGAGAAAAATTGTTTGTTTTTGTCAAAAAGTTGAGCAACAGGGTTGAGTGAATTTATTTTTAAATATTTTTGAGATTTGTGGTAGTTTTGTAACTAAATACAATACATCTTTGGATAGTTTGAGACCTTGATTTATGTAATTGTAATTTAGCAATACATATAAATATTGTGTTTCTCATAAATGACAGAAAACCTTGTTTTTATTTGTTTTCTTTTTAATAACTAGGGTAACAGGGTTGAATGAATTGATAATTTTATGTTTTTAATGAGGTTTTGCGGTGCTTTTTTGTAATGAACAAAAATTTTGACGTTTTTGGATAGTTTAAATGATCATCCAAATGACGAAAAAGTATTACCGTAAGCAATGTATTTTGCGACACTACGAAATAAACAATAGAGCATAATGAGACACGGTAGATTTTTTTTATTTCGTCCATCTGATGTATATCGTAGTATCGCACAACCCTAGACATAAAAAACAATTAGTAACTCAAAACATCAGTTTACCATCTTGCATTTCTCTTAAAATTATTTTTTTTTTTTATCTCAGTAAGTTGACTTTTAGGGTTGAATGATTTGATATCTAAATATTTTTGAGGTTTGTGGTGCTTCTTTTCAAATAAAATAACTTTGCATGCAGTTGATTTGTGCGATTCAATTTAGCATTAAATACAAATATTACAAAAAATCAGCTAAAAAATATTTACCTACTTATTTCTAATGAATGAATGTTTAATTTTGTATTTTTAATCATCAATTACATTTTTAATTACATTAAATTAAATTAAATTAAATCATTATTTTATATATATAATAATTTAATATATATATATCATATATCATATATTTCATGTAAAATAGTTAATAATCTGAAATATCAGTTCTTTTAGCAGCACACATCTGATGCATTTCCTCCTTTATCTTCTTCACTCTCAGGTTCCGTTTGCACCCTCGGGTCTGAAGGTTCGTTACCTGAAGGTGTTCGAGTCGAAACTCAACTACAGTGACCACGATGTCATTAAATGGGTGCGATACATCGGACGCAGCGGGATCTACGAGACGCGCTGCTAATAAGCCACTGAGCAGAGGGACCAGCTCTTAATCTCCTATAAATATACTATGTTTCCCTCCTTTTCCCTCTCAAGATTTGTGGATGAATTAAAAAGGCTAATTACAAAAAAAATATGCAAAATGTGAATCGTAGTTACCTGTACGTGTTTGTACGAGTGCTGTAATGAACCGGTCCAGTGGAGAGCAGTGTGTGTCTGTCTGTCAGTCAAAGCCCAGCTTCCTGATTCGCTGTAGTCGGTCTTACGGGGACCACTCTCCATTTTGTTGGTGGTTATTCTTCCATTGGTCATACACTCAGTATCTTATCTCTGTGACTGTTTAGTTCAGTATAAATATATAATGAGGAAAAAAAACATTGTGTCGGCGTGTATTTATCAAAGACTTCTTTTTCTTCAGTTTGTAACGTATGTGACTCTGGAGCACAAACACAGTCATAAGTAGCATGGGTATATTTGTAGCAATGTCCAACAATACATTATCAAAAATAAATTATTCTTTTTATGCCAAATATATAAATATAGGATATGCTTGATATTTAGCAAATTTCCTACCATAAATATCAAAACTTAATTATATTAGTAATATGCTTCACTAAGAACATTATTTGGACAATTTTAAAGGTGCCTTTTTTTGCTCCCTCATATTAGATTTTCAAATGGTTGTAAAATGAAGAATGGCCAAATATATCAGACTACAGTTAATTTACTGATTACATGACTTAATTCACACAATAGATTTTTCGTATTTGTACTGCGCTGCATTTCCCATAAGTAAACAGGTTACATCTTGATAATAAATTAGATGGTAGTACAAAATACAACACCACTTGTACATTAGACACTATTTATTTGTCCTCCATTGACATCCTGTACAATCAAAGGCTCACAGGATAAGGGAAGGCAATGTTAATAAAATAATAATCTCTCCTAGAATCACTTAATTTGTGCAAAGGACAAGTCAGAGGCTGGGAAACAGACATTACCATGAAAATGAAGCATTAACTATTTGCATAATAATAGCTCAATTCTGACATCAGTGCAAGTCTGGACAGCCTCTGCCTCTCGTCAAATTATGAAATAAGACAACAGAACGTAGATATTATAAATACCTGGTGGTACAGTCTCAATTTAACCACATACTGTCTTAAACTGACCATTGCATATCCATAAATGTACATAAAAAGGGTGACAAAGCGAAGTGAATGTTAAGGGTTAAATACAATTTGTCCCTCAACTGATAACTCTTAAAGCAATTTCACTGTATGTGACTCAACAGATTTTAGTTTTGTTTTGGGAAAAATTATTTTATGATACTGTCAAGATTAAGTTGTATTTAACCCAGAATATTCCTTTTAAGTGGTTTTGTTCCTGAACAATTATCAACAGCTCTGTTGGTCTGACTTCAAAACGTGCAAGACTCATTTTGCAGAAATTAATCATGTAATTATCAAGCTTCAGTCCAACGATCTAAACCGAACTTGGAAAACTAGCCCTTCAACCTAATTTTAGGATATTCATTAAGAGCTCTTTGAAAGAAAACAATCACAGTGAGAGAGACACAGGGCATTGTGCGGTGATAAAATTACATACTTTCATTTTTTTTACCGTAAAAACAGACAACTTTTTTGGTTACTAAGCATATATTTTTGAAATACAGTGTTCAAATTTGGAATTCTGACCTTTACTAAAGCATGACACACCATGCGTCCACTCAACTAATATTGGTTGATATAATATTGGCGTATTTTTCTAATTTGTAGAATTATTAACCACGACAACACTGTTTATGCACCTTGTAATACAGACAAATCATTTTCATTTTTTAGCTCATTTTTCACAGACTTATGAGATGCCTAACAATTATATATTACGATAAAAACGTTAAAACTGAACTTAAAATTGAAACGCATTAATACCATGTGCACTCGTTTTAAAACGCGACAAAGCCCTGCCAATCCAGCGTGATTCAAGACGGGACGCTGGAGTTCGAATACTCGCATCCCATCGCTGACAATATGACTTAAAAGCCCCTCAGGTTGGAGCAGACTCGGTCACTAACGTTCTAGACGTTGCTCCATTTTAACCCTTCATGCGTGTTAGTATACAAAGAGTGAAACCGATGGATAGTGTAAGGATTGCTTCGTTTCTGAGGTTGGATTGCCAGTATTGGAAGACAGATGCGTGGTGCGCTGGGACACTCTAATCTTCATCGTCCTCCTCGTCTTCGCTGATGGCCT
Organism: Enteromius argenteus; assembly: GCA_032357425.1. Lineage (NCBI taxonomy): Eukaryota > Metazoa > Chordata > Actinopteri > Cypriniformes > Cyprinidae > Enteromius > Enteromius argenteus. Next base: position 1,829,535 of record JAUCMR010000051.1, read on the forward strand.
GCCCACGGGCGGCGTAGGTGTAGCCGGAGAGAGCGCTGCTGTGGTGTGACGAGGGCGAGGAGGATGGGGAGGTTTTGTTGAAGAAGGGCAGACGGAAGGTTGGAGATGGGGACCGCTCGCGTGTAGGACTGCTGCTGGGGCTGTGCCGCGGACTGATGGCCTGAAGCATTCGCCCTTTACCCTCCTTCAGCATGTGCTTCTGTTACAGAGGAAGAACAATACATTGCCAATGAGAGACCTGGGTATCTGTGATAAACTGATACCCAAGAAGGCCATAATGGCTTTTATTTTTAGATTCATGACTTTAAAACAGCGCTTCTGAACTTGGAAGTTTAGACTACTCTTAAAAGTTTGTCATATAATTTTGTTCTTTAAGACTGGTCAAATTTTTTTTTACATTTGGTTGCATTTAAAAGTAGATTAGTCTAAGCTGAATCCAAAAGATAGGACCAATTACCACTAGGTTAACAGCTTAGAAGCTTTTGGTTTCATGTACTTGCATTGTGTATGTTTCTGGCAATCCCAGAATGCACTGTTAAGTGTACAGTTGGGAAAATCAAACCAATTACCTTAGCATTGCTAGCTTTGCCAGTGTCATTCAATACTGACAAGTAGATTTGCACTTTAAAAAAAATCTGCCATATTGCATTTTCCAAAAAAACAAACTACACTACTCCTCCTTGGCTGTTGGTCTGATTCCCACAAAATGTGGCACACATCCTCAAACCATCATGACAAAAAGTTCTTAAAATGATTGATATTCATCAAACAACTGAATCAACTGAAGTGAATAAATTGGTCAGACGATACCCATTTATAATGAAATGACCTTTATCTGCCAATATCTAAACCTAATGAAACTTCATTCAAGTCAACAGGACATTCTGAATCTGCTAATAACATCAAATCCCAACAGCTGACTATTACTGAAATTCGTATAGGTTCGTACGTTGTCAAATAAGGCTGAGCTGTTTCAATAAACCTTAACTTACAGTAGCAGAGGAGATTGTTTATTAAAAACAAAAAGATACACCACAATATTACCACCTCTTTGTCTTAAAGGGACAGTTCACCCAAGACAAAAAAAAAAAAAGTAAACAACATATGCAACGCAGATACGTTGTTTTCATTCAGATCAGAGCATAAACGACGTAAACAGCGTACAGTGCTTCTAACACAGAGCAGCATATTAGCAATGTTTACTTACATGATACTTACCAAAATGGTGCTACAGGGTGATGCAGAGGAGACAAATTGTTGTATTATTTTTGTTTTTTTAGTGCACAAAAGTTATTCTTGTAGCTTTGTAAAATTACGGTTGAACCACTGACAGAATTTTTGGGTAAACTATCCCTTTAACTACTGATGCCTGGACCCTGATAATTGCTGTCTGCTGGTATATTTTACATAAAATAGGCTATTTTACCTGAAATGTGTAGTTTTATGCTTAAAAGAATATTGCATCATTAATGTAACAACATGCTAACATCAAACTATTCTTGAAGCTACAGAGACAGTCGCATCCCTGATGTTATTATGATATGAGTGGCGAGAGGCGTAGGGCATTCAAACTCAGTCAGTACAGGATGCAGAGTTTGCAGTTTTAGGATATAGCTATTGTTAAAGAAAATACTCACCAACGCTCCCTCCGGTCCAAACATCTGCAGGAAGTTGCCGATGAACTCGCGGGACTTCTCTTCCCATTTCTGGATCAGGTCGATGCTCTTCTCCTCCACCTTTTGCACAAACTCTTTACTCTTCTCCTCCACGTCCTTCACCTTCTTCTTCACCTTGTCCACACGCTCCTGAAGGTTGTACTTCTTTTCCTGCGTGCCGGTAATAATGCACAGAAACTCAACGTTTAGTAGAGCGATTAAAAATATAAAATTTCTGGTATTGAATCCTAATCTTAAAACCATTCTCTACTAGTAAACCGAAGAACACTCACATTGATGAAGCTGACATTAAGCTCTTTTGCGGTGTATCCACGTTGAAGATTTCGTCTGACATAGACGTCATAATCTCGTACGATGCGTGTGATGATGTCAGAGGTGGAAATGCCCTCTGTCCGTTGGGTTGGTGCAAACATTCCTGTGGAAGGTTTTAAATATTAGCACACCAGTTAACAACAAGGACATTTAGTTTCAACCAATGAATTTTTTTTTGTCAAAATACATTCTTTTAACCCAGTTTATTACCAACTACTATATATTTGAAATTCATGGGTTTATTTCCCCTAAACGTGTAAATATTGAGTCTCTCAGGCACCAGAGCACTGCAAAAAAGCCTTATCTTAGTATTTTTGTCTTGTTTCTAGGCAAAATATCTAAAAATCAATAAAGTAAGATGCATTTACTAGATAAGCACAATGACATAATAAGATAATCTGCCTTTAAATTAAGTGTTTTGCTTAAAATAAGTACAATTGTCTATCATTTTAAGCAATATTCACTTCAGCAAATCAGTCTTAATGTAAGAATTTTTTAATATTTTAACTGAAAACAAGACAAAAGTACTAAGTAAGGTTTTTTTTGCAGTGAAAAACTTTTAGTGTGGTCCATTCAGATTCGTCAATCTCCTTCCAACTCAACCAATAGCACGAGTTTGGGGGTGTGGCTACTGTAGCAGGCGGAGCCAGATGGGTCATGGATGACAAAATTCAAAATTCAAAATTCAAACACTTACTAAAATACACAGAGACAGACAATAAAGTAAAACAAAGACAAAAAAAAATAGCGATGCATTTACAAGATGAAGGGATTTAATATCGGTTTTGGTTTCAATCGAGATTCTTCTCGACAGGCAAGCTCAGGTTTGGCCACATGTTAGCTCTTTACTAAGCCTCAGATAAAATTTCAAGATATTGTAAGTATTAATCACAGTAGCTTTATTTGCTTTATTTCTGTAATAGCGCAGAATCTGCATATTCCACCTTTAAAATATCAAGTTCTTCAGCGATTGTAGTTTATACTCTTGAAATTTCAGATGCTGTGATTGATTTCTGCATCAAAAACACATAAAGCTGTTGTCCTCACCTGCATCTTTGATGTGCTTGTAAACATCATCACTGTCAGCCGAGGAGTATGGGATATCATCATGGGCCACAAAGTCAATCTTAGATGTCAAAAAACACAGTCTTAAAGACACAATTGATTGGCCCAACCCTTGCTTCCCATTTTACTTTCTCCCTCTAACACAAATATATGTAAATATAACATATAACGCAGGAGTATTATACTGTAATACTGCTTAGTTCTCCCTTGTCTTACCCGATGCTTGGTGAGAAACTCGGGTGTGAGAGTCCATGGAGCATTGCGGACCACCTCGTCCACATAGCGACAGTGACTAACCGCGTCATAGCGCTCATCCTCATTCATGACCGTGAAGCCCTTTAACGTATGCGTGAGATCATCACTACACACTGCAGAGAAAGAGAGAGAGGCGCTAAATACAGCACTGACATTAAGACAGACTCTGTGCTAAATGATCAGAATGATAAACACTTCAATATGTGTGTGCTCAGGGTTACTTACCACCTACAATAAGATGAGTGTTTGGGAAAAGGCATTTAGCCTGCATGAGAGCGCGGGCATGTCCTGAGTGGAACATGTCGAAGATGCCATCAGCATACACACGTACAGGCCTGTCGACTGAAAACAACAAGAAGGACATCAGCTTTCGTGGCATCAAGGGAACTATTTAATTTAGGCACATTTCAAGTGAGTATGAAAGGTAAACAACATAAAATGTTTTATTGTGTAACTAGTATTTCATATTAAGAAATTACTACTTTTATTCAGTGAGAATGCATTAAATGTAGTGCTGTCAAACGATCAAGATATTTATACTCAAAATATGAATATATTTTTTTCATATAATTGATATTCATATAT
>JAUCMR010000051.1:1865799-1882215 GCA_032357425.1 Enteromius argenteus
AATATAATTTTGGAGAAACTAAACTGGTTGGCTACCAATGATATAAACCAGACATTTCCTTCGATTAAGAACACACAAAGTCTCCATGGTAAAGTTTTTTGCTGATTTTCTCAATGATGGTTATTAAAGTTGGGGGCACATCCAGTAAGGCTACACTGCCATGAAACTTCTTGATAACATCATGTGTGGTGGAAACAGGAACATCAAGTTCTCTGGAGATGCTCTTGTAGCCTTGGGAGTGTCCATGCCTGGCTATAATATTGTGTCTGACCTCCTGAGGTATTTTTTTTCTTTCTTTTGTCGATGCTCATTGCGGTACATACACAGTGACACAAAGCAGGAGAATGAGTAATTTTCTCTATTCAAACTGGCTCAATATATGATGAGAATTCATTTCCCAAAGTACACAACAATGACTTGCTTTAAATGGAAAGATTGTTTAACTTCTTCTAGAAGGCGTTGTTATGCATTCTAGGATTTCTCTGTGATGCTATCTAAGGTTTAAGTAATTGTGGCCTATTCAAAAGGTATATAAATACAAGCACACTTTTTTTCATCATGCTATGGAGAAACAAGCTTGTGAAATTAACTCTGCATCATAATAAATAAAATAGGCTTGATTTTCTAGATGCTCACCTCTTGACATGTCTGCTGAGAGTCTTCTTGCTGGCATGAAGCTTGTTGCAGAAGGGGCACTTGTGCTCTTTCCTCTGGACGGGCGAATCACTGTTATGTTTCTTCTTGTGCACAGTGAGGTTTGATTTGGTGGAGTAGCACTGGAGACAGATGTCACACTGGAAAGGTTTTTCTCCGGTATGTACTCTGGTGTGACTCTCATATTTGCCTACAAAATGAGGAAAAAGAAAAGCAATGACACAGGCAGAGACAACTGTACAATTGACAGATTACAGCAAAAAAAACGCATTGATTTTGTTGTTATTTTTTTCTATAACAATAAAAGACTATGTCAAACTGCTCGATAAAGTTTTCTTAAAAAATGCAATTATTTTCATTTTAATTTAGCTTCTGTAGGATATCAGTATAGTTGTAAAACTGACTATACTGTTTCTGAAGGATCTGACACTGAAGACTGCAGCAATGAAGTAAAAACAATTCAGCTTTGCATCACAGGAATAAATTATATTTTAAAATATATTATTATTATCCTGTCAAAGGATTAATTGCATCCAAAATAAGAGTTTTTACACAAACATACAGTATATATTTTGACAGTATTTTTATACATATTCTTATATTTTATATTATATATAAATATATTTAATATCTAAACATAATATAATATTAATATATAAACATATCTTTCCTAAATATATACATGCATGTGTTTGTATTTATATATACACATAATAAATATACACATTATACATACATCGCGATTAATTGCTTGACAGCACTATTTTATATATATATATATATATACATATATACATACATATTAAAAAGTAATTAATATATATATATTTATATATTTTTTTTTTTTTAGTTTTTTTTTTTTTTTTTAGTTTTTTTAATATTATTTATTATTGAATATTAGATTTTTTTTTACTGAATTTTTGATCAAATAAATGAAGCACTGGTGAGCATTAGAGACTTTTAAATAAATAAATAAATAATGAAAATCAACCCCAATCTTTTAAATGGTAAAACTGTAAACTTTGTCAATAATATACTTCTTAATAAAAAAAATAAAAAAAAAGATCATGTCACTGATCCATCCATCACAGCACTCACCTATGCGATCAAAGGTCTTCTCACATTTGGGACACTTGAGAGTCTTTTTGTTAGTGCTTTGGATGATGACAGGCGCCAGTCCTGCAGGAAACACGTGACCTGTGACCTCTGTCACTTGGCTGTGCTCCTCAAGAGCACGGCTGGATGTGGGTTCGTTCTCCTCCTGGACTTCAGTCCTCTCTAAAGCCTCACTGAGCTCAGCCACATGCTCCTCCTCCTGCTTCTCACCGTCTTCACATTCTACCTCCTCCACGGTTTCTTCTCGCCCCTCTTTACTGCTTTGCTCTTCCGGCTCATTCTGTTCCTCCTCCTCACTTTCATCCTCCTCCTCCTCCTCCTCCTCAAAAGCAGCATCATCATCCTTTGGAGTTTTCTGACCGGGTTTTCCAGACAGGACGGGGTCATTTTCGCTCTCCCGGCTCTCAAATTTAGCAGGGGTCCTCCTCTGACGGCCGGATCTGCGCATAATGACCGCCATGTTTTGCTCTTCCTCAACTTGGCAATCAGCGCTGTGCGTCTTAGCCAGGTGATTCTCCAGAGACTTCTTATAGCAGAAGGTGCGACTGCAAAAAGAGCATTGAGCTCCCGCAGAAGTCTGGGCATCTGGGCATGTCTCCGCTGGAGCCTGATGAACGTCACTTTCTTCATCGATATCAGCAGAAGTCGTCCGCTTTGCTAAAAGGTTTACCGCTTCCATCATGTCCAGAAAACAAGCAGCCTCTGCCAAAGCAGGAATCTGGCTTTCTGAAACTTCGAATTCAGACGTGTACAGGAAGTCGAGCAAACGCCCAAAGGTGGAGACCTCAATGTTATCAATGGTAACATGCTGCAGTTCAGGGTTTTCGCTGAACTTGGCATGAAAGTAGCCGCTGCCAAAAGCCAAAACCACTTTGTGGGCACAATACATCTTCCCACGGACCGTGACGGTTATGTCACAGAATGATGGCAGCTTCTGGCGGTCTTCGTTCAAGAACTTCAAGAAACAGCCATCAGTTTGGGATAATCTCAGATGCATCTTTTCCTCTGAGGAGTCTTTAATAGCATTACACGCCGATGTTGTCCCTTGTGTTTCTTTGCTGCTGATATCCTTCCCTTTTGTCTTCTGAGGTGGACTGACTTTCTTCTTCATATTTAAGGTTGTTATTCCACTGAAAAAAACAAGTCAGTGAAACAACATTATAGGACTTTTTATACAAACATTGATTATTAATTAATGATAACTGAAAAACAATGTTTAAATTTTAAAATAATTATTTTGCATCAGTCTGTCCAACATGTTATTGTATTACGTCTGCTGCCTCTTATTGTTGTGTCTTTGATTATGTTTTCAGTTTTAACAATCATAATGTGAATGCTGTTGAATGTCATGCAATTATAAATATTGATAAATCAAGTCATTTAGGGATGCATTGAGAATAATAAGGTTCATGCAGAGTTTATAGTGCTGACAAAACCAAATTTTGCATCTAATTTCATTGTCATTTTGTTGTTGTTGTGTTATTACTAATACAAGCACCTTAAATGAGGAAAATCTAAAAATCCTAAACAACTTTTAAAGAGGACCTTCAGCATGAAGGCCGACTCTGATATCGTTTTGTTTTTACTTTTGTATCTGATGCCTGCAACAATAATAGTGACACTGCTTGTGAAACTAAAGATATGTATTATTTAATATAATATAAATGTACCTATTCGTTTAATTAAGATATAGTACAAATGTTAAATTTTTAAAATAACCATTATTTTTATTTAGTTAACTTTAACATGCATTACAATGAAAATATAACGTTTATATATATATATAAAATAAAGTGTAAATACAAATAAATGTCATATTTGTGTTAAGTACATCCTAATGGACTCTGGCTCATGTTAAAGCCTTAATGTTGGTTCACAAAAACCACAATGGAATATTAAAAAAATCTTAATATTACCAGCTGTGTCAGTTATTACATCATAATAATTTAATTGAGTCACAAGCGTGAACTTATGTGTGTGTGGAGTTAGTGACATGCAGCCTGTAACTTCAGACAGAAAGAGGAAATGACAGTCCCATATATGACGATTTTTTGCTTACAGTTTTGCACTGCAACAACGAAACAATCACATCGCAACATGATCAGCATGCAATACACTGTTCACACAATTACAAAACCTAGCGCCCTGCGAATGAGGACAATGCAAATCTAAAGTGAACTACCCCTTGCGGCCCCCCATTATGTCATGAGCCCACAGGGCCCCTCCACAACAGGAGTGCGTTGACAAACGACCCTAAAATGGCCCGTGGCAAACTGCAAACAGCGACTTATTTCCCAGTTCCGGTCTTACCTTTGAATAGATCAAACATACGGTGGTGTTTTGAACAGGTCACTTATTTAGCCTTTGTATACAACTGACAAAATACACGTTTTTTCAGATTATCGGCGCATTGTGTCCTTTTTCCATCGTCCAGGGTTTCAACGTCTCAACAAGCTGTTTAGTCATTGGGTAAGAGGAAAACGGCTTCCTGTTTCATAGGTTAAAATATATAGCCTATTCGTCCTTCGAAAATAGAATTTATGTAACCTGAAATTTAATTTAATAGTGTATATATTTTAGTGTATGAATACAACAGCATCAATAATAATAATAACAAGAAACAATAAACGTACCTCGACGTCATCCAGATGACGCCTAGCATTATGGGTAATGTAGTTGGCTGATGAACAGCGCTGGCGTGGATGATGGAGCGCTCGAAATATCTAGTTTCAGTATTATTATTATTATTTTTTTTTCTCCACCCACAAGATATCTGTTGTATTTGTAGCAGCAGGTAAAGGTGTTTTCACTTACTGTGATTTAACAAGAATATCCAACTCTGAGCCTGTAAATGGTTTATAATTGCACAGTACTAATAACATCAACCATTGAACCATTTAGGAAAATCATTGCACACTTAACGTTACTGTGATGGTTCTGAACCAGTTTAAAAATTCATTAGCTCTTTGATCTGAGGATACCTGCTAAATAAAATTGCTAAAAAAACAAAAAAACCACACACAGCTGAAAGGTCTTTAAATCTGAAAAAAAAAAAACATGTTTGCAAATAACTGTGTGAAAAAAAAATGTGTGAACTTGGTGTTTGTAAGTTCCTTGGGTCATGCAAATTTTTGGATGAATCTCGATGCATCGGATGAATTTCCAGTAGGCTGCATCGTTTTGAAATGTGTATAAAATATCAATATATTTCCTTGATTTTTACATACCCACACAAAATTAGGTATGAATTATTGATGGTATGTTTTGAAGGTGCCTGACAAGTATAAAACTAACATTCAAAATGCTTTTTTTTGCTTATATTGGTTTTCTTGCTGTATTTGTAGTTTATTCTGATTCTGTTCATTTCTATTCTTCACATTTAAAAAATAATCTTCAATGTCTAAATAGTGGATTATGCCTTTATAGTAGAGTACAGCTGTCTAAGAATTGCTAATAACTTATGTAATTTCAGAGCGGTGTACGGTCCACAAGGCGAGGATGCGTGAGCTCTCTCAGATTAGCCGTGGCTCCTGCCCCTGGCCTCACAGCAGTTCATTAGACATGTAAGTGCATTACCATAATCCCAAGGGTTTCAGTGAACCCACTGAGAAGTCAGTCCATCCCAAACACAGATGAATGAGGAAGAGCCAAGGAAGTCTGTGAGGGTAATGGTGTTTTACAAAGCTGGTTTTAGGTCTTCTGCATGTTTAGTTTGTTTATAACTAAAATCATGTCAAGAGCGGGTACTTCTTTCTGGATTGTTCTGTTGCTCTGTGCAGGTAACAATTTCGTAAAAAACTCTTGTGGCATAATTAGTTACTTTAGAAACTAGTTTGTGATTTTTGTAGGAGGTTATTGTTAGTAGACCTGTTAATGGCATTGATAGCGTATGAATGCATGATGCTTTCGTTCCATAAATCCTCGCTCATGTGATTTTATTAGTACTGGAGAATATATGATTGCAGTGCTTATATTAAAGCAAATCATCATATTTTGCCCAAAATTTGCACGAAATCTGTAAAAACAATGAGTTGAGGGAACAAAATTAAAAACATACTTGGTATACTTAATAGTATTTTTACTAGTATACTTACTGTTATATTTATTGACTTAATTAAAGTTGATCTGTGATTTCATTGGACTAATATAAACACAAAAACAATATTGTTTGTACATGCAAGATCAGTCATTTTAAATTAAGTAGATAAAGCTCATTAAATTGAGTGAATATGTTATGTAATATTGATTTAGAACTTTTAAAACGTTTATCATTTTTGGGCAAACCTAAAAAGTTATAGGTACTTCTGCACACCAAAATAAGTTGTATATACTAATTTAAATATTTATCCTTTATAAGTTCACTGTAAAAAAATATGTTTTAAAGTTATAATTAAAAAACCCCAAAATAAATAGCATTTTACAATAAAAATACAGTCTTTTTCATGTTTAATTCAATGTGTTACTTGATTTTTTTTCATAATTATTTGTGAATTTAATTAAAAATTTCTGACGTAAAATGTAAAGTAAATATTTTGTTGCCATACTTTGCCCAAAAAACCCTTTAACTGCATCATCAGTGAGCAAACTAAGCATGTTCAGCAGCCAGTTAGTCAATTTTGAATTGCTATGTTAAGTTTAACATACAAAATACTGTTAAATTATTGTTGATTTTGTTCATGCATTTGATTTAAATTATGATGAAAACACATTTAATTCAATAAAAAAGTCTGATTTCATGATTTATTCATCCTCATGTTGTTCCAAACCAGCATGACTTTTTTCTTTTGTAGAAAACAAAGGATGATGTGTGAAAAATGTCCATACATTGAAAGCCAGTACAGTCCAGACTTTCACTGTACTGACCAAAAAAGTTGGGAATTTTAGTGTGTGTGTGTGTTCTACAATAGGAAGTAACTCAGTAACGGGATAAGGATGAGCAAATGATGTCAGAATTTTCATTTTTGTGTGAATGTGACATCTCAGACAGATATAAGAAATCAACTAGTATTTGTCAATGATGTTCACAATATGTTGTTTCTTCTCAGCTTTAGGAGTCTGCAGTGAGGATAATATCGATGGATGCGATATGAACCCGTGCATGAACGGTGGCGTGTGCGAGAACCAGGATGGACAATACATATGTCACTGTTCCCAAACCAGCTATAACGGATTTCTCTATGGAGGGCCGTCCTGCACAGTAGTGCTGCTGGGCTGTGAACTTCACTGGTGCCAGAATGGTGCCACTTGCTCTCCGTACCTGGACAAAGGACGGCATCGATACAGCTGCATTTGCCCCGAGGGATTCACCGGAACGAAATGCCAGACGTCCACCACCTTCTCTTTCGAAGAGAGAGGATTCATGCGGGTCCAAACCAACCTCACTGATGCTCTGGAGCCTTTGAATGTCACTCTGAGTTTCCGCACGCTGCAGGCAGCGGCCGTTCTGCTCCAGTGCCAAGTTGAAGATCATCTTCTAACGCTGGAGTTGGTGGATGGAAGCCTTCGCCATTCACTGCAGAGAGCAACGCAAGCTGAAAGCATTCTTGTAGAGCTCCCATTGATCGTTTCTGACGGCCTTTGGCACACGGTCAAGGCCTCGCTGCGCAACAACATGCTCGGGCTGAGTCTTACAGACCCGTCTTGCCTTCAGGACACGTGTCATATGGAAGTACAGATTGATCAAGCAGAGTCCGAAGTGGGTTCAGGTCTGTCTGAGCTGACTGTGATCCAGAATCTCTACATAGGTGGAAGAGGAGAGCAAGAGACTGCTTTAGGCTTTCTGGGGTGTATGAGGGATGTGTGGGTGGATTCACGCTTAGTGGTGCCTGGACTGGGGATGAGGACTCCCGCTACGCAATTTAATGTGAAACAGGGCTGCAGTGACTGGGACCGCTGCAAGGAAAACCCATGCCAGAACAGAGGCAGATGTGTCAAGTCTGGATGGAGGAGCTTTAGCTGCGAATGCCATCGACCTTATGAGGGCGAGCACTGTTTAGATGGTACGAGCACTCTTGCATTATACTACTTGTGTTAGTTTGCATTTAACAGAACTGTTGCATATAACATCATGGTTGCAGCATTTTCAGGCACTGCGTAAAATCATTGCGTCTGCTGCAGCCGTGGTACGGCAGCAAAGCTCCTTGATTATTACGCCAGAATGAGAGTATAGTTCCTAGCCATATCAGCCTTAAAAATCACAACTTTTCATTTTTTCTTCAGCTTTAGTACACATTGTAACTACAGAAGAGTCAAGCTTTAAACAGGAGAAGGATCATGACTCTTTGGTCATTTTTGAGCGAGATGCTACTCGTCTAATCAGATTCAATGATCTATGTATGCTAAGCTAAGCTAAAAGTACTATCGTCAGACCCGGAGATCATCTGAATGGATTCAAAAATGGTAAAACTCAACAAGTGGATATGGTAAATGAGCCTATTTTCCAAAAAAGTGGAATGTTCCTTTAAACACATTTAATTGTTTTAATATTAAATATTTGTAACCAAACAGTTGCATGTAGCCATTTACTTCCACATTATTCTTTTCTATTTAGGTCACATTTAAAAATGTCTTAATGTCACTGCAGTAGATTCACAAAATCAAAACAAGTGTGATTTGCAAACCCCTAAGAGGGGTTTCACGGTGATGTCACAGAAGAGCCATTTTTGGTTCCCCAATGAACAGTTCTTAAACTAACCTTTTTTTTTCTTAGCATGACTAATATTTAAAAATCTAAAGTATACTATAAAGTACAAAGATTTATGGTTCTTCATGTAACCACCGATGGTTTTTAAGAGTGTAGGACTCCCAGAACTAGCTCCACTTTTTGAACCACTTTGCAAAGACTTTTTTTGAGTCACAGTAATTTTTATCGGATATTAAATTATTATTTTTCCTCAAGTTAACACAGGTGTCCTAACAGAGTAACTACAGGTGTAGTGCATCACATTAAATATGAATGAGTAGATGATCCACTAAGCTTTGGCGACTTGGATAATAATGCTTCTTCATTTAGAAAAACATATTTACGTTTAGTTTTTTAAAAGAATATAATTAGAATAGAGAGTTTTAAGGTTAGAGGTTCAAATAAAGATGGAAGAGATGTGTTTAAAATCTTCATGACATGTTATTTTTCTTTCTTTCTTTTTGTTTTCTTTCACATAATTTGTTTTAACATATGCAATGACACTCGCAAGTGTTTGAACACTGTAGACTGTGCTACAAATACTATTAAAGTAGTCTATTCCTGATTAAACCAGGATAAAATTTTAAATAATTTAGAATGAACATTCATCTTTGGTCACCATTATCTCCACAACAACGTCATTTATAAAACTGCTTAGCAGGGACGCTAAATTTAGCGCCCATCGGAGGGTCAAATTTAGTGCCAAGACAGAGAATGAGATTAGAGTGCTAAAGAAAACAGCCATCCACCAACACTCAGACATACTCTCATGCAAAAGCAAAGGGGAGGTTAAACCGGCCGCACCTGAACTGTGGATTAAAGAAACGTGATATTAACAGGTGTTTTTAATCCATGCTAACATGCTAACTAAGACAGATCCTGCCAAGAAAGTAACCACCAGTGATTTATCTGAGATGTATTTTACGCTCAGTGTCAGAGAGCGAAACTAATTCTGTTAGTAACGGGTGGGAAACACAACAGATTTATTGAATAATTAATATCATTACAATGACATGGGATTGTGTGTTATTACATCAAGGACAACAATAATACACATTTGTAATATTACGTCAAATAATAATAACGATGGTAAAACATTCATTTTTTAAAAAATTTGACTGTCTGTCACCTTTTATTTTGATTTATTTATTATCATTATCATTATTAATAATAATATTTTAAATCATATAAAAACAATCTATCTATTTGAAGAGTTAAATAGCAAAAATAGTTACACCATTTACAATGCTGACAATTCTGGAATAATAATGCTGGACTTGAACTATCTTTTTTGCAGTTTGCTAAACTTTCTAAATATGTTAAATATGTTTAAATATTGAAACTTTAAATTATGAAAAATGTTATGTTATGAATTATAACATATACTATTTTGTTTGATATTATTACTACTACTAATAATAATAGTAATAATAATAATAATAATAATAATATTTAGAAAAACTCAATTTTGTTATATTTGACTTTGTCACATATTGTTGTTGATAATAGCATTCATAATATTCTAAATATTTAGAATGCATTATGTTTTTATTGTAGTATATATCCATTTTGTTGATTTCTTTAAGTAATAAAAGGCACAAAATCATAAAAATCTTGTTGGTTAAAAAGAGAAAAAGCAGTCTTGATTATATTCTGTATTGTACCGTTCTCTAACACTATTGTTGACTTGTATTCTCAGAGTATGTGACTGCAAGGTTTGGGAGTGAAGATCTGGAGAGCTTGGCTGTGTTCTCGGTGGAAGACAGTCCAGGCGACAGTAACACCGTGTCCATGTTCGTCCGTACGCGCCGCTCACGGGGCTTGCTCCTGGTCCTCTCCAACTCTACCAGTCAGTATCTGCGTGTCTGGTTAGAGGATGGGAAGGTCAAAGTTCAGATCAACAACTTTGAAAGCCTGCTAGGAAGTGAAACCGTCAGCGATGGTCACTTCCACCTCATAACGGTGCTCGTGGAGCCAGAATCTCTGTCCCTGTTCATGTCTGCTAAGAGCCAGGGCCGCATCCCCATCCGCCGTGTGCTGGTCCAGGCTGGAGATGTGGTGTATGTGGGGGGTTTACCCGATCGCCGCGCATCGCTAGCCTTCGGCGGATACTTTAAAGGCTGCATCCAAGACCTCCGTATAAACAGCAGACGCCTGCAGTTCTTCCCAGTCAGCGTCCCGGTGAGCTCCTACCGGCTCCAGAGCTCAACCACAGTCAGCCGCGGCTGCACGGGCGACGACTCCTGCAGTGTAAGCTACATTCACACACCCATCATTACAGGACTGGTACAGGTTTTGGTTCAGTTTGCAGCTTGTTCTGGCCAACAAATGCCCAACTGACAGGAAAGGCTGGTCTGATCGACATGAGAAGTGCTTTATCTCGCTTTTATTTCACAGCAGCAATATTTACTACATTTACAGTGTTCACAATTCTGGAATGCTTCACATAAAGCATACCTTTTTTTTTCAATAAGCAAAATTTAATATTGCCTAAAGACTCATATGTGAGCGTGGAGCACAAATCTAGTCATAAGTATCACAGGTATATTTGTAGCAGTAGCCAAAAATACATCGTATGGGTTATTATTTTTATTATAATTTTCTTTTATGAAAGAAATCATTATTAAATAAAAAACATGTTCTATGAAGATGTTTTGTAAATTTCCATCTGTAAATATATTAAAACTTAAAAAAAAAAAAAAATTGATTACTTATATTTAATAGGACTTTGTTTGGACAGATTTAAAGGCAATTTTCTCAGAATTTCGATTTTTTTTCCTATTCTAAATACTGGACAAATACGTGCACACACACACACACATATATATACAATATATATATATATATATATATATATATATATATATATGTGTGTGTGTGTGTGTGTGTGTATTTATATATAAACAGAGAAATAAAATGCTAAATATTCATATATTAGTAATGATCACATCATTCACAATGTTTACAATTCTGGAATAATAATGTTTGGCTAGAACCATATAAAGAATTTGTACCTTTTCAGAAGATTTCTAAATATTCTAAATATGTTCTAAATACTCTAAATACTTTAATATAATACATTCATATCATAAACTATTTAAAAGAATATTCATATATTTTTTTTGATCACGCCATTTACAGTGTTCACAGTTCTGTAATAACAATGCTTGACCTGAGGAATACCTCTTTCTAAAAAAAATTTATTAGCATGTTTGAATGTTTTGTAAACCTAAAATGTTACGAAAAAGATAAATATTCATGTATTATAAATGATTGTATAGTTCGCAATGATTACAATTTTGGAATAATAATGCTTGACTTGAGCCATATTTTTTTTCCAATTTGCTATACTTTCTAAATATGTTGGTAACACTTTACTTGAAGGGGTGTGCATAAGACTGACGACACCTTAATCATGACTTGACATACGTCATGAATATGAAGGAGGTATTATGCATGTTTATGATAACTGTCATTAAGTGTCATTTGCTCAGTTATGTCATTTTTAATGCAAAGATGACATTGTTTGAGATGCCTTGACATTTTGACATTACCAAGACAACATAACCTGTCAGTGTCTATGTCATTTAAGTAGGGCTCACTGCAGCCCACAAGATCCAGGGGGGCGTGATTGGATCCACATCTAGGGGGTGGTGATTGGTAGGTTTAGGTATGTAAGGTGGGAGGAGTTGGATCTGGATCAAGCCACACCTCCTGATCTTGTGGGCTGCAGCGAGACGCTCCTCATGTCATGACAGTGGTACAAATTGAACTTGTCATTAAAATATCATTAAGTATTAATATTATTATTATTTTATTTATTTGTTTAATTTATTTTATGTTGTCTAAGTAAGGTCAAGTTGTCATGACAAAGACACTGACAGGTTATGAAGTATTGGTTTATGTCAAGTTGTCGTAACAAAGGCATCTCAAACAATGTCATCTTTGCATTAAAAATGACATAACTGAGCAAATGACACTAAATAAAACCTCCTTCATATTCATGATGTATGTCATGTCATGATTATGAACGTGTCATGTCAGTCTTATGCACACCATATCAAGTAAAGTGTTACCAATATGTTTAATATGTTTGAATATTTTGTAATCTTCAAAAATTATGTAAATGTTATGCCTTTTCATATATCACAATGTTCACAATTCTGGAATAATAATGCTTGACTTCAACCAAACATCCGTACACATGTTGTTAAACTTTCTATACATGATTAATCTGTTTAAGTATTTTAAAAACATCAACAATTATGAAAAAGATGATAAATCTCCATATGTTATGAATTATTACATCATTCACAATGTTCATAATTCAGGTAGTTTTTACAAACCCTTTGGTTATTTGAAACAGACCTCATAAAATTGAAATTGAAAGCAGTGGAGTCTTCTGTAAGATTTAATATCATTTTATTTAAAAAGACTTAACTGTGATGAGTGATTGTGAATATCTGTTGTAGAGTAATCCCTGCTTGAATGGAGGAGTGTGTTACTCCATGTGGGATGATTTCACGTGCAGCTGCCCACCCAATACAGCGGGACAGCGCTGTGAGGAGGTCAGGTGGTGTGAGCTGTCCCCATGTCCGTCCACTGCCACCTGTCAGGCCCACGCTCAGGGCTTTGAATGTCAGTATAAACATGTCCTTTTCTCAACTATCAACATTTCTCAAATTGAAAGCAGTAATAAAAGGTTGATGATGTCTCAGCATTAATGCATCTGTGGTTCCTATCCAGAGTTCAGTTATATAATTGATAATTGTCATGTGTAGCTATACTGGGGATTTATGAAAGCTTGAAAGATTATCCTTTGTTGGATTTGCCACGCCATATGTGCTTCTCCTGAGACAGAGCATTTGCGCGTGTTAATGACATAAACATATGTTGCAGGGAAGAAATTGAATATGGTGTTCAGGGGATACACTTTGATAGTGAAAAGAAAAAGTCTGTTTATTCATGGTTGCTAAAACAGGTAGCACCCGTAGGATTCAGTCTTCTAGATTTAAAATCCTAGGAATCCTGTCTGTTTTAATGATCTTTGAGATGACTTGTGGAAGATTCATGTGAATAAACATAACTAGATTGGATTTTACTAGTACTATTTACTATTAGGATTTTTATTTATACTTACTGTACATCTAGACTGAGGGAAATTTGAGAGCTGTTACTTAATTTTAAATTGATTCAAATAGAAAACGTATGATATAATAGTTTAACAAACAATACTGAACAGGATCATTTTAAAATAATACTACTACAAATAAAACAATAATAAAAGATTAAATAAGCAAAATATATGTTCACTGAAATAAAATAAAACAAATATTTTTCATCCAGATGCAGATAATTTAGTTGAACATGATGTGCTAAAAAAATTAAAAAATTTAAAATTAAACTTAAACCTTTACATCAATTCATTTAACAAACACTTTTATGCAAAGTGACATTCGATTTTGATAACTTAAAATAAAACTGTAACTAAGCTAAATCAGTTTAATCCAATTTTAAATCAAGTTTTAAGTATTTTTTACATAAAAAGTGCAACACTGTGAAGGCAAGTAAAATATGTAGTTGCTTATCAGCTGAGGATTCTGTTTATATACTGTATATGCAACAAATAGCTATAATGAAAAAGATGATCTTTTTAATCTTCTGTTTGAGTTTTATGCATGTTATTTGATTTTAAATATAATTCCTGTCTGCTTTGCAGGTTTGGCCAATGTCAGCCTCCGCAGCAACAGCCACATTATCACCTATCGTGGCAATGGAAAAATACGGCAATACCTCAGCAGCCTTTCAATGCGTTTCCGTACCAGGCAGCAGAATGCGACTCTACTGCATGCTGAGCGTGATTCTCAGTTCATTACCATTTCCATCCACGATGGGCGCATAGTTCTAGAGCTGCAGGGAGAAAGACGAACCTCCTATGTATATATACAAAGCCTGGACCTGGTGAATGATGGTCAGTGGCACAGGGCAGACTTCAGCATGGCCAGCCCGGTCCTCCAGTCATCCAGATGGAGAATCGTTCTGGATGAGCGCTGGGAGAAACCCTCCATCTCCTTCACAGCCTCAGGAGATCTGGATTTCCTCAAAGAAGATGTGGACATCATCTTAGGAGGCTTGGGACCCGATTCGGAGGGAAACTTCGCTGGCTGTCTCGGCTCGGTGGAGATCGGAGGCCTTGCATTGCCGTATTACAGCGACATGGAGATGAACCAGCCCAGACCCCAGGAAGAGCGGTTTCTGAGGACTTCTGAGACTCCCTCCTTCGGCTGCTGGGGATCTAATGTCTGTGAGCCTGACCCTTGCAAGAACGGAGGGGTTTGTGAAGATCTGTTCGACTTTTTTAAGTGCCATTGTTCATCTGATTGGGCTGGCCAGCGTTGTGAGGTTACTGTAGATGACTGTGCATCAAACCCGTGTGTTCACGGAGCCTGCAGAGCGATCTCAGCTGGATACGAGTGCTCGTGTGATGCAGGATTCACTGGCCGGCGATGTGAAATGGAGGTGGACGTATGCGCACACCACAAGTGCAGCAATGGTGGAACGTGCCTAAGAGGATTGAAACGCTACTCATGTCTCTGTCCAAGAAACACAACGGGTCCTTTCTGCAGGTCAATATGTTTCCCATTACTCACTCTAAAAAATAAAGGTTCTTTAATGGCATCAATGGTTCTGTGAAGAACATCCATGGAACCTTTCAAATGCAGAAAAGGTTTTTTAGAATTTCTAAAAAATTTTTTTTAAAGTGCCCCTACTATGGGTAATGAAAGATTAAAGTAATAGTTCAGTCAAAAATGGAAATTCTGTCATCATTTACTCACCCTCGAGTAATTCCAAACCTGTATGAATTGTTTTGTTCTGCCGAACACAAAGGAAGATATTTTTAAAAAAGTTTGTTTTGGGTCAACATTGACTTCCATAGTAGGACAAAAAATACTATGGAAGTCAATAGTGACCCAAAACATCCTGGTTACTTTTGTGTTCAGCAGAACACAGAAATTCATACAGGTTTAAAACTACCCGAGGATGAGTAAATGATGACAGAATTAAAATTTTGAGTGAGCTATTCCTTTAATATTTTGGTTTTGGGAGTCCCCAACATCAGGCTGACATGCATGCGAAGTCATTTATTGCATTTATTTTTTACCTTACTTGCTCAATGACCCCAAACGATTTTTCCACCCCCCTCCTTTGCGTGACACTAATCGACCGCCATTTTTAACATTCCAAAAGCGTCACCTAGTGGTGAACAATGAA
This sequence comes from Enteromius argenteus, assembly GCA_032357425.1. Classification (NCBI taxonomy): domain Eukaryota; kingdom Metazoa; phylum Chordata; class Actinopteri; order Cypriniformes; family Cyprinidae; genus Enteromius; species Enteromius argenteus. Next base: position 1,881,524 of record JAUCMR010000051.1, read on the forward strand.
TTTGCATTTTCATCCAGACCAACCCGAAAAGAACAAAAAGTGGGTGGGCAATATGCTAATGTTTCACGTTGAAGAAACAGTTCGAGTTTACTTTTAAAAACGACTCGTTTCGATGATTCAGAGTCGACTCTTTCTGTTAAGGGAGTTCTTTTTAGATCTGTGTTTTACACTACATGAAAGCTTATTTTCAAAAAAATCCATAATAGGGGCAATTTAAGAACAGGGGTGGGAAACGTTGATCCGCAGGGGCACTGGCTCTCCATAAACAACGCTCTTCACTCTTATTCTATCCCTGCTAAAACACCTTTTTGCATTTTTTGTATTTAAGAGTGCTACAATCCATCCCGACAGATGAAGTCTTCAGGAATATCTTCTTAGATATGCCTGCATGTAATTTTGCATTTCTGTTTCAGGGAGAGAGTTCCAGAACTTCCATGGTATATCGACAGATTTCCGTAAGTTTGAGCTTTCTGAAAATATCTATTAATTATCAAACTGTGGACTAGAAGGAGATTATTGAGGTTTTCTGAAAAAAAGTGTATTACATGTTACTACTATAGTAATAATTAAGGAAAGGACATGACATATGGCCAGGTATGGTTTCCCATACTAGGTATTTGTGCTCTGCGTTTAACCCATCCAAGTGCACACACACAGCAGTGAGAAGTGAACAACCACGCACACACACCGTG
>JAUCMR010000051.1:1928655-1953644 GCA_032357425.1 Enteromius argenteus
TAGCACTCAGACTGTGGCTTTGGACCGCAAATTGGAAAACATCTTGGAGAAACTAGCAGCTATGCAACGGGATTTGGGTAGACCTAGAGACCTGTGACGGACACTGCGAAATTGACATATTAATCCAAATTGGAAAGTACCACTTTTCTATTTTTCAGCTTACCCCTTTTTCCAGTGGAGGCACCTGGCCTTGGCCAAGGCCGCTGCTGGAGACAAAACTCCCAAGGGGAGCAAGATAACGAAACACTCTGAAAATTCCTCTCCCTGCTCCAAGGACACCTGGTACGGACTGTTACAGACTGCCAGGCATACACATCATTGACACGCACACACAAATCAAGTACACAGCTACAGATAGACAATCACTACCTTGCCCCACATCCCACGCCTTCGTGTGCTTCTACCCTTCAGTGTGGGTAGACAGGTCTGGGACCGGCGCTCTCTAGCTGCTGGACTGGATGCTGTTTGCCTACATTGGACATTTCCACATCCCCTGTAATCCTCCCCTGTTGCAGTGTTATGTCTTGTGATTATGTGTTTTTATGTGCTCGTTGCTGAGGTATTTTTTAACCCTGATCGCACACTGCCCTTCTCGAAGGACAGTCTGGGAGGTTTTTTTTTACCCTCGTTCTCCTAATGTATCTTATTTCCTTATTTTCTATATGATGGTGCCGGTGATTGGCTGCCGTCGCAACTGCTGTGGTCGCAAAAAAACATTTCACTGCATATTGTACTCTGTATGATTGTGTATATGGCAAATAAATCTGAATTTGAATTTGAAAATGGATCAATAGTAGAAGAGCTGTTAGATTTAAAAGGTTTAGTGTGCTTAAATGATGGGTCGGCTACTAGAATAGATATAAGAAGTGGTAAGTTATCCGCAATAGATTTAACACTGGTGTCAAATAATTTGGCATGTAAAAGTTCTTTAAAAGTACTATCTCAAGTAGACAGTCATTAGGAAGAATACATACTACACTGATAAGACCTGCAATTGATTATGGTAGTATTACACACAGTCCAGCATCAGAAACATGAATTAAAAAGATTGAAGTAATCCAGAATCAAGCTTTAAGGATCAGTAGTGGAGCTTTTAGAACCTCTGCGGTATCAGAATTAGCAAATAGAGATCGGGCAAATGCTGTTGGAAGTAAGAAGAAGGGAATTAAAAGGAAATAAAAGGACATGATGAGTATCATCCAATTAAAAAGGTTCTGGAGAACTGTTGGGAGTACAGTACAGGGAATACATAACAGTTTTGGATGGATAATAAATAAGGAAGCTCAGGAAATGGGTTTAGATAAAGTAGAAATAGCCCAAAGTGTTATAATTCCAACTGTCCCCCCATGGTTATATCCAATGGCAGAAATTGACATGTTTATCCATGAGGAGGCACTTAAGAAAGAAAATGAATTACCAATAAAAACAACTGCAATACAGTACTTAGGGCATATAGTAATATAACTCGAATATTTACAGATGGGTCTAAGGATCTTAAAACAGGTGGGACGGCATCAGCTGTATAATATTAAAATATGTAGAAGAACAACAGACCATATAAATGTGTTCACAACAGAACTGATTGCAATATCACTAGCTTTACAATGGGTAGAGGAAATGATACCTGTGTTATTTGCACAGCCTTGGAAAGTTTTAAAACTGGAGCTTCAGCAACGTGGCAAGATATTTTATATGATATTTTACCAAACGTTTTTCGTATTAAACAATTAGGAGCTCATGTAGGTGTAAAGGGGAATGAGGTAGCTGATAAACTAGCTAAGGAGTCATTAGTTTAGTTTAGGTTAGTATTAAAGTTAAATTAAAGTAAAGCTGAATTTAAGGGTTTGATAAGAGCTGATATAAAAGAGAGATGGCAAAAGTCATGGGAAACTGGTAAAAAAGGGAGAAATTTGTACAGTTTTCAAAGAAATGTGGGGGAAGTAAGGAAAATAGATAATAATAGGAAAAGGGATGTAATAATGAGAAGATTACGTACAGGGCATACAATTTTGAATTTTGAGTTTATACAATATCGGGAAACAGGTAATTGTGTCAAAAAAATACAGAAACAGTAAAACATGTATTAATTGAATGTGCAGCTTACAACAGGGAACGTTTCAAATTTGTCCAGTCATTAAAGGAAATAGAAGTAAGAAATTTTTAATTAAAAGAAATTTTAGGGGGAAGCAACAATAGAATTCAAGCAGAATTATTTAATTTTATGAAAGATACTGGATTGATTAATAGGACATAACAAGTATACACAAGCGTAGGCTTGATATGTAGTTATATATAATTTTGTTTGAGATTATTTTATTTTGTTATTTATTTGGTGCTCCATATTTGGTGTATTCAACTATGACGTGCTCCGTCCTCCAATCCAGTAGGTGGCGGAAAATGCACTTTATAGTTGGTTTGCCAACCGCCATTTAAACAACAGAAGAAGAAACGCGTATTAAATTATCAAAAGTGCGTTCAGTTTCATGTGCTCGGAAGTGTATGCTTTGTACTAGGTAAACTCTTTTGCAATGCATATGCAAATTAACTCGCTGTTTTTATCTAACGTCTGTACGTGTGTCTAGGTTGTTTTCTACGTGCTTGTGCAACATCAGAAGCCGCAGAAGAGCGCTGCTCCTCCGTGCCATCAGCGACCTAAACAAACTTCCACGTTATATCAGTATGTCTGCAAACAAGCGCAAGCTGAAGAGCCAGAAGGAGTCAGCGGACAGCTCCGGGGGGAAAGAGCCGAGGCTGACGGGAGTGAGCGCGAGAGAGACCGGCTGGCTGCTGAAGGAAGTGACGGAGCTCCGCAGAGCAGCGCTGGGATGCGACTTCAACAAAAAGCGTCTCCGTTATCTATCAGATACACAGAAAATCAAACAGGGCTCTGATGGGGTCCTCTACTGGATGTGCCGCGATCAAAGAGTGCAAGGTAAAGGATACAAAGAGAGAGAAAAGTTGCTTTGCAAGGTCACAACTGTTTAAAACTAACAGGGTAAGACTGGAGAAGACACCCACCTTAGATTAAACAATGTGCATTTACTTTTAAATGGTAGCATATTTAAATAAGTTTAGCATGTGCAAAATAAATAAAATGCATGCATCAAAAGTGAAAATCCATGACACGTTTTTTTCAGAATTCTTTGATAAATATAAATTTCAAGAGAACAGTATTAATTTAGAAATATTTCTTTTAACCATTACTTTTGATTAATTTAATGCGTCCTTGCTGAATTAAAGTATTCATTTCATGGAAAAAAAATCTCTTGACTTGTACAATGGTGTTGTTTGTGCTGCAGATAACTGGGCATTGATCTACGCTCAACAGCTGGCTCTGGCTGAGAAACTTCCTCTGCACATCTGCTTCTGCTTGGTGCCTCGATTTCTGGATGCGGCCTACAGACAGTACGCCTTCATGCTGAAAGGATTGCGAGAAGTGGCAAAGGTACAGAAATACTACATCTCCAGAGATCATTACATCTCCAATGGTCTGTCATTGAGTGTTTGATGCTTATTTGCTAGACTGAGCTACAAAATTAGACCACACCCTTTTCCATAACCGGTGTTTCTGATTGGCCAGGACTGCGCTCTTAGGTAGCTGGGACATTTAATGAATTGTATTTTAATAAAATGTAATAATGTCTGTTGTTACAGGAGTGCAAAAGCCTGGATATTGAGTTCCATCTGCTGTCAGGAGAACCTGGACAGAAGCTGCCAAGCTTTGTTAAAAACTGGAAGTTTGGAGCCGTCGTCACTGACTTTAACCCTCTCAGGATCCCTCTCCAGTGGATTGAGACTGTAAAGAAACAACTTCCGTCTGATGTCCCTTTCATTCAGGTGTGTTGGGTATTATTTGTAGGTGCACCTGCTCAGTTCTTGCATGCCGAGTGTTCGAGTACTGATTTGAGACCTTGTTTCATTTTGCTAAATCAAGGTTGATGCACATAACGTGGTGCCTTGCTGGGAAGCGTCTGAGAAGCTAGAATATGGAGCCAGAACAATACGAGGAAAAATCACTAAACTTCTGCCAGAATTCCTGACAGAGATTCCCCTCGTGGACGGTCATCCACACTCCGCTTCTCGTACAGCCAAGGTTTGATCAAGGATTCTGCAGTAGCTGTACCAGAGATGTGATTGTTACCTTTTTATGGAAATTACTATGGATTCTGACCTGAAGTATGATCACATGAACTGCATAAATCTAATGAAAAAAAAAATAAAAATCAAATATATGTATTTATATATTAAAAAAAAACATAAATCTTGGGTAAATGTAGGTTACCATTTCATATGTGTATATATTTTTTTATTTTTCAGCTCAATAGGATGTTTGCACATGACGTCATTGCTGTGGCGCGAAATGCAGCTGGAGGGCAGGAAATGATTTTTCTCCATAGGAGAACAAGTAGCAATTTTGCAGAAAGAAATGATTTGTAAATGAATTGTAAGAAATGATTAATTATTATTATTATTATTATTATTATTATTATGAAAATCATTGTATTATGAAGTGGAGCTATTTTAAACTAAATATAAATATTTGCCTGCCATTGAGTCGCTGGATACAGGCTAAGATTCCCCTGGAAACAAGGTATTTCAAAAGAGAATGGCATATTTATATGAGGGATGCGGCGGGATATATGTTACTCCTGAAACTCTGCTGCATACAGGGTTTGTGGTCATGGGTCCTGTTAGCAGCACATAAAACAACTTTTATTTAAATTCTGAATTGATTATAACGTAGAAAGCGAGGAAATAGCGCTAAAAAGCTGTCACGCGATTGCAATCTCACCATGTTATAATGAGTGAAGCTCTTTGAACTGTAATATCTTATTTACATTGTGTCTACGTGTGGCGTTTAGAATTCAGTGAATTATGACTGTCACCCTTTATCTTAATATATTTCTTTATTAATATTTTAATGTATTATTATTATATCTTATACTAACCATTTGCACACACCAGTATTATATGACTCGCCTCTTCCCAACCACAGACGCCAGTTTACTGCGTTTTTCAGTAAATTTCTTGATTTTTCACTCCCTATGAACAACACATTTTCCTACACAATAAAAACTCCTTGTGTTTTCTCGGTTTGACCGATTTGAACATCCATAAACAACGCAAAACACAGGAATTCTGAGTTTCTGCTACTGATTCCTATGGAGAAAATCACTTCTTGCCCTCCAGCTGCACTTTGTGTGCCATCAGAACCAAGTAATTGCAAACAACCTATAGTATTAGTGGAATTGTAATATTTCTTTGATTTATTTTTTTCTAACTCATAATAACCCAAAAATATTTTTGATGTTGTTAGCTAGTAGTAATGTTTATTATAATTATTGTAATTATTGTTATTAATAATGGTAACAACAAATATATTTAGTATTATTATTATTATATTTAAAACCTATGTAATATATATTTTTTCTTGATATTAAATAATATATAATGCAAATATGTGACTAAATTTAAGTAATTATTATTAATATTATTGTTGATTAGTATTAATTATTATAGTATGTGGAATTATTCCTAAAAATTATAACAATAATAACAGCAATAATAATTAAATTCGCTTTGATAAAAATGTCTGCTAAATGTATAAATGTAAATAAAATTTTGTTTATTATTGTTATTAATAATAATATAGCAGATTTTGAATGGTAATATTTATTTATTCATTTGTTTATTTATTTAATTGTATTGTTTAAAAAGAAAAAGGGAAAAAAAAATCCAGAAATATTAAAATAATAATTATTCTTTATTAGAATTTAAAGAAATGTAATGAAAAATAATGTAATAATGTAAAGAAGAAATCACCATTAAACATTAAGTAAACATAATTATATATAAATATAATTTTTTTTATATTTTATAGATGTGCCTATTGTATTGTTTTAGTAATTATCGATGTGAATTGATGTGAGATAAATTATATATAACACAGCTAGTGCATTAGAATAGTGAGTCCTTTCTATTTTTCGCGAGGCCTATTTGAACCCCCAAACGGATTTATTAATTTTACAGAATTATACACAAAAGATTAAGGTAATATAGCCTGTTCAATCTAGCCTACTGTAGTACAAGCTGTGATTCAGCTGCGACAAACGCTGCCAGTATAAAAGCACAGTCGGTGCGCTCTGCTCCTGCTCTGTGTACGCACGCTTCTGTGCTGCTTCCGTCCGCGAGACTGAACGGAACGCGGAGAGTGAAGTATACCCTGGCTGACGCGTGCGGTTTGAAACCGGCGTAACGAGCACGTCTGGCCACTGTCTGCGCAAAACCGCATGTGACGTGCTGTGAGTGATTGCGTGTTATCTCGAGATCAGACGAGTTATGCTCGTCTCCTGTCCTTGAAAATATGATTGGCTGAATCGTATAAATGCTGGATTAATATCGTGTGGTGGGTCGAATCGAGATCGTGATCTTTTAACGATTAATTGTGCAGCTCTACTATGAAGCACATTTTATTTGTTTTGGTTATTGTTAGAATTCTCAGATGCGTCATGACTTGTAACCCTGGTTCTACATAAAAGGTGTTTTCCCATCGTCTTTGTGTCAGGCCGTGGACTGGGAGGAGGTGCTGTCGTCTCTGAAGGTGGAGCGCAGTGTTGGAGAAGTGGACTGGGCTCTGCCTGGCTCCTGTGGAGGCATGGCCATGCTGGAGTCCTTCATTGAACAACGCCTGCGTCTCTTTGCCACTCACAGAAACAATCCCAACTATGACGCCCTCAGCCATCTCTCCCCCTGGATCCACGCCGGTCAGTCTGCACGTCAGCTTAATGCTTTTTGTTATTAATGCAAATGGGGTTCAAAACAATATTGACAAAAAAATTTAAACATTTCTTTTGTGACCTACTAAAGGAAAAACTACTGCAGGTTTGGAAATACATGAGTGTGAGATTGATTTTTGGCTAAACCATCTTTATTTTACAACATCCACTTCCTTATTGATGTAGTTTAGAGGTAATAACAGTTTGTGTGTTTTCTCTTAAAGGTCAGCTGTCTGCTCAGCGTGTGGTGAAGCTGGTCAAACGAGAGAAGAACGCTAGCGAGTCTGTTGCGTCTTTCGTTGAGGAGCTGGTGGTGCGCCGGGAGCTCGCTGACAACTTCTGCTTCTACAACCACAACTATGACAGCATCTCAGGTGAGCGCTTTAATCACACACAGGCTTTCTGCACATCTTAAAAAAATCCGGAAATGTTTTCAGTTCTAGAGAAAGTCTAAATTAATCTAGTTGTGGCATTAAATGGTGCATGCGCGGCAAAGCATAAAAATCTGTATTTTTTTTTTTCTAGTTCAAATATCTGAACATTCTTAAATTAAGATGCATTTACTTGGGATGAAAAATGAAGTTTGTTAAAGCCTTGCTTTATAGAAAAATGTAACAAAATTGAGTTTATGCTTTAAACATAAATGGGTATCTCTCAATAGGGTCTGAAAATGAGCAGATTTGTTCATGTTTTAATCCTAAATGACTAAATGTAAACAGTTAATTTTGCCTCTCCTGGGATCGCCACCAATCTGCTGACTTGAACTGGGGATATTGTCGGGCGGTGGAAGGAATACTTCAAGGATCTCCTCAATCTCACCCACACGTCTTCCATTGAGGAAGCAGAGGCCGGGGGCCCAGGGGTGGACTCGACCATTACCCAGGCTGAAGTGGCCGAGGTAGTTAAGAAGCTCCTCGGTGACAAGACACCGGGAGTGGATGAGATCCGCCCTGAGTACCTAAAGTCTCTGGATGCCATGGGGCTTTCTTGGCTGACACGCCTCTACGGAGTTGCGTGGAGGTTGGGGACAGTACCTCTGGACTGGCAAACCGGGGTGGTGGTCCCTCTTTTTAAGAAGGGGGATCGGAGGGTGTGTTCCAACTATAGGGGGATTACACTTCTCAGCCTCCCTGGGAAAGTCTATGCCAGGGTACTGGAGAGGAGAATTTGTCCGATAGTCGAACCTCGGATCCAGGAGGAACAATGCGGCTTTCTTCCTGGTTGTGCAACACTGGACTAGCTCTATACCCTCTTTAGGTTACTGGAGGGTTCATGGGAAGTTTGCTCAACCAGTCCAAATGCGTTTTGTGGATGTGGAGAAGGCATTCGATTCTGTCCCTCGCGGTGTCCTATGGGGGGTACTCTGAGAGTATATGGTCCGGGGCACTTTGCTAAGGGCTGTCCGGTCCCTGTATGACCGGAGCGGGAACTTGGTTTGCATTGCCGGCAGTAAGTCAGACTTGTTCCCAGTGCGTGTTGGACTTTGGCAGGGCTGCCCTTTGTCACCGGTCTTGTTCATTATTTTTATGGACAGGATTTCTAGGCGCAGTTGAGAGCTGGAGTGGGTCTGGTTTGGGGACAACAGGATCTCATCTCTGCTTTTTGCAGATGATGTTGTCTTGTTGGCTCCTTCGAACAAGGACCTACAGCAGGAACTGGGGCGGTTTGCAGCCGAGTGTGTAGCAGCACCTCCAAATCTGAGGCCATGGTTCTCAGCCGGGAAAAGGGTGGCCTGTCCCTTTCAGGTTGGTGGGGAGTTCCTGCCTCAGGTGGAGGAGTTTGTTCACGATTGAGGGAAGGATGGAACAAGAGATCGACAGACGGATCGGTGCAGCTTCTGCAGTAATGTCGTGGTGAAGAAGGAGCTGAGCTGCAAGGCGAAGCTCTCGATTTACCGGTCGATCTACGTTCCTACTCTCACCTATGGTCATGAGCTTTGGGTCATGACGGAAAGAATGAGATCCCGGATACAGCCGAAATGAGTTTCCTCCGTAGGGTGGCTGGGCGCTCCCTTAGAGATAGGGTGAGGAGTTCGGTAACTCGGGAGGAGCTCGGAGTAGACCTGCTGCTCCTCCACATCGAGAGAGGCCAGCTGAGGTGGTTCGGGCATCTGTTCCGGATGCCTCCCGGAAGCCTCCCTGGGGAGGTGTTCCAGGCATGTCCCACCGGGAGGAGGCCCCGGGGAAGACCTAGGACACGCTGGAGGGACTACGTCTCTCGGCTGACCTGGGAACGCCTCAGTGTTCCCCCGGAAGAGCTGGAGGAAGTGTCTGGGAAGAGAGAAGTCTGGGTGTCCCTGCTTAGACTGCTGCCCCCGCAACCCGGCCCCGGATAAGCGGAAGAAGATGGAGTTCATTTTGATAAAATTGTCTGAATACAAGACAAGCCTTCAGTCATTTTGCTTCTCAATGGACTGATGACAGCTCACTCTCAGAACACTGGCTGGATTTTTATCATTATAGGATGGATGTGTACACACACTTCCAACACACATTTATCTTCAAATAACTTATAAATTGAATTTTGCATCCGATGACCTCTTTAACTGGTCTTAAAAGGTTTTAAATTTACATTCATAAAGAAACCCTGCACACAGTAAATTTACAAATATAGATAAATGCCAAACTCATTCCAGGCCTTTGTTTTATACTATATATCTTTGTGTACAGGTGCGAATGATTGGGCAAAGAAGACTTTGCAGGATCACGCTAAGGACCCCAGACAGTACCTTTACACAAAAGAGCAGCTAGAGAACGCCAAGACCCATGACCAGCTGTGGAACGCTGCACAGGTAGATCAAATTTAATTAAATGGTATTTTTGGTGGTACATACACTAGTGAAAAAATGTATATACTTAAATGTATTTGAATTACATTTATTTCATGCTCAATATACTACAAATACATTTTCATATTTATGTACTTAATAAAATGCCATGCAATTGTACTTTTAGTGTGCTAAACTGGTATACTTCCAGTCTGCTATTGGAACAACTCATTTTGCACTTAATGCACTTTAATTGTTCAGAAGCAGTGCTGAAGTCCAATTAAAGACATACTTAGTATATTTGATTGTGCTGAAGTGGAACTATTGCAAGTATACTTTAGGTACACTTTAAATATTTTGCATTTAAAGAGCGATCCTCATTAAAAGTGACATAAACACACTTTTTAGGCTTATAAATAAAAAATATGCATTGTGCACAAAGTAATACTCCAAATAAAGTTTCGTTAACTTTAACAATAGGTCTCGAGTTATCTGTCAGTAAATATGTTAATAGATTTGAACTATGCTTAGTATTAAATAAATATATTTTGAATAAATTACTAGGGATAGTACAGTTTTTGTCATTTTATATGGTAAACCCAGTGAATTGAGCCAGTAAATGCACTGAATGGAAGTCTCTGGGTGTGTTGTAGCATCAGCTGGTGGCAGAAGGGAAGATGCATGGGTTTTTGCGGATGTACTGGGCAAAGAAGATCCTGGAATGGACTGCGTCTCCTGAAGAAGCCCTCTCTATTGCTATATATCTGAATGACCGTCTGTCTTTAGACGGCTGTGATCCCAACGGATACGTGGGTAAGAAACCTGATGCTTTAATTGCTTGAGTCTAGCACATCAAATACATTCCTACAATAAATGATTAAAGTAGTAGTATTTCATAGGCTTCTATCTATCTATCTAGAAAGTAACACTTTATTTTAAGGTGTCATAATACAGAGTAATTACCTAATTAGGTACGTGGTAGTAGCAGTTGTGCTTGCATATAATAAAATGTACTTACGTAACTAAGTTATGGAACAGTTTGTACTTAGAGTTTGTAATTATGTAGATGTAACAGGCAGCTACTGTTACACATACGTTACAGACTGAGTCTGAGGATGGATTCAATTAATCAAACTGGTTAACATTAATGCAGAAACGATAAAGGCATTTATAATGTAACAAAGGATTTCAATTACAAAGAAATGCATCACAATTTCTACAAAAATATGAAGCAGCCCAACTTTTAACTTTGATGATTAAAAAAAAGAAAATCCGTGTATGAGAATGATTTCTGAAGGAATATGTGACACTGAAGACTGGAGTAATGATGCTGAAAATTCAACTTTAAATCACAGGAATAAATTACATTTAAAAAATATTCAAATTAAAAAAACATTATTTGAAATTGTAATGAAAATAATAAATGCAGCCCTGGTGAGCATAAGAAACTTCTTTCAAAAACATTAACAAAACGACCTCTTACTGAACTTTTTTGTACTTGATTATATGAATTATTTTGTTTAATATTGTTACAGGTTGCATGTGGTCCGTCTGTGGCATCCATGACCAGGGCTGGGCAGAGAGGCCCATCTTTGGTAAAATTCGCTATATGAATTATGCTGGCTGCAAGAGGAAGTTTGATGTGGCACAGTTTGAGAGGAAGTACGCTGCTGTAAAGGACACCTCCAAAAAAGATACCAAGAAATCTGTTTAGTTTCATTGGTCGAATTCTGAAAATCTACTGACATAAATTTTCAGTTCTCATGTTTTAGAGATACTGTTTGTAAAGGGATTTTCTTCTGGCAGACCTTTTTCTGTAGTAAGGGAAGTTTATTAATAAGATGCTATATTTGTCATGTTGTTTGTGTAAAGACTATTGTCTGTCTTACTTGTGCTACTTCTGATATTATAATGTTCTGCTGTTTTTTTTGTACTGTACAACGCTGGAAGAATCATTCACCAAAAATAAAACCTTTTTAATACACTTTTTAATTCAATTCAATACACAACACACTGCCTTCAATTTATAAACTCACTCACTAGGGGTCCTCAGTGGACTACTGAGAGGACCAGAGGATGACTTAAAATGACTTAAATGTAAAAAAGAAATATATAAATAAAAATATATAGTATTTTCAATTCTTTAAATTGTTGAAAGTTCTTTCTTGAATCAAAATGCTTGTGGTTAATTCATTCAATATTTTGAAAATTTTTCAGTTTTTGTTAACAAAAGGTTTGAAAACATGTAGCTTTGTTATAATCAGAACAGAACATAAATGTATGAGCTGCCTTTAAATAGCATTTAAGACAGCCCCTAAAAACCACTGATCTGAAATATTAAGATAGGAAAATTAACAAGCATTAATAAAAATGTTTTTTTTCTTAAGAAATAGGTTGATGACTGATAAAATGAGCTTTTAAGTAGCAATGATCTATAAAACAGATGTGAAGTTTCTCCAGACATTCTGTTCCCTCAGGTGCTTTATTAACAAACGTTCACATTCATAAAGCATGATTATTAAGCGTAAATATTTTTAGCACCACCTCGGGTAGATAAATATTTTCAATGCTTTATGGCTAAAGAGCAACTTTTCTAAATCTGTATTAGCTGCACGTTTAACTTTAGAAGTTGTAAAATAACCTGAATGTAAATTATGCCTTATTTTTGTCTTACATCATTCTTCCCCATGTTAGGCTGAAATGAAGGGCTTTGAATATGAATATAGATATATTAAATAGATAAATTCCTTCATTACTTCCATTCAGATTTGAACAGTTTATTCAAATTACAATCTTGGTTTAATTATCCTGGTGGAATGAAACAGTCATATTTCATAATTCATAGCAGGTTACAAAAATTAGTCCAGTTTTGATCAAAGTTTTTAATCAATTAAGTCTTTTCACACATATTTAATACAATCCTTACTATAACAGATAAAAGCGTGACAATGACAATTCAACAGAATTCTTTTTAATGGATAATGCAAGGCGTTTCTTTTGACATAAGGATGCATATTTCATTGAAAGTGCTCAACATTCAGTTAAACTAAAATGCATAAATAAATAAAAAGCATTGAAATAAATGTGATGTAATGTAGGAATAAAAATGAATTTATATTAATTGAAAAAGCATTTAAAAAAAAATAACATAAGAATATATTAACTATAATGGCAAATTATGCAAAGTATATTGTATTTGTCCTCCAGATCCGGCTAGGAATATTTACATAGCTCAGAATAAAATGTAAATATATACATTGTTCAGCATATTATGCCGTTGACAAAGTCCCATGATATAACCAGTGACATGCAAGCACTTTTTATAATCTTGAATCTGACAGATGATATATTGCTCTGCGTCATGTAGGAAAGAAGCAGATAGATAAAGATTTAAAAGTAAACAGGTGGAGGAGAGTTTGAGAGATCTGTTATCAGCATTTCAGCCTCGAGCAAGAAACATCACTATAACAAACATCTGCAGAATCAACATAACAAGACTATCTCTCTCATTTTTAGAAACTTATTCATTTATATAGGCTATTTGCAATATTTCACATTTGCTGTAATTACTACATTCCTACAGAACAGACGTCTTAAATGCTGTGGATCGTTGTGTGTCACTGAACTGAAGGAACTGTACTTTTTAAACACGTAGAACACAACTTACAACAAATACAAAGCATGTTTAATGCATATATAACTTATAGAAACTCATCACACAAGTGATATGAAATTTGGCATCACTACAGTAGATTTTACAGTCAGTGAGAATGATGGGAAACTTGCTTGGTTCCTGGAAACACTTAAGATTTACTATTACTGTCAATACTCTGCGTCATACACAAGCACTTTTTTTTTGCAAGACATAGTTCATTTTTTTTATTGCAATTCATATTATTCTATAAAGGTACATTTAATTGATTAAACATTACAGCAAAGACATTCATAACATTAATTTTAGAATTTGATTTCTGAAGGATCATGTGACACTGAAGACTGGAGTAATGCTAAAAATTCAGCTTTTATCACACAAACAAAATCTGAAAAAAAAAAAATAATAATAAAATTAATAATTTTTCACAGTATTAATTCTTACAGTATTTTTGATCAAATAAATGCTGTCTTGGTGAGTATAAGAGATCTCATTTTTTTCTTTTTCTTTTAAATATTCATTTTCCAAAATACGTATTATACAAAACATTTTTTTTAATACTTTTTGCACCTATCTTGTGGCATGGCTTCATCTACACATTTTATATGAATACAGTATATATATATTCTGTCATTCATTACAGTTCCAGTCCTCACATCTGGCTTCACTGTAGTGTTTGCTGTGTTTCAGACTCGTGGAAGCCAGGACCTGTTTTACTGGAGCATCAGTGTTTTTCAGTGGAAATCTCAGTTGCTCTGCTCCACTCACATACGTTGTTCCAGTCCGGCTTTCAGTCCATGTGTGGCTTGGTGACATGTAAAACTTGATGCTTTGGCTTCTTATGGAACTATTTACATTGGCGGAGAAGAAATATACGAACTAACTGACCGTTTTCTTTTAAAGACATATGTTTGGGGTTGTATTAGACAAGGACAGTAGGAGGAGAGACAGGATAGACTGAAAGGAGAAAAGTCCTGGAGCCAGGACTCAGAGTCAGGTCACCCGAGACACAGCTGGACCGTCTCTCACAACATTGCCCTTAAGGCTATGACACATATATTTCTTTCCAATATATGGAAAACATAAATTGATATAAATTATTATTATTATTTTTTATTTTAAAAATTAACGGTTTTCATCATTCATAATCAGAAATGTTTCTTGAGCATCAAATCGGCATATTAGAATGATTTCTAAAGGATCATGTGACTATTCTGGAGTAATCATGCTGAAAACTCAGCTTTATATTACAGGAATATATTATGTACTTTAATATATATTCACATAGAAAGCAGTTTTTTCAGTAACACCTTATTTTACGGTGTCCTTGACACACATGACCTTACTATTATAATAACAATAACTTACGTGCAACTAACCCAAAGCTAAACCCTAATCCTTACCCTAACCATAAAGTCAATACATGTAGTTAATTAATATTACACAGTACCTAAATGTATAATTACACTGTAATAACAACACCTTAAAATAAAGTTTTACTGTATGCTTAATTACGTATTCTGATTTCCATAAAAAACTATTATAAATTGTACCGACCCCAACCTTTGAATTGAAGTGTATATATTATGTTTGTATTTAAATTTATCTGTGTGTATATAGTAGTCAACATTTGAAGTGGATAAAAAAATTCATCAAAGTTGTCCCAAGACAAGAACGCATTTTGGCTTTTGGTTTTAGGACAACTTTGATGAAAGGTTTTGATCCACTTCAAATATTGACTAGTGTATTGGCTATTTTGCAGTATATCTGTATATTTACGTGGTTACATGAGCACTCATTAATGTAATTGTATACAGCGCAACTATGAATGATAGTATTTGAATAAAATAACTTCTCTGGTATTCTCTATAGAGTGTGTGGCAGCCCACGAGGGTTGAATTTGACCGAAAATGAGACAGAATTGGAGGCAGAAAAGGAGGCAGAGACAACACTACGTAATGTGACCTTACTTATTGAGAGCTGACGATGGTCTTTTTGACACACCACCTCACGGAACATTTCTCTGAAGCGTGAAGACATGAGGTTATACAGGATGGGATTGACCACTGAGCTCAAGTAGAAGAAGACACCAGAAAGTAGATGCACATACTCAAAGACAAGGTGGCGCTCTGCAGTCCAGTTAACGATGTAGCTCCACATGACACGATCGATGTGAAACGGAGCCCAGCAGATTCCAAACACAATCACTAATGCACCTGTCAAATACAGAGCACGGGTATTAGAAATAATGACATATTAAAGGGGTCATATGAAGCGATTTCAAGCTTTTCTTTCTCTTTGGAGTTGTTAGTGCATAGAAAAAATCCCTAAAGTTGCAAAGATTAAAATTTCAAACCAAAGAGATATTCTTTATAAACGTTATGACTTGTCCACATCCTCGTTTAAACACGCCCCCACATCTCCACGTCACAGAATGAATTTATTTTCAAACACTGCCCAAATGTTTACACAAAGAAAGAAGGCGGAGCTATTATTCTCTCTGTAGTGTTGCTGCGGGTGCCATGTTCTGGAGACGCTGTGTGTCATTGTGAAAGTAAAACTACTTTGTGTGTGCTTCCAAAAGGACACAACTAGAAACCAGTGGTTAAGTTGTATTCACAACACTGTTCCAGAACAGTTCAACACAAATATTAGAGTGTGTTCAGCACATTTACGGAGGACTGACTAATAAATCCTGCAGAGCAGTCTATGCTGGCTGTGCACAGAGACTATAAAGTGGAGCAATTCTAGCTCTGCAAGAACAGTCTGGTGCTTCTGACTCACAACCTTTAAGGAAGTTACATTTTCTTATTAAAAGAAGCTGCTACTTACTATTCAAAAGCGAGTTTTGAGCAGTGAAGGGTAGTGCTTGTTGTTTGTCTTTTCTCCGATCACGAATGTATGGTATTATGTTCATGAGGCGCGATGCAACACTGTACAGCACACGTCATGATAATCAGTAATTATGTTCCCACTGGATGCAACAAATGCCTTGTTTGAAATGGCTTTTATTGTTTTCATTACGTTATGGTAAGGGGCGTTACATTTCTGTCACACAGGTTTTCGGCCAATCACAACGCACTGGATAGCTGGCCAATCAGAGCTCACCTCCTTTCTCAGAATGATGAGCTTTGTAAAAATCCAGATGTTTCAGGAAGCCGAGGCACAATAATGTACAGTATGTGAAAAAAAAACAATGTGCTTTTTGAACATTATACCACATAAACACATTGCATTACACAAAATAATGTAACTAATGTTCTCTTTAGCAACATCATATGACCTCTTAAAATTAAAATTCCATTCAACACCAGATAATAATAATAATAAATAAATAAAACAAATTTTATTATATTATATTACTTAATGGTTTTCAAAGATTACTGGATCATGTTCATAGATGAAGAGATGAACTTTTAGGAGACTAATACATTGATGAACCAAATACATTTACTAAAACATTACATTTAAACATTCACTAAAAATCACCAAAATGCAGGTTAAACTAGCACTTTTTGTAGCCAATTTTAGAGAGAATAAGAGAATATTAAGAGAATAGTTCAACCGAAAATGAAAATTTGCTCTGAATGTATTCACTTTCAGGCCATCCAAGATGTTTCTTCATCAGATTCTGAGAAATTAAGCATCACATTTTTACATAAACCATTGCTTCTGGCAAAAATCTAAGTCCATATAATGACGCATTATGACCTCCTGTTGTTTTTCAGATTAAAATCCACCATATTTGTTTAGAACAGCTTTGGACTTGCATATTTCTCTCCTGATTTAGGTGAGGCCCATGCAGGCTCATGTTCCAGCCAGAAGCACTAATTTGAAGTAAAAACATTTTAATGAGGAATTTGTTTCCTACTGTCATGAGTGGCTTCTTGTGGAGCTTGAGGGCACTCGCATCACTTCACCTACCCTGGACTCAGATTCTATTATGGACTCAACATCCCATCATGCACTGCACACCCACACCTGTTCACATTCAGTAATTATCACCCACAGCTGTTGTTCATCACCACACCCACTCACACTCACTATTTAACTGGCACATTTACAACTGTTCAAACGCGAAGACTTGAATTCCCCTGTGTTTCTTTTCCGAGCATTATTCCCTTGTTTGTTTTCTGTTTTGACCTTGGATTGCTTTTCTGGCTTTTGCTTTGATTGCTTTGATTGTTCGCTGCCTACCCTGACCATGTTTATTGACCACGATTTTGCTCAACCCACGTTGTTCCCGTTTGCCTGTGTTTCTGACTCTGCCTGTACGACCTTGCAGTAATAAAAGCTCCACATGGATCCGCACGTCCCCGTCTCCTTTGTTACACCTACAGCTTTTCTCTTCATAAAGCATTAATTGCTGGACCGGAGTGGGGTGGATTACTTGTGGATTAATGTGTTTTTATCAGCTGTAACTCATTTGGATGAGAAACAAACTCATCCACATCCGATGGCTTGAGGGTGAGTAAATGTTAAGCAAAAAGTAATTTTTTCTGAACTATTCCTTTAATGGTCATTGCAAAAATGATCTATGAAAAGTGACGTTAGTTCTGAGAAAAGCTCTAACATCATTTGTTTGCAGACTACACTACTGTGTTATCTAACGCAATGACATTCACAGATTTTAAGTGTCCAGATACACTTATAACGTGTTTAAATTAATTAAACAAACTGTTACTCCTGGCACACATCTGGACTACTGACACTGTTTATGAACTTGAGAATACATGAGTAGATCTTAAGTATTTTGTTTGTATCTCAGTATCAAAGTACATGTTGAAATCAGTTGAGGAAGGCCACACAGCGTAGTGCTGACCAGCTATTACAACAAGCCAGATGCAGACTGACGCTTTACTAAATCAGATCCCCTTTGTATTTATAATAACATGACATGCGACTGATAAAGCACAGATGAGTATTTTCTGTTTGTCAGGACAGATTATAAAAGCTCATGCACAGGACAAGAATGTGTCATAATTAAAAAAGCTGGGATTTGGGATTCTTTTTCTAGCATAATATTTAGAAAAGAATACTTGAGTTTTTGAGCTCTGAATAATGAACATAGGAAGTTTGTTAATAATGTTCTTCCATGCTGCTCATACTGAATCCTGAGTTTCTGGGCTTTATGATTTCACAAATCTCGCTAAACCTTGGGTTCACATTCTTTTTTAATTTTTACAAGATTAATAGCAACGACTAGATAAGTATGCCAAGCATGCAATGTGTTGCTTATTCATCTGTGGAAATATTGCAACATAAGTCTACTTCAGTCGTTTTAAAGGAATAGTTCACTAGAAATGGAAATGGGTCTCAACATTTAAGAAGCTGATGGTTTGAGCTATTATGTTGACAAAACTGATCTTACACGCCATACTGATGAAGCCAAATTCAAAACTATAAAACGTTCCTCAACCCAGTGTTAAAAGTGGCATTAAACAAAAAAACAAAAACAAAGTCCAAAAACAAAGTCACACACTCTAATATTTAATTGGATCTCCATTAGCTTTGATTACGGCACTTATTTGCCATGGCATCATTTTAATAAGCTTCTGCAATGTCACAACATTTAGTATTCCCAATTTAATTACTTTTTGCCAAGATCTTGTGTTGATGATGGGAGAGTCTGACCGCTGCGCAAAGTCTCATCTCACATCCCAGAGATTCTCAATGGGGTTAAGGTCTGGACTCTGTGGTGGCCAGTTAATGTGTAAAAAGGATGTCTCATTCTCCCTAAACCACTCTTTCCCAATTTGAGCCCGATAAATCCTGGCATTCATCTTGGAATATGCCCGTGCCATCAGGGAAGAAAAATCCATTGATGGAATAACCT
The DNA here is from genome assembly GCA_032357425.1 of Enteromius argenteus. Classification (NCBI taxonomy): domain Eukaryota; kingdom Metazoa; phylum Chordata; class Actinopteri; order Cypriniformes; family Cyprinidae; genus Enteromius; species Enteromius argenteus. Next base: position 1,947,687 of record JAUCMR010000051.1, read on the forward strand.
GGTCATTTAGTATATTCAGGTAGTCAGCTGACTTAATTTGGGCACATAACATTTCTGAACCTAGACCTGACCAACCGCAGCAACCCCAGATATACTGTAGCACCTATTGGCTTAGTTAAATCCAGGTAGTGACTTTGTTTTTGGACGGCCAGCATATTTTAAAACTTGGCATATCTATAAAAATGTATATTAATAAAATGTATAAATGGGTTTTACTATTTTACATGACTTCTCTGGGATAGAGAAGTGATGTTTTCTACACCATACATCCAGGCTTTCCGAGACCATATAAATTTGTTCACACTGAATGTGTGTACACTTAATATGAATATGAATATGAATTTGTTGTTTAATGTTGCCTCTCAATAAAGAATAGATCACCAAATAATAAAAGTATGCTGATAATGTAGCATTACATCTCTTGCTCACCAGTGGATCATCTGTAGTGAATGGGTGCCATCAGAATGAGATTCCAAACAGCTGGTAAAAACACCACAATAATCCACAGCATGCCAGTCTATATATCATTAAGATGTTTTTAACTTCAAACCATTGCCTCTGGCATAAATATGAGTCAGTTACCCATAATGTTACTATCTCGTCTCGTCTGCACAGATCAAGCACCATTTACAAGCTAAAACAGTCCAAACAGTCCAGCTCTAAACAAATATGTAGGTGGATTTTGCTGTCAGAGACAACTCTTATGTATTTTGAGCTCATATTTTGGCCAGAAGCAACAGACTAATGTTAACACATCCTAATGATTGATTTACAAGTAACAGCTTTTCACTTCACAAGACGTTTAGTGATGGACCGGAGTGGTATGGGTTGTGTGTGTTTTATTGTCATGTCTTTATCAGCTGTTTGGACTCTTGTTCTGACGGCACCCATTCATTGCAGCGCATCCACTGCTGAGCACAATCATGTAATGCTACATGTCTTTTTGGAAGAATAAACAAATTCATCTATATTTTTATTTAACCATTACTAGCAACCAACAGAAGGGAAGCAGCACTCACATAGCATTTTTGTGACTTGCCGATGACGTGCCCTCTGATTTACCCCATCCTGATGGAGCCCGATCTTTGAATCGAAGCAGTCCCGTTCTCGATGCAGCTGCAGGCCAATCAGTACATACAGCACAGTGATGGTCAGCATCGGCAGGATGAAGAAGAACAGCGCCGTCACCTGCACCAGCAAGTTGTAGATCCACCTATCATGCACCAACGTACAAACCACTGAATTGGGGAAAGTGAGTCCAAAATGGGGCTCCAGCATCTCCACGCCATGCAGACTGGTATTAGGCAAGGCACACAACAGCGAGACGGCCCAGAGCACAAGGATAACGCGCTTGGCGTGAGCATGCGTGGCCACGTGTTTGGCCTGCAGAGGATACACCACCGCTCTGTAGCGCTCCACGCTCAAGGCGGTCACGTTGAGCACAGATGCAAAGCAGACCGTCTCGAACAGGCAGGTTTTAAAGTAGCAGCCAGCGATGCCAAATAGAAAGGGATAGTTGCTCCAGAGATCGTACAGCTCCAGCGGCAGGCCCAGCAGCAGCACAAGGAGGTCCGAAATGGCCAGGCTGAACAGGTAGTAGTTCGTGGTTGTGCGCATCACGCGGTGACGAGCGATGACAATACAAGTCAGGCTGTTGCCCAGCACGCCGACTACAAAGATGAGCAGGTAAATGACGCACATGGGCAGGAAGAAGGGTGAGCGGCAAGGGCCTCGGTTCTTCTCCAGGTAAGCGCTGCGGCTCAGACAGAGGTCCGACTGGCTCGCTGTTCTGTTGAGACACTCGTCCTCTCTGTTGGAACACCATGACGCATTCACAGCGGCATAGAGCGAGTCTGGAGACGAGCAGTTGTACTGGATCATTGATTCTCACCAGGAAATTACCTGCAGAGGTTACAGCAGAAACACTTAAAAAGCCTGCATTTATTTGATCAAAGATACAGTAACCCTGTTGAAAAATCCAGCATGTGCTGGGTAGGTATGTTTTGAAGCATTGGAGCTAGTTTGAGCTGGTTTAAGCTGGTTATCTGCTGGTCTTGAGCTGTTTTAAGATGGTCATGTGCTAGTCCTAAATTGGTCCTGAGCAGTTGCTTAGGACCAACATAGGATGAGGACACGACCAGCTAAGAACAATTTCTGCAGAAATAAACTACATTTTAAATGAATTTCAAAGAGTAAACAGTTATTTTAAATATAAATATAAATAAAAATGAATAATATTTTAATTTGAATGTTTTTATGAAATAAACAAACGTAAAAAAAAAAACCTTAACAAATGTCTGAATAGACATGTAATTTTTGTATTTATTAAAAAATATCATTTTTAACATTATATTATATTTAACATAATATTATAATTATTTTTACTCTTTTTGCATTCTATTGGTTTTATTTACATTTTTTATAAAATTAACAAGAAGCAAAAAATGCCTCTAACACTGGCTTGCTCTATTCTTTTTCTGTTCTATCTGTTTTCTATTTATTTATTAAATAATAGGCTAATAATAAAAAAGTCCTTGCTACGTGTACTTCGCTAAACTAACAGAAACTTGTTATAGCACTCACATATTATTGCTCTTTTGATTTTGATTGCTTCCATTGTCCTTATTTTGGTTAAAGTGTCTGTTAAATGTCTAAATGTAAATGTAATAATAAATAATAATGTAATTCTGTACATTTTATATTAACTTCTAATGATGTAAGTTAATACTGATTCTAGTTTCAGACAGATTGTGTGAGAGCTGAACACTGCTCCTCCATGATTCGCTCAGTAACAGTAACAAATAGGTCTCTTGTATACTTTTCAGTTAAAACTAAAGTAAACAGACCCAAACCAAATTGAATAAACATATTCATTTATGGTATGAGATGTTTAATATGTGGTGCTCAGCATCTAATTGCCTGAAGACTTGAGTTCCTGTTCTTACGCACTTTTAGTTTGTTCAGGAGTGGCTACTTAAAGATAGAAATAAACTCTTTGCTTTTTGCTCTTTGTTTTTGTGGTTATCATAGCAATTAATTAGTCAGAAAAGTAGTAAGAAATCTTAGATGTTTTCAGAACACAGCTGGAGAAGTTCAGTCTTTTTTGTCTTTAAAAGCTTTGCATTTTATTTTTTTCACCTGTATACACTGAATGAAATGTTGACATTTTTCTTCCTTTTATTTTCAGTTCAGATATTCCACATTATTAGATATTCTTTTTTTTTAGAAGACGTTATGCAACTTTTTGCTTTATATTGCAAGAGCACAACTTTACAGATGAGAATACATTCAAAATCTATCAATAAATTAGCTGCAATAAACAAAAGCAGATGCATACATACAACAATTATTTAATATTAAACAGCATTTGTCATACTGTAGCATTATAAATCACACGGCATTTTAAGACAGACCTAAAAGAAATACTGAAAATAAAATAAAATAAAATCCATAGGAATGCATTTTGTACTTTCTTTGAAAAACAATATTACACATTTGTAGCATTACCAAAAATAAGCTATTTTATACTTAATAAATAATAAATAGACCTGACTTAAATGTAATAAATAATAGAACAATTAATAATAAAAAAATCTCTTTGAAGAAATGCATTTTTTAACTTATAATTTTAAATGTATCATTATTTTAAGAAGAATTAGTTTCCTCAATTCCCTGAATTGCAGTAAGATAAAGATTATAATATTATTATAATATATAATTATTATAATAACAAATGTTGTCTAAAGCAGAAACTTTAGTGAACTGAGCAAAATTATTATTTAAAATGTATTGCTCAAATGACAGAAATGTAAAATCTTGGTTTGCAAAGTTTCAAAAAAAAAAAAAAAAACTTTTTGCAATGCATTAATATCTAAAATAAATGTAATTTCATTAAATGGCTGGAAGGCAAACCTACCTGAGTAAACTCTGGTTGAAATGGTGTTTCTGAGACGGGCGTTCCTGAAGGACTGCTCCTCACACACCCTTCTTCTCCAGCAGATCAGACACGCTGCTGTGCTGTAATCTGACATGACACTGTAAAGCAATGAAGAGAAATGCACACACAAACTCTCTCTCTACTAACTCTGTGCACACGTCTCCTCCTCCTTATAGTGAGACAGATGACCTTTCAAGTGCCGTCAGCTTTTTTCTACGTGTGATGACTGGAATGGTCAGTGACGTTGCTATTCGCTGGCTTTCAACCAAGAACAATACATTAATTCTCGCCCTAGTTATGACATAAATGCAAAGCTGACACGGCATTTCTTAAATTAATTTTTTTAAACAAACAAAAAAATTATATGCATGTATCATGTTTATTAGTGCATATATGTAAGCAATAAGGCAGTGCTGTATCGGATGAAGGCAAACCCTTCAGATGCAGCACTGCCTCGAATACCTTATTGCTTTTATATAGCGGTTGCCACACAATAAAAAAAATAAAACCAAAAATATATGTATTAAAATATTACTTTTTTGAAGTAAGTTTGTTAAACGCAGTCCTTCCGCTAAAATGTTTTATAAATATATTTTAAATGTATCAAATAATATTATCTACATAATTTCAGTAAAAGGTTTCAAATGAATAGATTTGCTATGCACATCTACTTTAATGAAAGCGTTATTGAAACTGGCATGAGACTGTACTAGTTTGTGCAAAACCTGATGATCCATTCATGATGATCCATGCCTGATTCCAGCATGATCTGAAGAAGAAAGGAACTCAATTTTTGTTCAAAGGAGTTTACATGCTCAGTGTAACACACTTTCTTACATTTGATTAGTGATCTAGAAACCTTTATTATTTCTTCTTCATTTCACTTTCTTTTTTTTCAAAATACCAAAATGCTTCTTTTTGAAAGTAAAAAATAAATAAATAAATAAAATTCTATCCAAACACTCAATAATAACTAATTATAACATATCAGGTCTGTGTTGTTTCTTCTCACAACACACTGCAAAAAAAAAAAAACTTTCTTAGTCTTTGGTCTTGTTTATAGCTAAAATATAAAAAAGAAGTAAAAAATTAAGTGACTTTTTGCTTAGAACAAGCAAAATAATCTTATTTCAAACAGAAAACAAGATTATTTTGGTTTCCCCATTGGCGGATTATTTAGCTTGTTTTAAGTTAAAAACTCACTTAAGTTTGACTTTTGTCTGAAAACAAGACGATAATTTTTTCTTGTCTCAAAAATCCTTATTGATTTAAGAATGTGGTTGGAAACAAGACAAAAAAAGTTGAAAATTGTGTGGTGTGCTGACAATTATGATTAGAAGTGTGTATATATGTAATATATATATAGGTCTACACACACACTCACACACATACCACATTATATACACACATAACATTCACTTCACACTTACAGTAAGACATTTTTCCATATGCAAAAATGCACATGATTTTCATTATTTTGAGTGCATGATAAAGTACCTTGTCTGCAATAATCCACGTCACATCACTCAAACTGTGTTAACACAAAATGGAGGACTCTTTGTTGTGTTTAATAACCCTAAAAGGAAGCTTGCTCTACGCTGACAGTGTTTTGGAAACTCTCCACCACTTCAGCACTAGCAGAGGAAAACCCAGACTCTGCTTTGAAAAGTCACATCTAAGAGACTTTCTTTCTTCTGTTAAACACAAATGAAAATATTTTGAAGAATGTTGGGGAGCAAATAATTTGCGGTAGCCATTAGCCTCTTTCACACGGTAAATTTCCGTAAAATTACCAGAACGACTTTACAGGTAAATTCAAAACAGCACTGTTCAATCAATCAATCAATCAATCAATAACTTTTATTTAAATAGCGCTTTTAACAATACAGATTGTAGCAAGCACTGAACATTATCAAATAGGAGAATAGAGTGACGGTAATGAAAAAAACAGAGGTGTTAATTATCGGACCTAAAAACCCCAGATGTAATAATCTAGAACACTGTCTAACACTTGATGGCTG
>JAUCMR010000051.1:1953744-1970669 GCA_032357425.1 Enteromius argenteus
ACACTTGATGGCTGCTCTGTCAGTTCTTCTTCATCAGCTAGGAACCTAGGTGTGCTGTTTGATAGCAATCTTTCATTAGAAAGCCATGTTTCTAGCATCTGTAGAACTGCATTTTTCCATCTCAAGAACATATCTAAATGGCGACCTATGCTCTCAACCTCAAATGGAATTTATTTAGATTTATAACAGCTTGATGGTGATGAAATTGATAATAAACAAGTTTATATACAAGTAAAGTTATTATACAAGTATAGTAACAAGTTTGGAGCATCTGCAGAATCTTCAGGTTTAAAAATAGTTCATGGCTTTTGCTGGGCACACTGCAGCATGAAACATTGTGTGGCAGGGCTTGTTGTTTATCTTAAGGACCTTCTGACGTCTACAGTGGGCTCTGGAGGAAGTTTTCCTCAAGTGTCTGTCTGTTTTGGCTCAGTTCTTCGCACCCTCAATCCTGACCAGCTTCCGAATTGCTATGTGACAGGGACGGTATAAGCCAAATGATCATCCGACAATAATCTATTTCCTCATGATTGGAGAATTATTCAGAGCTACTTGACAAACGCCATACGGCCTGTTGTAGGGGTTTTATGCATTATTTATTTCAAATGAACCAGTACAACTCAGATGAGTTTGAATTCTCATGCAAATTAGGTTGAAATTTAATTTGGGTAAAACCTAGGATAGTGGCAAAATTAAAAAATGATTAAATTACAACTAGCCACTTACTTAAAAAAAACACTATGGAAGTCAATACCGGTAACTGTTTGCTTGTTACATTCTTTAAAAATATCTTGTTGAAACAGTCAGCCCTTAAACGAGTTCCTGTAAATTAAACAGCATGTGTACTACAGCACACTCAAAATACCAGCAGACATGCACGGGCTTCCCATTCTTCATTCACTGGATTGTTTAAACACAGAATACTCAAGCTGCACTTTAAACAGTAGTGTACCTTCATTCTCCACCACACACACACACACACACACAGCATGACGCATGCATAAGCAAAAACAATAAAGACTTTTAGATGAAGAGAATGACTGTTCTCTCTGGATTTCCACTACATTTCCCCTCTAATCTCAGCAGATTTTCAATCGCTAGCCGGTACTCTGAGGGCAGTAAAGCAGAAAATTGTCCTGATCAGAATCCCTCAACAGCAGCTACCTCATCCAGATGACATTACTGGAACATCGTTTATCTCAAGTTCTGATGTGTGGAGATTGAATTAACCCACTCATTTCCCTTACTGCAGTGAAGGTGCCTTCCTGCTCATCAATCAGTCAATAATCATGCGACAGCGGGCTGCAGCACAAGTAGTTAAAGCTGGATTGTGTGCTGTTTTATTAAAAATAAACCAAAATACTAAGCACAAATGAGAATGGACAACGTGAGGGTTATACAAATATATAGCATGGCCAGATTACTAAACAAGTAGCAAGTATAAGTGGATAAAACAATTTAACATTTTTGATGCAACAGTTAGTTTACATAATAAAAAATGTAATTATTTTTAATTAATATGAACTCCTGAATGTCCACCCATATATACTGAGCGGATCTCTATAACTTCTTCTCTCCAGTCAAATAAACTTTAATGGTTTATAGTAACGCCACCCAACCCCGCCCTTCACAATTAATAGTTGTTAATCACTGTTAACACCTGCTATAAACCATACTAATAATTGACATGCAAAATAACAAAGAGCATAAATGATCTAAAATGATACCCATGTAAAACAGTTTAGTATTTTACAAAAAATGTGGGCTGATTTAAGCACTAAATAAACTCATGATGTGAGAAACATGGTGAGGCTATGTAATCGCCATACAAACATATCTCCTATGAACTGCTGCAAAATGGAGGTTTGCCAAAAAAAAAATTAAAAATTCAAAAGAAATGTATTTATTTTTGCTGTGTTTAAGCCTCAGTTTTGCTGGTCAAATATCAGTAAAGGCAGTTAGTTATGTAAATACTATTAAAACTATGATCCTCTGCTCTTGCCCCGGTGGAGGTCTGTGCATTCCCTGGACATCAGACAGCTGGACAGACTCAGTCTGGAGGATAAACCTTGTGACAGGGACCCCGCAGCTCTAATGCCAAATCATGCAGATGAGCTGATGCTTCCTGACCTCAAACACAACCTAACCCTGGATGGTGAGCGTTTATAACTGCAGCTCCACCGTCTCCTCAAGCTGTGCTCTTATTATCATTTAGGTCTTGCTACTGCGAGAAGATTTGTATCGTTTTGCATTGAATTGTGGTTGAGGTCATGCAATACAATGTAAATATTTATGGGATGATCAAATGCTATCTCCACTGTCCTGGTGGCCACGAGTAGAGTATCTCTTATGTAATTAATTCTAATCAAAAGAAAAATGTTCTTCTCTTCAGATTATTTACTCTGTTTGAGAAGAAATTAATCACTCAATAACATTTAGAATGCTGGGAATTCCCTACTGAAAGAATACTACTAAAAGGTAACACTACTTTCACATTTTGCATGAAAAATAAACCAAATATTAGCAATTAAATAAATAGTTCTTTTACACTCTTAAAGGGTGAGTTCGCCCAAAAATGAAAATTCTGTCATTCATTACTCACCCTCATGTCGTACCAAACCCATAAGACCTTCCTTCATCTTCTGAACACAAATTAAGATATTTTTGATTATCTGACTCTCCATAGGCGGAACTGAAATGATCCTAGATCCAGAAACTTAGTAAATACATTGTTTTCCGCAAAGAAAACAAAAATAACATAATTTACTCACCCATTCTTCTCCCATGACTTACGTCCTCCGGCAAGTGAGGTCTTATGGGTTTGAAATGACATGAGTGTGAGTAATGACAGAATTTTCACCTTGAGGTGAACTAACGCTTTAAAATGAAAGGTTCCTTTTTTCTTTCTTTCTTTCATTCTTTCTTTCTTTTCTATTTTTTTTTTTTTTTTTTGCAGTGATGTCACAGAGGAACCATTTTCCATCCAACAATTTTACTATTTTATTATTAGTCGGAAGAACATTTTAATAACCTAAGCAACTTTGTAACGAATATTTTGTGGAGTGGAAAGTTTCTATAGAGATGAAAGGTTCTTCATGGAAGCCTAGATGCCAATAAAGACACATGTCATCTCTCTCTGTACAGTCTCAGGTTCACTGCCAGATGCCTCAGTGTGTAATGTTTTGTTTCCATTGTGTCTGTTCACATATATCTGCTGTATGTTATGTGTTAAATACTCTGTGTGGTTTTTCAGGTCATCTTGGCCAAGATCCACTGCAGTGCTGTGCTGTATCCACTCTCATGTGTCAGGCTTGAAATTAAATTTTTTCAAGTTTTATTGCTGAGATGTCTTAACAGAGTTCATTTTTGTCTTCCAGTGAGAATGGGTTGAAATGAATGCGTTTTCTTTCTCCATTGTAAAATTTGTAAGTTGTCTTGCAATCCTGTCATTTTGACACAGACCACCCAAACGGCCATAAACAAACTTCAAGGAGCAAAAAAAAGACTTTGGTCCTTGATGAATTAAGCCCTCCCTGAATAAGAGTAAACAAGGACAAAATATATTACGAGGAGCTTGAGATTTTGGGTTATATAAGGTTAATTTTGCAGTTCACTTTGTGTTTTGGGAAGATTTATTTTATGCTTCAAAGGCTGATCAACAGTAGCACCTACTGACCAGACTCAGACTGTACATCTATCCCTTATGATTTCATTTTTAACAATTTAAATAAAATTAAACCTCTACCAAATGGTTGATATGTCACTTTAAGTAGGGTACTGGAATTCATACACATATGAATATCTGGAATTATGAACTATAATACTAATTTATTTAAAAACAATAAAAATAATATATATTTATATATTTCTTTATGCCATGAAATATTTCAGATTTTAATTTTAATGCATGAAATTACGTTTTCTTGTTTTTTAACAAAAATAAATAACAAATAACTAAAAGTAACACAACCAAAGACATGACATTATTTCTGCATTCAAAAACAACAATAACAACAACAAAATAATGGCATTTCAGGCTTTTATGTTTCAGGATACACACTGTCAAGTATTTTTTATTTTTTTTAAGATAAATGAATATTTGTTTGTATACATATGCAATATGCAATATACAGTATACAAATATACATTTATTCAAGATTTAAAATATTAAAGACTTGCCCTTTTCTTGCCCTTTGAAAAACATTTTGTGATATTTTTTGGAATTTAAACAAACTATAGCTTAATTAAAAAATAAATATATATTTTTAAAGACATGCTGTTTATAACATATATTTAAAATATGTTTATTAAAAAATTATGGATGCAGAAATTGTGCATGTATTTCAGCCTGAAAACAAAACCAGCAATGTATTCAGAGAGACAAAGGAACTTGTTGTTGACTTTAACTCGCAGACCATGCGACAGCTCATAATAACTGCAACGGTCAGCAACCCCTAGATTCTTGGCCCCACCAATCTGCGATGACCTCACCTGAACAATAAACCCTGAGTGTTCAGTTGCACTGTTTATAACGCCTGAGGAAATGCGACATCTACACCAGAGACATTACACTGTCTGCTATGAAAACAAAAGCACAGCTAGGCAATTAATCTTACAAAACCTGTCTGGGTCACATATCAAGCCAAAAAAGAAAGAAATGAGAAATTATACAGAAAATTCAATCGTACAAATACCTGGTCTTACCTGGTTTAAGTTGGAACTAGCTGCTTGTCAGTTGCTCTCGCACAGAAGTTTTACCATCTTTGTGAAGTTTAGGCTTACAATCAGTGTTTGGTGCTTGTACCTTAGTGTTATTAATCTATCCTTTTCTCTGATTTTAGGGATTACTTATGGGTAAGGTTAGGTTTAGGTATTGAAAAAAACAGCATATAGGTATGTTTTGAAGCTGCGATGCTGGTTCTTTGCTGTTTTATGCTGGTCCTTTGCTGGTCTTCAGCTGGTCAGACCAGCTTCAAAACATACCTAACCAACATATGCTTTTTTTTTTTAACAGGAGGGATATGGTCAAGACTACATTTTAGGATTCAAATGTTGTTCCAGGACATCTAACTCTGTAAAATCAGGATGTGCCTGGTCTCTCAGCGTCACTAGCTAAAGACGTGATCAAAACCCCTTTAAAACCAGCATGCTATCCTAAAATGACTGGCATTTTTTTTTCTTTTCAGCATGGAATTAGTATTTATTTAATTGTTTTTTAATTAATTTATTTATTCATTGTTAAATAAAATAAATACACCGTATTTAGTAATATCTGTAACATATACAAATTAAAAATAGAAATAAGACTGTCAAATATGATTATATTTATCTGAGTAAAACAATTCTACGACTTTCAGACAAATCAGTTTTTTTCCTTTATTCAGTTTCATCATGCAAAAACTTACAAAGAAAACATAATTCAAAGTTGCATGTCTTAAAGCATGCGAAACAGAACAACAGTAATGTTTTTATAACCTTCTTATTTTGTGATCTTAAATTAGAAAGGGTTTTAAAATATAATTTAAGGTCAGTGTTACAAAATTTAATATGTGATGGTTTCTTTTGAGATACTTTTGACTTATAAAAGAATAACAGATTAATAAATCAAATCGGATTTTTAAGGCATTTCAGCTATGATATTTTTCCTCAGTGTGAGGGGTAGAGGTCGCTGTTTGTCGTGTTGTTCTTCATCATTATCATGCCTGATCTATGAGTCGAGTGGGTGTTCACAGACTCAACAATACCGAAACTCAACAGAGAGCGACTTCACAACACATCAGCGTGACATGGAGCCTAGCAGTTTACAGGTAAATAAACCCATACACAAATCAGGATTCATTGTCAGGACGGTGTGAATTCACAAGAGTGTTGTTGTAGTTCATAACATTTAATAACAGTGTTCATTTTCTTTGTAGAAGTTGTTTTGGTTGTTTAGAAACCATTTTATACTCTCCGAAGCCTTGTCCTTCTGTATGAATGAAGTTACATTTGTGGTGATATAAGTTGTCTTTAAGTAAAAAGGTGATTGGTAATGATGACACAGGCTGTGTTTTAAGACTTATCTGTGATGCCTATAAATGCTGTCTAGGTAGGCAGAGTTTTAGTTTTCGAGACACGGTCATAACCCCGGACATTAAAGACTTCTCTAGGATGTTCAGTTCAAGTATGACGATCATCTGAAAACAGCTGTGAACAAAGTTCAGATCCCACCAGAATGTAACATTTACACGATGTTACATTTGATACTTTTAAATCATTAAGAATCTCAATCTCTATTAGACTCGTGATGACCAGTGCAGTTTCAGATTAATTCTCTGTTAAAGTTAGTTTGCACTGAATAACAATTTTTATTAGTCATTATAATTCCCTGTATATGTGCACTGTATAGTTTTGGAACAACATTAGTAAATATTTTATTGTGTAATGGTGCTTTGGGTATATTTACACTTCATACACCTACACTTAAATCTCTGCAGAGTGACTTATGTATTTACCCAACCAATATGCATCACAAACATTATAAGGGAAATTGCACATGCTTTATTTTACAGAAAGCTATAGCTATAGCCAACAGAGCTTCACAAGAAGACCAGGAGGGAAATTATGAGGAAGCTGTTAAATCTTATCAACATGCAGTGAAATATTTTCTGCATATAATAAAACGTAAGTGCTTAAATATGGGACTAACCTATAATGTGCAATGGTCTGATCACATTTCCTGGCGTTTTAACCCTTTGTTTCCATGCATTTAGGTGAACCACAGGGTAAGGAAGGCAATCAGAAGATCAGAGATAAGTGTAAGCAGTATCTAGACAGAGCAGAAGAGCTCCAAGAATATCTTGATAAGAAAGAGGTTACTATAAAAACTTATCACTCTTTGTGTATTTATGAATATGTCCAAGCAGTTTGGACCACGATGGACTGAGTAACACTTTTTAAAACAACGTAAAAATTAAGATGGATCATGCCGTCTTTTCATAAAATCACCTGTCTACAGCTGTTTATTATAGATTATTAACACATGCTGGACGTTGGTATGTCTTTGGTCACTAATATACGTGTTGTCGAATAGTAAAAACCAACAATTTCATCCACTGCGAGAACAGTGCTTATAAGCATAGAGGCAGCATCAATCTGTGGCATGAGCTAAACACATGCAGAGGGAAAATTAAGCAAGTAAAAATCCTGAAGGAAGACATGCTGCGGTCAGCAAAACCACTGGAACATTAGAGACATGGCTAATGGTAGCACAAGTGCTTCAACACATTGCGCTGTTGTACTCATACGGGTGCTGTAAATCTGAATATAGCTAGCAACAACTTCTCTGATCTAATTTCCTCTCATTTATCAAAATATTATATTATTATCACCCTTATTTACAGTGCCTTGCGAAAGTATTCATACCCCTTTATTTTTTTCACAATTTGTTATGTTGCTGCCTTATGTCAAACTGCTTTAAATTATTTTTTTTCCATATCAATATACACTCCATACACAAGAACTATAGCAAAAAACTAAATATTTAACTGAAGCATCTTTACATCCTCAAATCTTTTTTGTTGCGACAAGCTTTGCTTATCAGCAATTTGGCAATTATCTGCCACTCTTCTCCTCACTCACCTCTTCACCTCCTAAGCTCTGCCAGCTTGGATGAGGGCAGATGCACATGTTCAGGTTTCTCCAGAAATATTTGACTGAGTGCAATCCCAGGCTGTGGCTGGGCCACTCAAGGACATTCACAGAGTTGTCTATAAGCTACTCTTACTGTGTGTTTAGGGTCATTGTCCTGTTGGAAGGTGAACCTTCTGCCCAGTCTGAGTTTCTGAATGCTCTAGACTGGGTTTTCTTTAAGGCTATCTCTATATTTTGTGGCACTGAGTGTTGCTTCTACTCTGATGATGAGCAGAGCTGGTTTCCTTCAAACACGATGCTTAGAATTGAGGTTGATCAGACCAGATAATCTTGTTTCTCAGAGTCTGAGGGTCCTTTAGGTGATTTTTTTTTTTAAATTCCAAGTGTGAGTCTTGCCACACTGCCATATAAAGCCTAAATGGATGAAGTGTTGCAGTGATGTTTGTCCTTCTGTAGATTTCTTCAATCTCAACATATGAATATGGAGCTCAGCTAGAGTGACCATCAGCTTCTTGGTCACCATGGTAACCAAAGTCCTTCTACATCAGTTGCTCAGTTTGGCCAGGAGGCTAGATCTAGGAAGAGTCATGGTTGTTTCAAACTTCTTCCATTAAGGTTAATGAAGACTACATGCTTCTGTGACCTTTCAGTGAAGCAGAATTTCTCTTGAGGTAGTTCCTTTTGACCTCAATGCAGGTTTGCACTAATATGCATTATCAGCTACTAGACATTTTATTAAGATGTGTGTGCCTTTCCAAATCATACCAATTCAGTTGAATTTAGGGTACACTTCACCTCAAGTGTAGTAACATCTACAAGCAATATAAATGCTCCTGAGCTAAATTTAAACTGTCCCAGATAGTATAGTTATGCAATGGAAAAATTATTTTTTTTTATTTTTAATAAATTTGCAAAGATGTTACAAACCTGTTTTTTTGTCGCACAGTTATGGTGTATGGAGTGTAGACTGATGTGGGGAAAAAAGTAATTTAAAGCAGTTTACCAATAGGTAGCAACATAACAAATTGTGAAAAAAATAAAGGGGTATGAATACTTTTGCAAGGCATTGTATGTGGCACTTTATAAAATGCAGATTGTTTCAAAGCAACTTTACAGTGATCAATAATATTTCAGTAATGCAAACAGTATTCAGCTCTGCTGTAAAGCAGCTCTAAAAATACAATAGTAAACAGTCATTATTCAGTTTAAGTCAGTTCATTGTTTCATATTGGTTTAATAATTGTGAAAAATTCATCAGTTGTATCTTGTTTACTAACAGTAGGAAAGGGGTCTCATTAAAATACTAATGAGCTTTGCAAACTGATATGGTCAGAAAATTAAAATATGGGATTTTGTTTTTGTGATGGTTATGTGTCAGAAAAATAAACAGCAGTGGACTCAGTACATAACCCTGGGGGTCTCCAGAAGCACTGTAGGAGTGCTGTTTTGTGTCCTGACAATGATCTGTTGCATATTACTGGATCCATCTGCAGACAGAATATGCAGAATCACTACAGTATTCTAGAATATACAGATATTATTCAATGCCCGTAAATGGAAAATGACGTTTTTGCAGTTAGAGGGCGTACTTAGGGCATTTAACAAAAAGAGCTAAAACAGCATGTTAAATCAACAAAACTTTGACCTCTTGATCTCAAGTTCTGGTCTAATAATAACTTAGGAACTTGTGAGGAAGGTGAGGTGGTTGTTCTGTGATTAGACAGTGACGCATTAGATACTCTTTCACTGTAAAGTATTGTTAACGAAGTTTATTTTAAGGGTGTTGGCTTTTCTTTTTTCTTTTTTTTAGGTTTGGTTCTTTTTACAAGTAAAAGTTTTGTCCTAGCAGTATCATCAGATTATAACAGATACTGAAACTCAGTGTTTAGCCATAGCCTTTGGTTGTGAGGGACCCTTAGGGGCAACTATGTGCCCCTGTAAGATCTTGCTGTATCTCTCAGAGGTGTGGCAATAGAAGTGACACACAACTTTAAATTCTTTGGTGTGTCACTATGATGACTTTACATTTAGACTGGACACCATCCTTGCTGAAGCAGACACAACAAACTCATAGCAATTTCTAACCATTTGTAGAATTGAGAGCTTAAGATGCAGCCACACTTTCGGTGACATTCGTAGGGGAAAAAATGTTAGTTTCATATTGTCAGTAAATATATGAAGCACAACTCACACAGAAGCCACAAATCTGCATCTTTCATTCTAATGTGAAATTCCAGCTTGGCATAGATTTCCATTGAGATGACTGTATTACATCCATGAAATGTTGTCAAAGAGCAGTCAGTGTGACTTAATTTGTATGAATTTTTCATGCATTTTTGTGCTTATGTCACATTGATGGTAAAGTTAATGATTGATGATGGGGTTAGTAGTGGACTTTCATGCTTACTTTTAAAAAAGAATCACACATTTCCGGATTAATCACATTATATAAATTCCTACAAAATTTTTCTCGTGAGATCACGTTGCATTCATTTCCTACAGAGATGCAGCTAAACTGAAAAAACCTTAAATCTACCAAATGGACCCTTGTCATCTAAATCCACTGATTCTGTTTAGTATTTCTCATCTACCTATATTTAAAGCCCCTTTTAACTTTTAAGCTGTTTGCATTTGTACTGGTGGTTTTAGGGGATGAGATGAAAGTTGGTGATATTAAATTTTAAAGACAAGCATTTCTTTTACTAACAGTAAGACCAGTAACTTGTATTAAAAATGTACAAAGGGTCCATTTTAATTTCATGTTGACTATAAAGGCACTGGACCACGTATTCTTTTTTTAAAAATACTTTTGTCATGTCATATACATGCATTGTCTGTTTGGCTACACTACATTCTTTTTTGTATTCCTTTCATAAATATGTTTTTATTTTTTGGTATCTGGTGATCACAGGCTGTTTCTAAATGAACAATAGCAACAGATTTTGTTTATTATAGCCTGCCATATTGCAAAAGGCTGTAATGTCTGATAACGTTTAAGCAATGGCTCATGCCTGTCGGTGACCTTTCAGTTTGACTATGGAAACACTTTTATAGCTCAGTTATCTCACTGATTACTTCAGACTTTTGGTAGCTATATCACTAGTAACACACTGGCCTCTTTATAGTGAATGTGCACATTTCTAGTAGCCTTAAACTAATATAATAATACAGAAGAGACTGGAGACACTTTTAATTACAGTTCGTAATTTTCATGGCGGGCTGGGAAATATAGTTTAATGACAGGGTAATTGTCATGTTTGGAACCTGTCATTAATATTAAGATTTAATATTAGTTTAGAGAAATGTCTAGATGATGAGAATAATTCATTATACATGCCAGAAGCATAAATGTATGTCAGATTAAAAATTCAATGATTTGGCAAACAGATAAACTGGATAAAATTAAAATGCATGTGACAACTGAAAAATCTAACATTAAAAATGGCCAGTGAGGTTTTATTTTGTTCACTTATTTGCCTAATAGATATTATAGTATGAAAAACCATCAACACATATTTCTGTATCTGGATCAGATTTCTGTGATAACTTCTCTTTGTGTCAGCTGTATTGTCTTTAAGTTAAATTAATTGTCTTTAAGTAACTGTAATCACTTTAAGTTAACTTGGAAACATCCAAAATATTACAATCAAATGGTTGCACATGATTTGTACACCAGCTGATTATTACAGTCATTCAGGTATAGTTATAGTGTTTAATATTTAGTGGCATCAGTTGTTACCTACAATAATATTGAATATATCAAGTACAACTTTCATTACGTAGGAATGTCTTTTTTGTTGTATTTTTTTTGCTCCTTGAAACCGGAGGCGTTTGTAAGGGCGTGTCTCACACGTATGACGCATGACATTTTTGCAACACGTGAGCGTGAAGGCGGAAGTGACATTCGACATTTTAACGCGGAAGTTGTTTTTTCCCTCTGTTATTCACCGATCTCAAAAATAAGTTGCGAAAAATCATCAATTTAAAATCCTCGTTGTATAGCCTGATAGTTTGCTAATATATCACTGTCTTTATATTTCCGAAACACGCCGTTCGTTCTTGACTTTTTTTTTTTCAGCCCCTATGGCTGCCAACAACAACAACTTACAGGTAAGTTAGCTAACAAATGATCTCAGAGTTTATCAAGCCAACAGCAAAAGCTTTAATTAATGGATTTACTTACGATAAATACTAAGTGTAATCGTATTTATAAATTCATATATTTGAAGGCAATGGTTATGTAGTAAATGTACATGTAAATTGTCGCCCGTGTCTTGCTAGCATCCTCGTGTTTTCCTTAACTTTTGTCATATAATATAAATATCCATCATGGACGTAATCACTCTTGATTGTACATGATTATAAATGTTATTTTGAATGTTAATCAGACAGTTAGCAGGTAAAGCTCAGGTGTTGGGTCTGATCATTTAGTTTAAAGTTTAGCTCTGTTTTGTGCTCATAAATACAATTGTAGTTCGGTTGCATCTATTACAATTTGGCACTGATTTCTTAAGGATTATAGTTTTTCCGTGGCAGATGTAACATTTATATTTTTTTTATTGAGAATTAAGGCTTTCTCATATGCTGCTTCCCTCATACTGTCCATATTAAGTCAGTAAAACTGCTTTAATTATTTAGTAGCTACATTGTATTTTCTGAAATAATGCTATGATGTTTACCACACAGAAAGCTATAGATCTGGCCAGTAAGGCGGCTCAGGAGGATAAGGCTGAAAACTATGAAGAGGCCCTGCGTCTATATCAACATGCAGTTCAATATTTCTTGCATGTTGTCAAATGTAAGTATGCAGCAGAAATATGTTTATATCTGTCCATAAAAAAGAATGATTTTAGCAATAGAAACAGCTGATCATCCAGTATGTTATTTCTCTCTTACACTATTTGTTTTTTATTCAGACAGTCTATAATAGACAGTCTAAATGTTTATATGCATTGCTTTAGTGTTGCATATGTTCTAACAAGATTAATTAATCTGTATGCTATTGAAAAGATATTACAGCATTTGTCGCCTCTAAATCTTTAACTGTGTGTTTTTTTGTTATTGTAAAGATGAAGCACAGGGTGATAAGGCCAAACAAAGCATTCGGGCCAAATGTGCTGAATATTTAGACCGTGCTGAGAAGTTGAAAGAGTACTTGAAAAAGAAAGAGAAAGCCCCAGCGAAACCAGTGAAGGAGTCTCAGTCCAGTGACAAAGGGTGGGTGTTAGTAGTTGGATAAATACAAACATACACATACATTTGAAACGTGTGCTTGATTTCTGTGACTCTAAACATCATGGTTCATTTTTTTTAAACACAATAAGATACAGCGTGAATGCCCCGGTTAAAAATGTAATAAATCTAATACGGCTCTCGTGGACACCAATTACACACAACCTGATCACTCAGTCCATATTTGAAAGTATGTGGCTTTGCATGTTCCTGACTGCTAGCGTGTGCTCTCATGTCTATGCAAAAAGGTGTTAACAGCTGAGACCTTAAACTTCCCCCTTAGCTGTTGTACTATTTATATAACCGTACATCAGTTTAGGGTTGGTTAGATTGTTAGAGCACAAACAGTAATATTTTGAAATAATATTATAATTTAAAATACTTTCTTTTAAAACTGAATATTCAGCATCGTTAATAGTCTTCAATGCGTCACTTGACCCTTCAGAAGTCATTCTAATATGCTGATTTACTGCTCACAAAACATTTTTGATTGTTAGCAGTATTAAAGTCGTCATGAAATCAAAATTGACAAGTCTTTTTTTTTATGGAATACTGTAGTGATTATTATAAATAACTAATCCGTGCACTTCATTATTTTTATTTTTTAAAATTCATGTGCCGTCATAATCTTAAATCAGAAACGTTGAAATAAGTTTCAGTAGATATAATGCATATAATTTCAGGTGTCTTAGATGTATAGAAACTTATACTATAATTTGAAATAAAAATATTTTGTGACATTATCTATGCATTTACTGTCACATTTGAGCAATTGAATACATGAATTGCTGAATATATTTTTAACCACAGGAATGAAAGTGATGGAGAAGGAGAAGATCCAGAGAAAAAGAAATTTCAGAATCAGCTCTCAGGTAAGTGATTCCCCAGAAAATCTCAGAAAAACAGTACTTTTTTTTGATAACACATTTGATGTTTGTTAGTTTTAATCCCAGTTGAATCTTACTGACTGATTGACTGATCTATTATCACAGGAGCTATTGTCATGGAGAAGCCGAACATTAAATGGAACGATGTTGCCGGGTTGGAGGGGGCCAAAGAGGCTTTAAAAGAAGCTGTCATTCTGCCAATCAAATTCCCACATCTCTTCACAGGCAAGTGGCTATATCAGTATGGGCACTGCTTTCATATAACGCTCTAAGTATAAAGTGATAATCAGTGCTAGCATGGGTATATCAAAACTGCAACTGAACCATTACCCTGTAAAAAGAAAGAAGACCTCTAATGCAAATAGTTTCTGTCTCAGGTAAAAGAACTCCTTGGAGGGGCATCCTTCTCTTCGGGCCTCCTGGAACGGGCAAATCTTACCTGGCCAAAGCGGTAGCGACAGAAGCCAACAATTCCACCTTCTTTTCCATCTCCTCCTCAGACCTGGTATCCAAGTGGCTGGGAGAGAGTGAAAAGTGAGTCTTGTGCGTTATGCTGCCGGTTACATTTACCTGTTTTAATTTCAGCAGAAAAGCACAATTTTCGGCATCAGTACAGCACATTTTTGGCAACTGACCCTTTTCACATTTCTGGGTTTCAACATAGTTGGGTTAACTTGAAGAGGAGTGAATGGGAGAGTACCACAAATATATATTTGCATTCCCATTTGCTTAAATAGAAGAAAAACTATACGATAGTGTTTTCATGACTTTCAATGAAAGGCAAAACATTGAGAGAGACTGATAACGGCAGTCAGAAGAGAGAATGATGTTAAATTTACCATCCCTCCCATAGACGCTGCATTAGAAACACCCTTGCATTAATGTTAGTTTTTTTTGATGCAAAGGTAATATAATACAAAGAAAAAAATATAATACAAAGTACATATATTTAAAAAAAAAAAAAAAACTAATATAAAAAAGTTTTGAGGATTTACGATGCTGAAGACCGTTAAACACGTCAGCACAGTCTTGTGTAAAGGATCCATCAACATAAGCATTCACCAGAAAGTCAACATATGAGTTGTTTGACTAAATGTTTACCGCAATGTGTTTTGTTCAAATTTGCTGTGGAAGGTGAATAGTACAGGCATTGCTAAATCAACAGGCCATAATCAGTAAACAGTACTGTAGCTTAGGGAGTAATTTAGTTCAGAAATTCATTATCATGAATTTTAAATTGGCTGTTATTATTTCTTTTTATTTACAAAGCATATTGTGCAACAGTGCAGAAGCTGCATTGTGGTTTTTGTGCAAATCATTATATACATGAGCTTTCAGATTTTTTTTGGAGGTTGTGTCATGCTGTGGTTGACAGAGACCATTTAAAGGGGTTAAGGGGGACCACCAACTATTTGGTTACACATATTCTTTAAAATATCATCTTGTGTGGTCAACAGAAGAAAGAAATTCATACAGGTTTGGAACAAGTAGAGGGTGAGCAAGTAATGAGAGAATTTTCATTTTTGCATGAACTATTTATTTAAAGTGAATGTGATTTCATTTGAATGCAAGTCGACTTAATGTTTTCATATTTCCAGACCTATTGAAGTGCAACTTTTTTATGGGATTGTTCAGCAGTATTTGATAGCAGGCAAACACTGACTTTCCAACTGACTGAATTTATTTTGGATTTGCAATTATTTTACTTCCAGATTCTCTTGATTGAGGTCTATAGTTTTGATTGGTTAAAGTTGCTTGTCATCTGATTAAATGGATAAAATGATGCCCTGCGAGGTCTAAACGGTTCCTTTCATGCCCTCAGGCTGGTGAAGAATTTGTTCACTTTGGCTCGAGAGCACAAGCCCTCTATTATCTTCATTGATGAGATCGATTCACTCTGCGGCTCCAGGAGCGAGAATGAAAGTGAAGCAGCTCGCAGAATCAAGACTGAGTTTCTGGTTCAGATGCAAGGTAAGCCTTTTATACTTGTTACGACTGTCTGTAACAGGGATGCCAAACCCACCTCCTGGATGGACTTTAGCTCTAAACCTAATTAAACACACCTTAAAGAAACTAAAATTAAGAGTTATGAACGACTCTATTTCTGAAATGCATTCCAAATCAGCAGATGCAAAATCATTTAATCAGTTAATTAGTTTCATTATTGTCTAAATTGCTTCTTTTTTTTTTTTTTGCAATTTTTAGATAGAATTGCATTGGTTGAATCTTTGTGTTTTACCTCAAAGAGTTATGAATAAAAAGCATTTCTTTTTTGCATAGTGAGATTATTTTCTTGAAGGTTAAGCACGTTTCCACCCCCAAATTCTCATTTCTCAAATGCAAAAATCATATTACTGTGATATTGAAAAATTATTTACATTGTGAATTTACATGCATCATGTTAGTAATTGTTAGAGTTGTTTTAATGAACCATTAATATTTAATTACATGATCTAATACAAAATCGTTTTAGGTGTAGGTAATGACAATGAAGGGATCCTGGTGCTGGGAGCCACAAACATCCCCTGGACATTGGATTCTGCCATCAGAAGACGGTAATCATTTGTTTTCATGAATTACTAGGGAAAACTGAAAGAGAACAGTCAGAGAGGAGTGATTATCAGTATCTGTCGGTTTATGAGATTATCTCATTAAACACCATTGTGACTGAATGACATCACTCAGTGACATCAGCTAGAACAGGTTATTCAACTCTTTATTGTGAGCCAGAGAGCATGAATCACTATGTGTCACGTGAATTGTTATTATGAGAGATCTACAGGTCTGTACAATTTATATAATGTGTATGTGTGTGTGTATGCGTATATGTATTACTTCTTTTATTGTATTTTTAGTGTAGCCTTGTTGAGTATAAGGTATTGTTTTTAAAAACTACTTCCCAACCCCATACTTTTGAACAGCACCTGTGACCACATATAAGATATGATTCCCATGCCCCCATTTGTGTAATTTAATACACTTTGACTACACTGTCCGACTGTTGATATAATATGTGAAAAATGGTAACGAACACTGACTATGTGTGTGTACCTGTTACTCTATAACTGTAAGAGTATACAGTGCCCTCCACTAATACTGGCACTCTTGGTAAATCTGAGCAAAGGTGGCTGTGAAAATAAATCTGCATTGTTTATCCTTTTGATCTTTCATTCA
>JAUCMR010000051.1:1987182-1999996 GCA_032357425.1 Enteromius argenteus
CTGACATTCAGTTTGGAGTTCAGGAGATTGTCTTGACCAGGACCACACCCCTAAATGCATTAAAGCAACTGCCATGTGATTGGTTAATTAGATAATTGCATTAATGAGAAATTGAACAGGTGTTCCTAATAACCCTTTAGGTGAGTGTGTGTATATATATATATATATACAGTATAGGCCTATACACACACACACACATATATATAGAGACCTACACACACACACACACACATATATAAGTGCTGTCAAATGATTAATCGCATCCAAAACCATTAATAACTCTGCTTGTTTAGAATAGATTTAGTCCTGCCAGTCATTTAATAGCCTTATAAATATATGTTTATATTGGTCCTTGAATTCCACTATTTTAAGTGTACGCTAAAAATAACATCCTGGACTGTTCTGTTATAACAAGTGTTGTGTGTGTAGCCAGTATTATAATATATATGACATATAAAAGCACCCAACCGACTGAGACATGCTTACATTTTGAATTTTTAGAAATGATCACATTATTTGTGAAAACAGTGAGTGCAAATGTACCATAAATTTCAGTGATTGTTTGCCATGTTCCCTTTTGCTGTAGCGCTCAACCCTCATGAACTTGATCATGTTCTTCAGCATGATCCGAAAATGATCCAAAGAGCACCTGACTGCCTGTACAAAGCAGTTCACATGATCAGTGACACAAATTTGCTTAGATTAGTGACTTAGAAATAGAAGTGCTGAAGCTTATGCTCAGTATCTGATTATGCAAGGATATGAATGTTTTATACTGCATTATTTTTTATGTAAACAATGTCATTCAAAGAGAAAAGAAGAACTGTGGTTACTTGGGATAACACTGATAAAAAAAATAATCATAATGCTAAAACATTTAATTACTCTGTCTCATATGGAAGCCTGTTTCCGAATAAAAATTTTTAACAAAGGTAATTGCGTTTAGAAAATCTCACATTTCTTTTTTCTTAGAATTGCCATATATTAACAATTCTGACTTTTTTTCTCTCAGAATTGCCTCATATAAATTTGCAATTGAAAGTAATTCATATATATAACCACAATTCTGAGAGCTTATCAGTCTTTTTTTCTCCTCAGACTTTACAAATCGCAATTGCGAAAAAAAATTTATATCTCGCAATTCTAGCTTTGTTTCTCGCAATTGCGAGTTTCTATCTCACGTTTTTGAGAATAAATTGTAAAATTGTGAGATACACACTCACAACTGCAAGAGTTTTGCGAATTTATATCCTGCAGTTCTAACTTTATATCTTGCAATATAGAGTTAAAAATTCTGAATTGCAAATTTATATCCCACAATTAAAAACAAATCTAAATTTTGAGTTTCTATCTCACAATTTTGAGAAAATAATTGACTTATTTTTTTTTATTTTGTATTTCCAGTTTATATCCTGCAATTTTAACTTTATATCTCGCAATTCTGACTTTACAACTCGCAATTGTGAGTTTATATCTCAGTTCTTAGGAAAAAAAATCTGAATTGCGAATTTATAACTCACAATTCTAATTTATATTTCACAATTTTAAAAAAATCTGAACTGTGGATTTCTATCACAATTTTGAGAAAATAATTTTTTTGAGAGATTTTTTTTTTAGAATTGCGAGTTTATATCCTGAAATTGCAACTTTATATCTTGCAATTCTGACTTCATAAAAAAAAAAAATCAGAATTGCGAATTTAAATAAAAAAAAAAATAAAAAATCAGAATTGTGAGTTTCTCACAATTTTGAGGAAAAAAACCTTTGTGAGATACAAACTCACAATTGCGGGGTTTTTTTAGAATTGCGATTCTAACTTTTCTATCTCACAATTTTGAAAAAATAATTGTGAGAATTTTTTATTAGAATTGTGAGGTTTATATCCTGCAATTCTAATTTTATATCTTGCAATTCTGACTTTACAACTTGCAATTGTGAGTTTATATCTCAATTCTTAGGAAAAAAAATCTGAATTGCGAATTTATAACTCACAATTCTAATTTATATTTCACAATTTTAAAAAAATCTGAACTGTGGATTTCTATCACAATTTTGAGAAAATAATTTTTTTTTTAGAGATTTTTTTTTTTTGAATTGCAAGTTTATATCCTGCAATTGTAACTTTATATCTTGCAATTCTGACCTCATAATTTGAAATTCTCTCACATTCTGAAAAAAATTAATTGCAAAAAAAAATATTTTTGGAATTGCGAGTTTATATCCCGCAATTCTGACTTCATAAGACGCAATTGTGAGTTTGAGAAAATTATTGCAATATTTTTGTTTTTTTAGAATTGTGAGTTTATATCCTGCAATTTTAACTTTATATCTTGCAATTCTGACTTTAGGGGACACTTTACAATCACTTTTAGGGAAAAAAAAAATCTGCATTGCGAATTTACATCTCAAAAAAAAAAAAAATTATAAAAAAGTTTAATCTCACAATTCTAAGGAAAAAAAACAGAATTGCGAGTTTCTGATAAAAAAAAGAGAAAAATTGCAAAATGTATGAAAAAACAGTATTGTGAGATAATTACCTTTTTTAAATTCAGCATAATCTCAGGTTGATAAATGTGTGCGTTATTAACATGACTGCAGGAGGAGCACACGCATGAGTGTGAATGAGTGACGCAGCACAGGAAACACCTCTCTGTGCTGTGAAGGGGGCAGGCGGTCTGTCTGCATATGGAGCGACTGCGCAGAGCAGACGCCTCTAAACACTCAACTTACACACAGACACAACTGTTCAACGTTTACCGATCGCGCAAACACCGAACTCGACAGCGCACGCCAGCGAGGAAGACTTTCCCCACACCAGCCGCTCCGCGAGAGAAGAAACTCACTCGGCGAGAAAGCTCTTCCGTCTCTCGCGCCTCGGGACTCTTTCACACGGATAAACGATGGCTTACAGCGCGCGATTCCCACTTAAAACACCGGAGACTTTCTCGCGGCGCGTTGGTTTATTCTGATAGGGAGGAAGATGCTTAAATCCTCTCTCGCGTGCCTGGAATTTTCTGCTGGGAACAGAAAGTGGGCGTTTTTCCACAGCGAAGCACTGGAGGATTCATGCAACTTGCAGTTTCAAGTGAGGCAACATGCAGTAAGTTCTAATGTGCTGTCATTTAAAGGTTAATAAAATCAGTCGCCGTTTTGCACCGATTTGATGATGAAGATGATGCGCCGGGATTCATAAGACCGCATCGATTCTGAGGTTATTTTGAGATATATACAAATCGAGATGGCACAGGAGAATGTGTTTGATAACCGCAGTATAGTGGTTAAGTACATCCACCATAAGCTCTGGAAGAAGGGATACGTGTGGGAAGTGAACGGACACGATGACAGTGTCTCGAATGGACTGATGATGGGGAGGCAGGAGGACCGCGGCGGCTCCCGTCACGACCCGTTCAGCGCTCTTCACACGGTGCTACGGGAGGCCGGGGACGAACTGGAGCGGCTGTATCAGTCGGACTTTGCGGAGATGTCCAAAAAACTGCATCTCACGTCCATCACGGCGCATCAGCGCTTCACCGCGGTCATAGACGAGCTGTTCAGGGACGGCGTGAACTGGGGCAGGATCATCGCTTTTTTTGAGTTTGGAGGGACCGTTTGCGTCGAATGCGTGAATAAGGAGATGACGGCGCAGGTGGATAACATCGCGGGCTGGATGACCGAGTATCTGAACGGGCCACTGCACGGCTGGATCCAGGAGAACGGCGGCTGGGTATGTAATTAACTCCATATATACCTCACGTCCGAAGACGCAGGGTCGTCGCTCCGCCCCTTCTCCTGCGTTCGAAGCGTCGCGCGCCCTCTGATTGGCCGATAGCGCTGTCCGTTAGAATGCGGCGGCCAATGAGCTGCGGCGATTTGTCACACCCCTCTCACGCCTCCGTGGTGAAGCCGTCAATGACAGCTGCTGTCTGCAGCAGAGCTGAAGGTGTGGTTCTCCTGTGCACAACTTTCAGGAACTGCTGTTGATTCATGCAAACAAGAGGATGTTTAGTCTTATACGACAACCAGTTATATGGGCTCTTATATTTACTCACCTAATCATGTGTTTCATTTGCCCCGGGCTATTCCTGTCATAAGTGCAATGGTTCAGCTCGTGATGAGACTCGTGTGATATTGTTCAAACAGAACATTATTTATTTATTTATTGCTTTAATGTACCTGGGATATACCGGGTACCAGGTTAGCAGTGCCAAAATTCAAAAAAAAATTGTAGTTCAGCACAGAAATGTTGAGATTCTGTGGATTGGTACAGTTCTAGGGGTTGGCCGGCATGCTTTTCATTGCTGAAACACACAGTAACATAACTCAAGAGGATGCAAAGGTTAAGTTACTGGGTAAATCTTACACAATATTTCCAAAATTTTGTTAAGTCACAACTTGTGCAATCACGCCAACCTCCTCCAACGCAGCATGTTTGGGTATGCAACAAAAGAGAAGACACGAGATATATTTTTTATTCATTATAATTCAGTTTTTAGATTACTCATTCATAATTAACCTTATTTCTTACTTCCTTACTTATTTCCAATCATGTAAAAACCTGTAGGAAGCCTTATAATGTGAAATGAAAATGAATGCATTTTATTTATCTTGGTGTGAACAATTCACACTCGTTATTTCATTCAGTGCAGAATGAGCAGAGGAAGAGAATAAGAACATGATATGAAGCTAGCGAATTAAAGTTGTCTGTTCTAGATACATTACGTATGATTTGATTTTGATACTTTGAGTCAAAAATGGGGATTTTTAAAGGATGTTTGGTCCCAATAGGTTATGAACTATAATTATAAAACAGTAATAGTGATGCTGCAAGGCTTTTTACAGCTAGAACTGCATAGAACTGCCTTATTCCTACTATTTCAGTGGCATATAGTAGATGATCAGACCAGATCTGTTACATTTGATAAACAATTGTGGTATTACACTATGCAGGGTACTGCATCCCACAATGCAGTGCATTTGATTTGACCTTTCCTTTCCAGAGTGATAAATGAACCAAAAGCAAAGTGTGGGAGTCTTTCAGAATTGTTTTAGAAAACAATTCCATTTAGCGAAGAAATAACACACTTCACCTTTGTTCACTTCGCCTGTTGATACTAAAAATAAAAGCACAAAAAAGTCTAATCAAACATGCTACTAATGAGTTGATGTGACAACAGTGTGGTATCATATAACATGTATCTGTTACTAAGTAGCATGCCATTCAGTTTCAGACTTTACAATTTTGAGGAACTTTTTGAATGGCTGTTCAGAATATGACCTTTCCATAATGAACTCGCTTGAACAGTGACAAACATAAATGAGCGGGAACTTATGGTTTGGTGCAGCTTGGTGAGGTCCTCCAGAACTTCCCCTCATTCATGCACTCTCCAATTCAATCTCCAAATCACTGTTCTACATAGACCACAACATTATTATAGTTAGTCCTAGTTAGAGTGTTAGAACAAAGACTTAATGTGGATGTGCATAATTCAAAGCACTGTGTCCAGAGGGTATTCATCAATAATTCAACGGCTGTATTTCATCTTTAAGGAAGAAAAGTTTAACATTCCCCTTGTGTCCTGACCTTTTGAAAGTGGAAAGTACTGACACATATCAAAGGATTACACCCTCACTGACCTGGACATCAGCAAAGAGTCCCTCTATTTACGCATTTCTTTCCATTCATGGCTTTGAAATAGACCAGAACGCTTCAGAGAGACGTAACATATCCCTGAGTCACTCTGACAACTGCTTGCGTTGTTCAACAGTGGAAATGCTGCCAATAAAAGAAACCCTGCTACAGTAGCTATTGAAATGACTAAGATTTAAGGTTAGAGCTCATTACCCTTAATAATGAATGATCAGACAGTTAAGTTCAATCTAACTTAGCGTTCCACCTGGGGTTGCACGGGGTGGGAAATTTCTTTTCCAGCGTTTTTGGAAACTTTAAGAAAATTATTGAAATTTTTGGAAAGTTTCCCATTACTATTGACAGTCTTCATGTTAGAGAGATCCTGTTTTACTCACTCAACCAGTGGATCCCATTTCTGCCTAAATATCATTTAGCTTTTGACATTTCACAGTGTGGAAGTGACTAGAGAAGCTTAGAAGTGACAGTCGAAATCCTGCGTCTGTGTCTGTTCCATATCAAGGTGTATATGAAGTGTCATGCCTTCTAAACAATGAGCTGTTACAGTAGATTAAGTGTTTCATTCACTTCCATTCAAACACATGAGCAGAACAGGAATGCAAGCATAATGCGTCTTGCTGTGTGAAAAAGTTCATGTTCTCTAACCTTCAGAACATAGTTGACCAATAGACTTAATGCCAGAGAAACACGAGCACAGCCATCTTTAAAGTTCTGTCCTTGAACGTGTTTTTGCGGTAGCTCTGTAGCATCTCTGTTGAAGAGTAATTAGCAAAATAAATAAGCAAATAAAACAGTAAAATGTTATGTAGGAACATTATGAATTTATTATCAGTTGTTTTTTATAATTATGACTAAACCGATGTATCACCATATGATTAATCAGCCAATATTTGACCATTTTAGAATTGAATTTTACCTTTGTCCACTTGGCTAATCAAAATATAGTATTTCTCTAAATCAATGGGGTCATTCTTAATCTTAATCTTAATCTTAAAATTAAAGTATATATATAAAATCACAGTTTTCAGCACTGTATTGGTCACCTGGTCTTCAGAAATTGTACTGGATAACAAAATTAACCCAAAAATCATAATTTATTATTTATTAAAGAAAAATGTGACATCATATCCTGATACTTATATTCGTTGCATTTAACATGGTGAAATGTGTGACCACTAACTTGGCTAGAAAGTAAAGATTAAGTATTAAACACACTGTACATTTCAGTATGTTAATGTTCCTTGAAACAATCTTGCAAACTTCTTGCCTCAGAAAAATGTAGTTAAGGTTGCTCAATATACTTTTAGTTTACCCAATTAACCCATTTAAATTTAGTTCTGTTTTTTAAATATATTATTCCAAACTTGAATATACTAAGTGACTATATTGCAGCAGTAAGTCGATAAGCAATAAGTACAACTATTTGTTAACAAACAAGGCACAGTGAAAATCCACTAAAAGACAAGTTAGCTGACTGTGATATATTAAAGTTTATCACATACTGTAAACATGCTGTTCTGTAAATATTCGTATAGGAACAGAAGGACTGAGATCACAGTGTCTATTGTGGTTTTCTATAAAAAGAATCAAGTTTACTAGACTGCTCTGACGTGGGCAACTAGATACTATAAATCCTGCCTAGGTTTATATTTTCCGCCCCGCGCTAAAAACAGTGACGGAGGCGGCAGGCTCATTAACCTTAATGATGACATTTGGACAAGCGAGAGCAGCGTGTGCGTTCTCAAAACGGCCTACCTTCTGTTTTCCTGTTTAACACACAACATAAAAATAGGTGTCATTTGTGGCTTGATGTTGTTGAGTCTGCTGTCTTGCCCCGTACACTTAAAAAATTCACCTAGCTGCATCACAAATCACTGTGTGTTTGTTTACCTCGTCGTCTGGATCTCAACAACAAGCTACTGTCTGTATTTTGTCCTGTAATTCACCATGTGCTCAGAGACAGTATAAGCCTGTATTCAGAAAATAACACCTTGACTCATATATATATTTTTAGTCTGTTTCAATTATGCATTGACCTGGTGGGATTCATTCATCGCAGACAGAGTGATTGCTCTCACCCAGGCCAAAGTTTTTACTGTATTTTTTGCACTTTAACATTATCTGGATCTTCTGGAACTGAAGACATGAGACAACCAGAGTACTAAGAGACTGACAACAAAAAAATTACAATCTGTTTGTGAAGGATGTCCTGCATAAAATGGAAAGGTAGCTGCGTGTTTTCATTGAAATGATACTGAATGCTGAAAATTCAGCTTTGCGTCACAAAAAGAAATTACATTTAACAATATATTACAACAGAAAATGGTTGCAATAACATTTTGCATTATTAGTGTTTTTACTGTATTTTTGATTGAACAAATAGTGCGAGCAGAAGAAACTTTTGAGATGTTGTGTGTATATATTTATAAGTGCCATTTTCATTGGTCACTATAGCAAGCCACCAACAAACAACAAAATGTTTGGTCAAACAGGAGGTTCAGCTAGCTTAAAGAGTTAAAACCTTTAAAAATGAATGCTTAACACTTTGATCCTGGGTTTAACGACCCTATTCTCCTCTAAATTCACGTTGGACACCCCTCCCCATTGCACTTCTGTGAACTCTGTGCCAAATGGGCTAGAGGTTCTTCCTGCAGACTGATGAGGATAATGCGCCCAGAGCCCACGTGAGCAGCACCTGTGTTTATTTGTGCGACGTGACAGTAAATGCTGCATGATGTGTTGTGTTGGCAGCTGCTTGGCTCCAGGTTCAACTGTAGAGGCAGGCTTGCGTGCCATCGTAGATCTGCTGTCTGCTGATAATGTGACTTTGCAAAAGAGCCCTGACATTTAGCTGGAGACATTTGCTTGTGTGTCTTTAAAAGGGGGATTATAAGAACTGCCCTTTATAAGTTATTCCTCCATTGAGGTTTCAGTGTAGATCTTGGATGGGCACACCTGGACGGGTGTTGGAGGATTGAGAGAGAGCTGGTTTAATACTCATTACACATAACCCGTTGTATGTTCTCTCCAGTGTCGAGCCTGATCATTTGTACATCTATTAGTTTAATTTATAAATACATTCAGCCTCTTTCCTGTATCTCACATTAGAACTGAATATGTTGGAAATTTGTATAAACAGACAAAATAACTATCTATATTTATAGCCTAAATGGGTTTAGAGCAAAATTTGTAAAATATTGTATTTCAAGGGAAAAGTGAAAGTTTATGCAAGTAAATGAATACAGAACGTTGCAGAGTAATATTTAAGATGTTCTGTTGTATTGTTGGGAAAAAAAAATGTAGGTTTCATCCATTTTTCAGGATTCAAGATGGCGGCAGGAGTGGTCACAGCTCTCTTAGTTTACAGCTTGCTTTTTTAGCTTTCTATGTCCTGTTGATTGTAGTTTTTTGGCGGAACATTCCGATAACCACAATGTATACACAAAAATATTTGTTAATAATGCTGATTGGTTAGTTAAACAAACACATAATCTTTGGAAATTTCGGATTTGGGAAGCACACTTTAGTGGTAACCTTTATTTATCTATCTTTGCACAACCGAGTAAAGACATCAACTCGACTTCATCAAAGTGAAGCTTTAGGCTTAATTATCATGATTTGTTTGCTATTATCGGGAGATATTCATCCTTGTCCCGGTCAACGCCATGCTAAACCAGAGAATTTTGTGGATTTTATGTCGGATCCCGCCTCCTCTCAGGTACGCACTTTGGGTCACGGAACGCTGCTGTCTGGTGATGTTCAACAAACTAATCTTCCTCGCTTTGGTTCGCCGGGATTTGGTGACGGTGTTTTGCCTGTGTGGAATCTTGAGACAAGCGGGGAGGTGGTGGAGGCCCAGCGGCTGGGCGCTGCCATCATGGACCGGTGTTATCCCAGCATAGTGGACTCCATGTCGGATCCAGCTATCCTACAGGTACGCACTTTGTGTGGCGGTACATTACTGGCTGGCTATGCTCAACACATTAACCTTCCTCGCTCTGTCTCGATGGATGTCTGCGCTGGTGTTTGTGCGGGGAGTGTCGCGGCGTGGGAGGCCGGGTCGCCGGGTGTTTCTGTGGCTGGAGCTGACATTCCACGCCGTGGCCATGTGGGATCGTTGTTGTCGGAGGCGGGCCTGGGTTCCCTTGTTGCAAGTGGGAATGACATGGACTTTCTGAAAAGAAAATGGGAAATGAAGGGATCTCTGTGCCGATCAAGTTGTTACTGAATAGTTACACTTCTGTGAACTCTGGTTTAGGCATTCCACAAGTGTTTGCAAAATGTTAAAAGAAGAGTTGTTATAAGTCATTTTAAAAAATAAGAAATTGTTTTGTTTTTTTCAGACAGTTAATCAGTCAAGAACAATTTGAGATCCTAAAGTCAAACCAAAGGGTCTCTTAGGTGGTAATTTGTATTATAAGTATTATACCAAAAAGTGATCAAATTCATCATCTTTTACTAGACTCTAATTTAAAATTTTCTTTGCTTATCTGAAACATGGCTTCATAAAATTTATAAAAAAGAAAAGGTACATGTACTAATTTGATGTGTCAGCATATGCCAGTGGTAGTTTTATCTTTTGGAGATGGCACTTTTTGCGTCTGTTTCACTGGTCATATGCTGGCACTGACGCAATTGAAACAAGTTTCATGCCAGCATGGCACCATTTGAGGAAAACGTAGTTGCTTATGTCAGTGTTCTTGTGGTACCATCAGCTTGTCAGCGCTCTCATGATGTCACTATTCTGAGGCTCCAGAGAATTCAGTCACATAGCATTTACTGTATGACATGTGCCAAAAATTGTCAGTATGCAGGTGCCAAACGTCAGCACCTGGTGTTGAGATGAATGGGAATGCTGACGGACACCTCTATCCATGCAAAACTGGCTCCTGCCATTGATTCCGTCATGCGGTTTCATGTTTCACTCTTTCTCATCAGTATGACTCTTCACTTTTTAATAGAACAATCAGAACTATTACTGACGAGAACGTCCTTTCAGATGCTTCTGTGAGAGATTATCATTCTGATTTATTTGCTTAGGGGATGTGAGAGTGGAACAAGAGCTATGTGCAGGAAGTGGAGAGCCACTAATGAAAGTTAAGAGTGGAAGAAGTCCTTGGGCTGCCTTTCACGTCACATGTTTCACGTTATGTCCTTCCACACACTGAAAGTGAACCATAAATGGTCTGCATTTAAGAAAATATGGAAGTTTTGTGGAAGATGAGCAGTTGGCATCACATCGATGACTTTTGGTTACAGCTGAATTACTGAAATGCTTCTCTTTTGTACCTCAGGAGAATTATGTGTAATTTAAAGGGATATATTACCAAAAAAGGAAAACTGTCTTCATTTTGTCACTCTCTTGTTGTTTTAACCCTGTATGACCTTGTTTCTTCTGTGGAACACAAAAGAAGCCATTGGCCTCACTGCAAGTTGCTCTTGTAGCAAATTATTGTGAAATGTTGGAATTTAAAAAAGGGTTGACAGATATGTGGGTCAAGCAAAATTTAAATAAATGTCAAAATTTAGAATAACAAGAGCTTTGACAATCCTTATTGGAAAAATTGGTTTTAAAAATGACCGATAACTATAAAAATGCTTAATATCGGCGCCGATAATCCATTGACTTTTAGTTAGAAATCTCTTTTGACTGAAGGATTTAGTATTCTTGGAAAACTGAGCACAGTTTAAGACATCGTTATCTCTTCTGAAGCATTTTCTACAAATAAAAACCTTATATATATATCATTAATAATAGAGTTTAAAGTTGGCATGAATTGAAGATTCACTAAATTTTCCAAATAAATGATGTAATGAGAACAATGCAGTTATATATATGTATATGTATTTTTATTTTATTTTTTTACTTTTAATGTTTAATAAAAATGTCATAACTGTGGTTATGTATGTCAGACTTCTCTTTGTCTGTTTAACCCTTGCCACTTGCATGTTCAGATCCACCTCTCTCCAATCAACAACCAGTGTACATAAAAAAAAAAAAAAAGTCCCATCCTACATTTTGTTTATTTTTCAGTAAACCATGGACTGTTTCACATTTCCGGGGTTCTCAGAAGTGGACGTCCATCATATTTCAACTTGTTTGGAAACTACAACAAACAGTTTTTGTGTTTCCGTTTGATCCAGTTGCAAAAGATAAAATCCACTATAGCGTTTTTGACTTTTTGACCAAACAAAAAAAAAAAAGTAGATATATAAATAGATTTTCTATTCTTTACTGATGAGTAAATGTATACTTTACTCCTATGTGTGCGTTTTCACACTCTCAGTTTAGCCTGAGTTTACTTCAGTAACGTTCACGATGCAGCCAAGTTTCCCCCCTCACAGGCTCCACTTACCGGAGCTGCAGTCACTCACCATCTGCCCCATGTTTACACTCATCAGCAGAGTGCTGGTAATCTCTGAAACATTTCCTACTGGCCTAGCCAAAGGGAATAAAGCAGGCGTTCAGTGTAACGTCTGTTGCAAGACACAAACATAAAAAAATATGGGTAACACTTTGCGGTAAGGGTACATGAATTATCAGGAACTAACATGAGTTCAGAGTCTTTCATTCATGACTTCATGGATGAACTACACATTTATTAAGACATTAACTAAGATGGGTACATCATCATGATTTATGATTTATTACGCATGATCATGATGTTTTCTTTGTTCACAAGAAAGAGAAAGAAAGAAAAGTATTTAGTATCTACTTTGGATAAATCTGTAGTACATAAATTGTTATGAATTTGTGCATAAAAAAGCATTATTTTGTGCAGATAAACTACATGAATTACTAAATGAATTTACAAAAATCCAGTCTCTCAATTAATGTGAGAACTAATGTTTTTTGTTGTTGTTGTTGTAAATGAACACACCCCAACACATTGCATGTGAATTCTGTGAATCATTAACTAAGCATTAGTTTCTCATAACTTCATCATGTGTGTGGCCCCTCAAAACTAAAGTGGTGACCCGACCCAAACATTGGCCAATCACAGCACAGTTTGTAAATTCTGTTGACATCCTAATACAGAACTCATCATTAACTAAGCATTAGTTTCTCATGACTTCATCATGTGTGTGCCCCCTCAACTAAAGTGGTGACTTGGTACTGAATACCAGTATGTTATTAATGATGGCATAAAATGGCATGTAAAATGA
>JAUCMR010000051.1:2000096-2024133 GCA_032357425.1 Enteromius argenteus
TGAATGAAAGACTCTGAACTCATGTTAGTTCCTGATAATTCATGAGATATTACTGCGTGAAGTAAGGCATAATTCATACATTAATTTATGCATGATTTCATAGTAATTCATGTACCCTTACCGCAAAGTGTTACCAAAATATGTGTCTCTTTCATGCTCTCTGTGTCACACAAGTAATACCGGGCCTACATGAACTCTGCACTTCAGATGCTTCAGATTTACAACCGACAATTTGAAGCAGAAATGTTGTTGTCCTCCATGAGCAAATACTCAGACTAACTCTGCAAGGACACTTGAAAATATTTAAAACATTCCACCTTAACAGTAAACATGTTTTGCTTCTGGTGCTCCATCCCTGTAGCAAGTCATGTCCTAATATTGACCTATGCCTCTGACATCCAATTATGTTTCTGCTGAACAGTCTTGTGATTGCAATATGTTAGATACACTAAGAGATGCTCAAAGGCTAAAAACATACTCTGTAAGTACACAAACATGAAAACATTGCAAGCGTAAAGACCCATTTTATAGCCTGTATTCAAAAGTGCTAGTTGAAATGAGAAGTCAATGAAAGTCAATTAGGTGCAGGTCAGACTGTCGCAGTTCTTTCAGTTTAAATTTCACAATTTTATTTTTTCAAAATCTTTGTCTGTGTACTTTTCCTTTGTCTCTTTTCCTTTTTTAATTCAGTGATATTTGGTTGCAGAAAAGGCTTCGTACAAAAAACAACAACAGCAAAAACACATCGAAAACAAAATCTCTAAACATGTTAACAATTTTACTAATTTAACTTGCTCTGCAAGATTTTTTCACACCTTTGCTTCACCATGACAACAGAAAAATGACAGACCCTAAAAAGGAAATAATTCGCATTAATGTGGTCTCTGTAGCACCCCTTGTGGCAACACTAAGAAATGCAGTTCATA
Source organism: Enteromius argenteus (assembly GCA_032357425.1). Lineage (NCBI taxonomy): Eukaryota > Metazoa > Chordata > Actinopteri > Cypriniformes > Cyprinidae > Enteromius > Enteromius argenteus. Next base: position 2,001,023 of record JAUCMR010000051.1, read on the forward strand.
CCCATAACGTAACATTTCTCACAGTGGATGTGCAATTTGAATCAACTTATTTTGTGTACTCCCTGAAAAGGTTTTGTCCTTTGTGCTTATAAGTTATTTGTGAATTTATTGATTAAAAGAAATAATTTAACATAAAAGAAGATGAATCTCTAATATGATTAGAAAAATTGCCCTTTAAGGTAAAAAAGGCCTGTGGAAATCCATTTAATGGGGCAAATATGAAGAATATGACAAGCTTGGTGAATCAGCTGTTCATGTCAGGTCTAAACCAGCCCAGGTACCAGCTAAAAAAAGACACACACACACACTTAGCAAAATTAAAATTATCAACAAGAAATTTATCCCAGAAAATAATGCAATACAATTTTTGCCAATATTCCACGTCCCCTATCCCAACTAATTTTGCCACCTGATTTCATGTGCCAGCAATGTGTACATTTAAATTCGTATATCTACAAGTATCTACTTTCATGTTTTTGGCTTTAGTTGCTTCTCTTGCGCCTGTCATGAAGGGTGGACAAAAAACAAAATCTATAAATATGGATTAATAACAAGCTATTACAGAGTAATCTTTTATAGGTGGTTACTGTACCTCATTGTTCTTGTACACAGTAAGCTTTTCTGAGAGCACAATGGTATGAGTGTGTGATAATAGGCTGGTGTTGGTGGAGGCGCTGTCCTGTGTTGTCTCAGAGGTATTCCACACCCTTCCACAGCATATTTCTGTGATCCTGCCGATCGGAGGAATGTAAATAAATAAAGCAGATGACCTGGGTGTTGCTTTCCTGAGAGGCCTTCCATGGGTGGGAATGTGTGTGGACAATCACTCCAGCCAGGTCAACCGGCTGAACTTATGGGACTGTTTTAGCTCTGTGTGTAACTGAGTGTGTGTGTATGTGAATGCGTTCAAATTAATTAGTCGGTAATGAGCATTAACACCTTTAATTTAAAGGTTTCAGAAAGGTGTTATGGTCTATTTATGCATCTATATATTAGTGCTTCAAATAGCTCATAACGTCATTTACAAAAAATGAAATACTGTTGTCACGATCAGCTGGATGTGCCAGCCCAGCCCTGGATGGCACTCCAGCACCATGTGAACTCTGTGTCTGTGTCTCTCTGTTTTCATACCTGGACTGTTTGCCAATGAACTCTTGTCTCCACCCATCCTATGTGTTGTCATGGTGTTTCATTGTTGTCTCCACCCAGTGACCTAGTTTCACCTGTATAAATGCCCCGGATGTCTTTGTATTAGTCGCTGGTCAATGTTTGGATGTACCCCGGTTTTCTCCCTGTGTTCAGCCTTTCGTGTTTTCCCGTGTTTCCTTGTGCTTTATTGTTATTGGATTTACCCGTTGCCGACCCACGCTACCCTTCCTGGATTATTCTATGTCTCAGCCTTTGATGTACCCGTTTGCCGTTGTCGACCCTGCCCGTTTGTACTCTGACTCTGTCTATTAAAACTGTTTGCACATGGATCCGAACGCCTCCTCGTCACTCCAACGTTACAACTGTAGCCAAAGCATTTACATTTTATTTTATTTATTTTTAAAGCATTTATCAATTTTAATTTAATTAAATGTATATTTTTATTATGTAATATATTACATGTATTATGTAATATATTTTGCTAATTAAATTAAAATTATTGTGTACGATATTTTATAAATATTTTAAATCAGCACATTAAATAAAAATACATAATGTAAAATTATCCATCTAGGCCAGTCATGATTGTTATTTACTCATGTAATTGTTAATCTTAACGCAATTATCTGAAATTTTATATACAGGTATTTCAATCACAATTTGCCTTTCAAATAATGACAGACACCACTGGCTTTAAGGGAATTGAACCTCATTCAGAACAGCTGATAAGTGCATCAAGCTTAAATGTGTCTTTCTGGATTGTGCTGTCTGCTGTATTTTGGTTTGCGTCAGACTCAAACAATAGTTTATCATCAACAACTGACATGCATAATGGTTAAAAAAACGCGCCTATTTAACATTCATGTCAAGCCAAAGATTCTTATTCCTTAGAGTTTCACACACATTATATTATATATTAAACAGGCTTACTGGGCTCCAAAGATTTGAGCAAAATAAGAAACATTTAAACTTTTCGTGACAGGTCTAAGTCTAACAAGCTTCTTGTATGAACAGATAGTCCTACAACAGATGGTCCACACAGAGATCTGTTTGGAAATCTAAAATTGATATTTCCTACTGGCACACTAAAGCAAAAGATATAAATAACCAACTTAAAACAAGCATTTTTGCGCAGTATTGCATATTTTAAACCACTCTCAGTATGCTCCTGTCTGTTGCATCACAGGAAAGCAGTTGGATTAACAGAGGCTCCACAAATGCGCACAAATTAATAATTGATATATGAGCATGCGATTCATTGTTTCTTGTGATAGTGATTCCTCTGTAAATACATTTAGGCCACCTTTGTGCGTCAATAAAAAGGTCAGTGTTGAAGTCTGAGCAAACAGAGTATTTGTTTCTGGTGCTTTGATGCAACTGCTATGAGTACAATTGTTTTTAAATGGCTTATTTAACCATAATGGCCCATAACTAGAAATGCACACATTATTTTGGCAACTGAATGTATTCAGCTGAAACAGGAAAAAAAAGTTTTTGGTCGATATAGTTTTGAAGTCATTGACACTAGAGCTTCTCCAGTGATGCGTTTGAATTGCTTCAGCATCTATTTGATGCATGCAATGTGGATTAGCTACGACAGGTAAACATCACCACTGTGGACACACTTAACCATGACCAAAGATCATAACAGACTGGCAATATGTAAATCAAAGAATTTTACTATTGACTGGTGTATCAACCAGCTTGATTTTATATTGTTAAATAGCAAAATTACCTAAATGCTACATTAATAACATTAAATAACAGACAGCAGCAGGTTTATCAGGCAGATGCTAACAGTCTAATGAGATTCAATGATCTATGCTAAGCTGCAGCTAAAAGTGCTACCGCTACACCCAGAGATCAGCTGAATGGATTTGAAAATGGTAAAACTCAGAAAACTTTAAACAGTCAGTGTCTTCAGTGAACATAAACAGTCATAGAATGCTTGTACATGCAGCTAAATATTTTTATGTGTATTTATCTATTCAAATGCAACTACGAAGCCTAAGCAGAAATGGGAACACCTGGGGAACAGTGTCTCTTCTGCAGCTCAGTATGATTTTAACTGTTTCTTTATACAGTGCATGTCCACTGGTCCAGAACGATGGGGACAAAGGAAGTGTTATCAGTTTGTTCCTATGGGAGTTGAGCCTAATGCTGACATCTGGCAGGAGACTATCTGCATCTGAAATCGCATAGTTCCCTACTATGTAGTAGGCAAAAAAACAGTATGTGATAAAAGAAGTATTTCCGAATTCACATTAGTCAAAAAAAGAGTAGGCAAAAAGTACACCAATACCCTACTACTTCCAACATAATCCTGAAGTTTGCATACAATAGACACTTCAATATCCCATGAGGCCATGGGAGAGAATTTATGAATGGCAGTGATGCTGGTAGGTCATGTGACAGTGACTGACACAGACTGGGGCTCTTAATGATTTCTTACTGTGCAATTTTGGGCTCCAAATGAGTTGCTATTGCGCAGACCCAGGCTCCTAATTATTCCTTAAGGTAGGGACACACCAAGCCAGTGTTGTCACCTGGCATCAGCAAAAAATCTGCGCTTGAACACATCACACAAACTACAGGCGACAGCAAACTTAACACGTGCATAAGATCAGTTCATATCTATATCTGCAGCTATCAATAGTAAATATTCACCTTAATTTAAATGGAGAAACCGGAATAAAGATAATATGAGAAAATATTAGTGCAGATATATGAAACATAAACAAAGCAGCGCTTGCTTAACATTTTGAATGTCAGTTACATTGATAACTTTCTTCATTTCAAGCGGCTCTCGTTGGTATGATAATATTCACATATTGGAATGTTTGGGTAAGATCACGTAACATTAGAATAGTAATCTGTCTGTGCCACCTTTATTTACTTACCCGTTTTTATCACTTTCGCTTTAGCACTTTCTTTGGGACCGACTCATTCACGAAACTAGGCATCCAAACAAAGTTCTCTTTCCCTGACGGCCCCAACGCCGATTCACAAGCCTGACGAGAGCCTAAGAGTGGAACACACAAAAGCAACTAGCCTGACCGTCGCTCGCCGTCGGCCCGATGAGAGCCGATGACCGACCACCTGCTTAGTGTGTCCCGGCCTTTATTGTGCAAACTCAGGCTCCAAGTGATTTACTTATGCACAGACTTGGCCTCCAAATGGTTCATTACTGCACAGACGTCATAGACACAAGATGATTCACTTTTCTATAGTGCAAAGAAGAAGAGATGCATTGACCATGTTTTTTCCCTGTATGATTAGGACGTGTTGATTTGAATGTTATGCAGGATTGGCGACAGAGCATTGCTTTAAATGAGCGGAATGCAGTATTGCGTTTTCATAATCATTGGAAACCAAAACTATCGATCTATTAATCGCATAGCCCTTGAGATTAAGGGGGCCACCTGGTGGTTCTGGGGCTCTCTGCAACTTGCATATATAGAGGATTAGCACTGCATATGAGCATGAAGATGACGGCATCTTTCTACTATCTGCTAAAAGTAACTGCATGGTGAGGCATTTGCTCATTACGTGTCACATTTTCACTCATATCCATCTGTTCTATCCCACACTTACACTCACGTGTTCTTGCATCTAATGACGCCACTCTGACAAATAAAACTCCTTTCCCTGTGGCCACAACCAGGCCTGAACACATGTTGCTGAATGATGCATGAGCTGGCTAATCTCTGACACTAAATGACCAACCCTCAAACAAGATGCGTCATGCTGTCTGTTTCTGTCTCCTCACCGCATACTACCTTATCCCACCGGCTCCGCGTATCAGGTGACTATACAGGCCTTGAAATATTCAGAGCTATGTGAGAGCATCTAAATATAGATGTGTTGCTGCTCCCAGGACGCTAGCTAAATGTCATCGTGCAAAAACGTGGATTAGCGTGCCTTTTCAATCTTGTATCCTGCATGGCGCGTATGATGAACGATGGAAATTGTCGAAAAACGTAGAGAACGTTAAGATTAATATCTGTTCCTCGCTACCTTATCAGATTGTTTGGTCTGAAACAGTAACGCCCAGTATGACCCAGACTATGTAGAGAACAATTCAGTAGGGCAAAGGTCAACTGTAGTCCAGCTACTGTTGTTGCAACTTTGCGTGGTTGATAAGGCGTGCTGAATGGTCACTCTGTGTGGAGATAAGCTACAGAAACGTCTTTGATTTGGAAGGATTTGAGAGTAATCAGGAGCTGTTGGTTGTGGCTTGAAGTTGTAGCACTTGTTGTTCTGCTAATTATCAAATCAGAGAAAGCAAAAGAGTAACAAAGTACATAGACTTGCTGCACAGTTAAAGCAAAATAAAAATAATGTGGTTTAAAGTCCCCCTGAAATCAAAAATAAAGTAGTGTCAATTTGTCAGTCTTAATGTTGTCTATAAGCAATGTGCTCCAAAACAGTGACAAAATTCGCCTTTAGAAGACATAAGCTTTCAAAACTTGCAGTTCCATTCCATTGGCATATATTAAACACTTTTAAAACTACACAGCCTCATCATGATATGATCAACTATTTTGTTTTAGTAAGAGTTTCATATTGAATCTAGGGGTTATCTATTAGACTGTGGATGTCAAATGCGGCTTCGCTTTACCGAGCTCAACGGCTCTGGGCAGTGTTGCCAGATTGGATGGACAAATTCCCGCCCAAAAGCTCACAAAAACCTGCCCAGAAACCAAAAAAATCTAAATAATGTGATAGAGTGTAAATCAAGGTTCATAAGAGCCATTGACTCCATAAAACAAATTAATGACGACAAAATAATATAAATGTGCTGCTAGAAAAATCGTGGAAAATAGATGAAAGAGAATTAGTCACTATTCATTGATTCGTACAGCATGATAATACGACAACATAAAGAAATAACAACAATAATGTGCATTTTCCTCTATAATTTCACACAGAACTAGGAAGTCTTTAAAGTTTATACAGAACTTTGCACAGTCGAAAGTGACGAGTCCAGCAGATTTCAAATATATAATCTGAACCTTCTGAAAGAGAAAAGACAGGATCGTATAAATAGATTTTTATTTACTATGTGCTCTGATTTCGAAGTTGCAGTGATAGTCTTCTTGTCATCTCTCCCTCAACAGGTGTAATTCACGTTATTAGAGTTAAAACACCACTCTATACCATATTTAGTCATGATCACTAATACAGTTTTAGATCCGTTAACGCGATAAAAACCCGTCACTCCTGAATCATCACGTTTGTCTGCTGACCGTGAATGGCAAAAGCGGCCGTGACGTCAACATCAGCACCATTCGTGCAGTGTGCCTGTGTTTAGTAGTTTAGTTTAGTTTTGTCTTCCAGTTTCAGTTAAAAATTACATCACCACATGGAATAACACTGTGTGTTTCAAGGGACCTCAGGGGACCTTTAATATAATTATAAAATCCTATTAAATGAAAATAATTTATGCGCTGAGTTATGTTACACGTGAGCAGCAGCTCATGATCCAGTGTTTTTAGTGTCTCAGTGTGGCTTGGTTCTCAGTAAATGCTGCTTCACATGAACTCAATCTCTGCATCTGTTCAGTGTTTGTTTCATGCATATGGGCCATAGATAATTTATATAATCTGGCCACTCTAAAACTTATTCTGGCAAAGAACAGCCCATTTAAACAACAATAATGATGGTGATAAACCACAGTTTGATTTGTTTTTAGTGGAACTGATGGCAAGCACTTAGATTGACAGGTTGTGTGAAATCAGTGATGCTCTGTTGTCTCTGAGTGACATGTAAGCTGTGATGGGGAGCAAATGGCCTGTGGGACATTAGCCTCCTGTCAGACATCTGATGGCCTGGCAAGCATCACCCAAGGGATCTCCTCAACACATCCACAGACTGATAGCCACATGATAGCCAGACAGTTGTAATTTTTATCTGTTTGTCTGGAGAACGCCCAGTGGTTCAGAAGCTCAACGATACTTCCAATCAGGTGACCCATATATTGAATATACACATAAATTCAAGTAGCATTTGCTTTTAATTATCTCTTATAATTATAAGCTCCAAAGAACATTTATGTGAAACTTATATAATGATTAATCGCAATTAAAAGTTTTTGTTTAGATAATATATATGTGTGTACTGTGTATATTGAATATGTGTATTTTATAAATACTAAAATAGGCTTTGTTTAGCGATATATATATATTGGATTTAAGGGTTAATTGTGAAGCACACATTCGTACAAACTAGTGTGAGATTTACTCTAGTAGTACAATGTAAAAGTAAACAGTGCTGTGCAAATTTTCTTTGACTTTGACAAATCTTGAAGCTTGTAGACTCAGCTCAGCTTGTTTCAATGCCTCCTGACTTTCTTCGGCTCCTGACGTTTCCCAGTTATTACTTGAAAACGCCAGATTGGTTTTGAAGTGGTGACAAATGCTTGCCGCGTGACACTGAGGTGATAAAAGCTCGCAGGTGGCATTTCCATATCATGCTGTCGGCCCTCAATTCGACTTTGCCTCAAACTTCCACAACCCACCCTTGACAAACGTCTCCCGTCAGCCACAGGATGAGAGCGTGCTCCTGTGAAGACTATCAGCAGTAACAAGCTCCTTTCACAAGGCTGTGGAAGCTCATATGTTAGCAACTTCAAATTAACTTAATAAATTAATAACGGAGCGGTTCAGATCATAGTGCGCCGTTGAAACTCAAGTCGAAGCCTGGTTCATCTTCAATCCTGAGTTTTGGCAGGTTTTAAAGAGAGGTTAGGCTAGTAAGTACACGTTTTGAATTATTTATGACCTCAGCATAGGGAAGTGTTATTCAAATGGCCAGCCTGCAATAATTCGGGTGGTTCAGCTTGCGGTTTGCACTGCTGGAATATATTCCTCTGCTGGAGCCTTAGTATTTTGGATGCTCTCGATGCAACGTCTAGACATGGTTTTTCTGTAAATATCACCAAATTAATGTTGATTGTCAATAAAGTTTTTTAATAAAGCGAAACCCTTTTTTATTTAAACTAGTCAAATAAAATAATCCGCAGTCCTACCTTTGTTCGTTTTTTAGGATTAATTGAATGGGTGCATGACACACGTTCAGCCTCACAAAAAGTTTGCAGCTAATAAGATGAACCGCAGCCGTAGAGCCGATTAGCCCCTTTTGATCTTGAGGTGATGTTAACAGGCAGTGGGTGGGGTGGTTTTTGGAGGAGAACCTTCATCAAACTGCAAACGCCCCGTTTAATAAAAGTCAGAGCGAGACGAGTGCACAATGCGCTTGCCAGACCACATTAGACGGACAGAAACCAAGGGAGTGACTGCCTGTGCTGAGAGACTTCTAAAGCATCATGGTTTCACTGTAACTTTAGAGCGGAGTCTAAGCTTCTGTAACTATACCAAAGTCCTGTGATGTTCAGAGCTTGATGCAGCGGCTAAATTAGCTGTCAAGCCATCAACTGTTGAGTTCACTTCAATTCCCAGTGCATGCTAAGCAAGCCGGTCCAGTTGCCATGTTAAGTACTTCTCGGGAAACACTTCAGCCTCAAGGTTTTGAACTGTCTTGACATTTCAAACAACCTAGACTGTAAGTAGTCGTGACCTTTTGACACATCACCAAATTTTTTCCCTCAGCGTTCATTTCTCTATTAATTGAGATCATGCTTTATTTATACTTTCTGCATGGATTATGAGTGTCTCGATTAAAATAAAAAGAATAAGAATAATATTTTAAATTTCTTATTTAAAAAAAAAAAATAATTTTTTATAACTTATCTAGAAATGTCATGGGGTGTAACCATAAAGTAATATTTTCCCCGCATTTTTTTACAAATTATATTTTACAACCTGAACTAACATGCTTTCGTTTTATGTAATTTAACCTGTATTTAACCAGGCAAGTTAATTAAGAACAAGTTGTTATGTTCAATTATTATCTCCTGAGGGGCATACAAACATATTACAATACCTAAAACACATACAAAACTTTGTAATTGAAAGGTGAAATTAACTGACATTTCCAGAGACTTTGTCTGCCTTTATCATTTTTTATGCTACCTGTTGATTGATTGATTGAATTCATGGTTCTGTATAATGGTCAAACCACATGACTTTATTGTTGACACCACATGACTTTGATTTGGCATACAGCTTATTCTTTAAATAGGTGTGTTTGAGTCATTGTATTTAATGCATTGCATTTGAATGAATTTTTTAATACATTAGTAGATCCCAGCACATATTTTTGCACTCTTTGATAATGCCATGTAGTGGAGGAGCTATGCACTTTGGTTCAATAGGCAGTGAGCTGCTTCCTTTGAGGGTGGCAAGAGGAATCTTTCTCTGTGGGCTGAATATAAGCCTCTTGTAGCAGCAGGGAACAAAGTGCAATTGTTTGTTTCTACGCTCCAATGCATTCCTCTCATTCTTTCTGCAGAGCCCTGGACGGGAATCAGCTGGGTGCTGCTGAGGTCATTAAACTCGTTCTTGCTTTTCTGATCTGACCTTAAAGAATGCAAACTATAAAATGTGCAGTTGGATCATGCGGACATGTCCCAGGCTTCTCCACACATGATCTCATTGAGAAAGCATGAAGAGATGTCTAAAACATGTTTTTTTCTTTCTTTATTTTTTTTACAACGCTGAGAACTTTCTATATGGCAGGCTGATTTTATCACTTGAAACCCTAAGAAATGCAATTAAAAAAAATTGCAACTTTAATTAGGAATACCTACTTATGTCATGGTGAATAAAAGTGATCACCAACTAATTATTTAGGATATGTTAGATGCAAAAGATGAACCTTTACCTCGTTTGGGATACTGGGGCAATACTTTCATGTGCCTTTGTACCTGTATACTTCTATAGGGTGAATATATTACCAGAAAGGCATAGTTCATGCCAAAATGAGAGTTTTTATATAATTTCAAACCTATAACTTTTTTCAGAAATGTGAAGGTTTCAGAAAAGGTTTTTAAGAACATTCTCATTGTTTTTGTGGCCATACAATGAAGCTGGAGTCTAATGGTGCTTCAAAATGTTGTCTTATGTGTTTTATCATTAAGATTTTACTCAGTAAAGTACACTCTGAGAAATGGTACAAAAGCTGTCACTGGGGTGATACCTTTTCGAAAAGTACACTTTTGTACCTATTAGGTTCAAATATTTACACTTTAAGTAATATGTAGCTACCTTTAAGGAACCAAAATGGACCCTTTAGGTACAAACATGTACCTTCTTGTTGAAATTTATGGCAATACTACAGTTTTAATAGTGAAGATGCACCAATAGTAGATAATGCAGAGACAAGGATAATTGGCATTGATGGTTCTGTGTTAACATTCATGGAACTTTTCATTGCCCAAAAGGTTCATTACAGTGGAAAAAAGTTCTTTGGATTACAAAAGGTTATGACCCTTTATGAAGTTTTGATTTAGTTTTTGGGGTGTACTACAATAGGTTTTCATCATGCTTGATTGTTCCAAAAATACATTATTTTTCACATAATTTACGTTATTGCAGACCCTCCCTTCCCAAACTGTCTAAAATGCTGTCCTGTTCTGTTCTGATGGAGCACCTTCTTCTGAAACTCAAAGTTTTGCTCTGATTGGTTAGCTGACCCAATGTGTTTTGAATGGTGCACGTTCTGGAAATGACACGCCCCTTACCATAACTAAGTTTCATCTGCTCAGAAAAGTAAGTAAATATTAACGATGCAGTCAATTTCGCCCAACTGTTCGAATCAGACCTGAATCAAACAGTGAGAATATTTACGAACTAGAGGATCGTGTTGAACCTTTGTAGGCATAAGTGAAGTGGTTTTGGAACCGGGATGGAACAAACAGTATCTCTTCGACACGCTACTAAAGCAGCTCTTCTGCTTCATCTAGCGCAGCTCAGCCAGACCTTAGTTCTTTATATTTGTATCTACATTATCTTCTATGATTGCATGTACACAATCGAAATGAGTGACATCACTCTATCCAGACTTCACTATATCAAAAAGAAGCTCGCTGTATGAGTCTGAACAGATGTTATAATTCTTAAAATGTGTTTTCTGTTAAAGAGAATATCTTATAGAGTGAACTTTGAGCTTTTTAACCTTGCAGATCGTTTCATGCTTAAACAGCAACATTAAAATATAAAAAGCATAATAGAACCCCTTTTAAAACTGTTCACTGAAAGATTCTTGATGAAGGAATCTGTGGAACCCAAAATGGAAAACTAATGCATCACTGTGGAAACCCCTTTTCAGAACCTTTATTTTTTGTTTAGAGTGAACTGAAACCGGAATGAACTGGTATTTAAAAGTATCCCTGTGGAATTTAAGTTTTCTAAAGCACATTCACTCTCCCTTCAGCCAACAGGTAGTTTTGTCCCCAAATGGCACTGGTTGAGTCAGTTGTTGACAAGCTGGACCGCTAGAATAAACTGAAGCATTGCTGAAAGTGTTAGAGAGCCACAGTGTGTATATTTTTCAGGAAGTCAGTCTACTACTAAATGAATGGCTTACTTGTACTGTAGTTTGCTTCACACGTTAAACTGGCATTGGGCAAAGTATTTTAACATAGGAGTTTCTTTTTCATCTGTTCATGGATTTATGTAAAAAATCTTTTTCAAACTTTACCTGGTACTGGATGAAACAGAACCATATTATAGTGCTACCAAGATGTCCGAGGAGGTCAAGTCTCTTCAAGTAGATTACTGTTTACAGCTGTTTACCTGGTGATCTAATATATTTAGTCACTGTTTTCCTTAACCGTGGTTCATTCCAAGTAGTTCAAAGGTTCAAAGGGGGATATTGTGATTTTTTTCCATTATCCAATAACTTCTGAACCTCTGTTGCCAAAGCTATCAAGACTTCATTAGAGGGTTGAGCTCCAGAAGAGACTAAATTATGGGGAGCGCTCTGTGGAGCATGGGGTAGTTTCATTATTTTTTTAATTTGATGGCTTCATTATGCCTTAGGCTTTGTTCGTTGTATTGTTTGGCTTCAGTTACATTAAGTACTCAGTCTACAAAGATGATGAATGAGATCACAGAGTCTTTGAATAAGACTCATTTGAGTGCACTTAATCAAGCCTTTAGACACTAAAGGTGAAGTCATTTTTTCCACACCTCAATAAATGAACCTTTTATTTTCCAGAGCACTTCAGATTATGTTGTGCACACTGAATAACAAGAAAACAAGTACTCCAGTGCTGTTAGGGGCAGCAGAGAGGCTTGTGACAGTGTTTATGACAGCTGAAGACCAGTGAAACAAAAGCCATATCTAGGGACTGGAAAATCACCCTGGGAAAGTAAAGAGGCCAGCCCACTTGCATTAAAGGGGTCATATATTGCCAGTTGCACTTTTACAAGTTTTGAAATGAAATGTGTGTTGGCAGTTTGTGTACACAACCACCCTATAATGGTAAAAATCCACCCAGTGGGTTTTTTTTTGTAATCTCCTTAAATCTCCTTTCTCAAATCGAGCCGGCTGACCATGTGATGTCACACGGTCTGAGGCCCATGATTGTTGATTGACAGCAGCGTTTCATGCAGATTGGACTGGTCTCTTACCTCAGACCCGCCCTGAGTGAGCCATCATCAGTCCGAGATGCATAGACAAGCATGACTCCTAGCGATTGAGGTGTTTTGTTGTTGAAGGTAATAATGAACATAGCAGTAGTCATTTACGCCCGACATCCGAGTGGCTGAAGACGCAGAGGATTAACGTTAACTTACGTTTGGTTCTAAAGGGAAAGCACCCCTTGATCTACCTAAATGCGTTTATGATTGTGTGAATCATTCATGATCCAGCCTCTCCTACAGAATCAGTCAGTATAATGTCTGTCTAGGACTATGAAAACGGCTAAATAAAAATCCTTCGAGAGCGCCTCAGAAAAGAGGGGCGGGGCCTGCAGAGCTCGTGAAGATTTAAAGGGGAAGAACACAGAACAGACTGTTTTAAAAAGAGCTGTTTTTGACAGGGTAAAATGGGTGTTTTTTTACACTACCATTGAGAAACTATTACTCATTACTTATTCATTAAGACCCTAAAGAATCATATCAGCTTGTGGAAACTTGACGTTATATTTTTTTTTATTGTATCTCGCAATTTTGTCTCTTTTCTCACAGTTTTACGTTTATGTCTCGTAATTCTGACTGCTTTTCTGGGTGATATAAACTTGCAACTGCCTTTTATGGAATTAAAATTGTGAGATATATACTTGCAATTCTGACTTTTCCTCAAAATTGTCAAAATTGTGAGATGTAAATGTGTAAAAACAAGAAAACTTCAGAATTGTGAGATACAATTTTATTTTTTATTACGTGGAGGAAACAGACTTCCATAAATGTATGCTGATTATTCATCATCACAATACATAGCTTCCTCTCCAAAACCAATAAATCCTGAAGCTTTTATATCTTTGTATTTGGATTTCCCCGGCTAACCGCGGCGCTCTAAACCATTGCACTTTGAGCCACAAGACATTTTAACAAGCTGTCATCTCACCATCATTGTCTTGGCAACCAGGCGTTTGGCTTTGCAGTAGACATTTCCCTGGTTACAGGCTTGGCATCTGTATAATGCTAACATCACCATGGAGAAGTTAGCTGCAACACAGTGTTGTTAAACAACATACACCATTTTCATGGGAACATACTGAATGCCTGGGTCACTGAATGTGAAAGTGTTGTCCCTGTCAGTCTCCTGAAAGTGGTTTTGTAGATTTGGCCATAGAAAATCTCCAAAATCCAAGCAATCATAATAACAATGGGAAGCTCTTTTCTTCTTTATAGTATTGTTAGAATAAGAGCAGGGGCATTTTTTGCCCCAAATATCTTGAATTTTAGGGGGTATTTTTTTTCATTTTGGTGGTATTTTTCCCCCAACTCCCATTAATTTCTGATAATTAAAATTTAATTTGACAAGCTGCTAAGAAACAACAGCCACTCATGTTGATCTGTTTTGTTTTGTAAACATAAATCAACATAAACAATGTTGAATCACTGAAGCCTATTCCATTGCACATGTTTTCTTGCTTTTTTTGACCGATGGGAGTCGTAGTTTTAATTGAATTATACAGCTAATATCCATATCTGTTGCATGCAGTAAACCATTAATATACTTTAAATACTACTAATATACTTTGTTTTCAAAAAACACTCCTCCACTGGGCCTGTTTGTCTCGCAGGACCCAGCAGGCCGCAGGAGTATGTTATAGTTCCCATGGACAATGTACCCGTAACTTAGTTAGTGTCAGTTCAGGACTTATTCAAGCATGTAAGTGAGAAATTCTTTCCCCTCTCACTTAATGTTGCTGTTTCGAAGGTAACGGCACACTGTGAAGAGATAGGAGTCTTTTCATAAGAGTAAAGCCAACCATGTTTAGTCATGGCTGAAATCTGAAATAAACTGAACACGGTTTAAATAGCTTCTGATGTACATCTTTATGTACCATAGTTCTGTCATGATAGCTCAGACAGAGAGTTTAGTGTGTTTATATACATGTCAGTGTTAATGTAATTAGTCTTGGTGAAATAGATCCACAGATATTCTGCTGTGAGCATGTAGAAATTAAATAACCCAGATGAACATATATGAAGCCACCCTATAGCAGATCTATACAGGTGGAGCTGGGGGAGGTGGAAGGTTTCTGAAGAACGCTGCAACTGCTAGCGAGCACTAGCCAGGTATTTGAATGTTGAGAAGAAAGCTCATGATTATATCACATTGGTTAGACTTTTTTGGCTGAGCAATCTAGAGTTTCTTGACAGAACTTCTATATCTGAGTCTGCTTAAATATCACGCAAGCTAAAATGATGTTTTAGATGAAACAAAAAATCCTCACAATGAAAGGCTTTGTTGTTTTGGTTTGATCTTGAGCATAACGGTTAAGGTCACAAGATAAGGTATGTTTCAGAAGGAAGCACCCACTGTTGAGTTTTTACACATGGATGGTTTGTTTGAATTCAAGCTCATTGTGACTGCATCAGTCATGACCCCTGAACCAAGCCCCTGAGGATTTAACAGTGTTTCGTTGATGTGGAATATAAACATCTCTGGGGCCATATTCAAGAAACAATAAAATATTAGAAAGTGCCATTTTAACTTTTTTGTTGATGCTATGTTATATTACAGTAATCTACAGTCATTGTAATAAGACCAACATATTCTCATTGGAAATATGTGCCTCTGTAAAATGGAGTATAACTTGAAAGGGGAAGAGCTTAACCATGAATCCCTACGGTTCCACAAAACAATTCATATAACGAAGTTTAAACACATTTGTTAACACATGTCAGGGTCACATGTTGAACCCGCATTTTAGCGCCAATCACTGGACGCTTCACTTTAAAATTGCCTTGAAATTTGCAGTAAGGTATGTGATAATAATGTTGCAGAAATATATTTAGAGGGATGTATTTCCAATTAGTCTGTGTTGCATAATACAGACTTTGATATGTTTTCCATTGAGTTGATCAAGTCTCGGAAGAACTCTACCATACAGTCACATAACATTACTAAAACCTGTCATTTTCTGCTTAATTTTCGTGTTTAAAAACAGTTGCCAGTCACTTTTTTGATAATTTTCACAAGTCGCTTTCATGATCCTTACAATGTCTGAACATGCAATAAGAAACAACAGATCCTCTGCTTAAACGTCGTGGACAGATTCAGCATACATATATGAAGTAGATTGCTTCCATAAACACCCTGAAAACTCGCACAGTCCTATACCACTTCCTTTGTCAAAATTGCGATAACATCAGGCAGCATTGGTTCATATGCTGTTTAATGTTTGATTATATGTAATCGCTTGTTGCTTCTTCTTCACCCTGATTTGATCCAGAGATTCTGTACTCTTTCAGAAGATGTGTAAAAGCGCCCCCTACTGTATAACTGAAAACAAGGAAAATTCTGTCACTGGCAGGGAAAGAAAACATTTGAGAGCTTGAAAATATATTCAATAATTGCATCAAGAAACATTCTTACAAATTTCGAGTTTGTCTTAAGAAAATTCTAAACTTCTGGTCCTGGGAGACACTAACTTGAATTCATCCAGCTTTCAACGAATATGCAGCGTGATGTATACAGGTATAAAGGTATACACTTTGATGCAATTTCTTACCACCGATAAAGTTGGGGGAAGTCTACCTGTTGGTCCAACCTGTGGCAGGCGGGTGAGTGTTTGAGAACGACTCATTATTTTTGCAGTTCTGTTTGATGGCACAGTAATTACACTTCACTTTAGGCCTGCAGCTATGGATTTATTGAATGAAGATGGATGCCTTTGTCATTATGTATTCTCAGCACAACGCTGATTAGTTTAATTATTGCTGAGTGCCTGTAGAAAGAGGATGGATTGGAATCGGCATTCAACTCTATATGCCCTTCCACCAGGTGATGACTCAGCGATCCTTTGCCAATATCTGCGCCCTCCACATGCACCACGTCTGCCCTTTTGGACTGCAGGCTCTTGGCAGATACAATAAGGACAGTTTTATTAGATTAGTGGCCAGCCCTGGCCTGTTTATTTATAGCAGGGGTGGCTGCTTTCTTCCCTTCTCTTCAGGGAAAGGGCAGCACACCCACGCACAGACCCCCGCTAACAATGCGTTAACCTCCGTCATCGCTGTTCAAGGTGGAGCGGCTGAAAGCTTATTTTACACAACAATGTCTACCCTTGTGTTTGTGCATTTCCTCAGGCTTTTCCATGTATTAAAATCGGTCATGGAGCACATGAGTTCTGCAAATATAAATATCAGGTACTTGGTGCGCTTTTTGCACAATGAACATGGTGTGGGATTGATACGGCTTGGTGTACAGCTGTATTGTTATCTGATTTTGTGCTGTACAGAGATGGCCCGATGACTTCTGACCATGTCAGCAGAAATCTTGCTCGCCCTGCCTGCGAGTTTTAATCCCAGGTGGACACTGGTGTAAAACAGCCATGTGGCCGCTTCAAGCTTGTGTCTAGTCTTGTTTAGCCAGACTTCTGACTTGAGGCACATAGTCTGTTCTTCATCACAGTCTATTATTACCAAAAATAGAAACTTAAGACTTATTTGCATTCACACAACCAAACAGACTTATTTTTCTCCAGCATTTAGGGGGGTTTATGTCACATAGATTATACCACAATGAAAGATCTGCATGAAAAATTATGAATTCAAATATTGGAGTCTCAGTGAATGTTTTTTCCCCCTGGTGAACTGAAGAAACGCTTGTGCGTCTTGACCTCCTGAATTTGCATTGCTGTCAGGCAACCGTTGAGCTTTGGAGGATAAGACTAGCTAGTGTCTGGTTCATGTTTAACAATGTTTTATAATAACATAGTTGCAAGCCTGAAAGATACTGTATGCAAGTAAGCGAATGCAAATCCTTGTAGTTATTTAAGCTCGGTTTCATATGTCAGTTTCATTCTGAAAATAAGAAAGCAACTGATAATGTGTTGTGCAAAAACATAACACATGTTGGCGCAGTTAAATAGTCAAAAACAATGACATAGACATTGACCTCCTAAATACTGAGATACAAATCTCACATTTGCAATGCATTGTGCATTTCTGCACATGCATGAATTGTGTAAAGTATGATTTCTGTTCTTAGCATCAGTTGTTCTCTTCGTGGATAAAAAAAGAGAAGTGCACCTCAGCACCTATGGCCATATTCTCTTACAAACTCCTCTACTCGCTACAGGAGGTCCATCCAGTTTGATCTAATGGAATCTTTCACAATTAGATCTCTGTTTCAGCAATGATTATATTGTACTGAAGTTCTGTGGAAAATAAGCAGGGGATGATATTCAATTATAACCGTATGTCACTCTGGTTTCCATTGTTCATTGTCCTTTGTCTGTCTCTTCCTTGCCTAGCTTCCCATCCTAAATTAAAATACTGTCACTCAATCCTCAGTCCCCAAACTTTGGTTTACACGCAGTTAGTTTGGATGAGAAAAGTCTATTGTGAAAAGTTCTGGCAAAACGCTTTCCCTCAATTTATTCAAAATCAAATTTCTTCGCCTCGGTGAAGCATGAATGCCCCTATGAGACATTCTGTGTGTGTACACACACTAGCGTTGACACTAATTTAAATATTTATGTGGTGGAACAGGTCCAATCGCAGATAATTTAGGTTGGATCCCTTATGCCAAGTCAGCTCAGCTCTCAGGTGCCTCAGGTGTTTTCCCATGAATACTAACAGCATGCTTCTGGAAATCTGCCAGCCGCTGGAAAACACAATGAAATGACAATGTGTGCAGGACACGCAGAGCATCATACAGATGAAATATGATAACAGCCACCCAACACACAGGGCAATATTGAGTGCTATTCCACACTATACTGAAACCTCAAGTCCAATGCTTTGGGCTGATTTAAAATGAGACATGCAATCTGGTTTATTCTCCGTGACCTCCCGGTATGTGCAGGTGCATGTGATACGACAGCTGCAATTACTGTGCTATGCTTGTCAGGTTTAATTAACTGCAAGGCAGGAACGCTGTCTCTTTTTTTTTTTTTTCGGTAGTCAAGTCGAATCAATAGCCAGAGGTTTTTCCCCTGTTTGAGTTTTTCCAAGGGCTCAGTACCCTTCACTACCAGTTTGCTGACATGCCAGGTTATCTTGGTAAGAAGTGCAGAATTAAAGTCCTCCGTCATCATTTTGCCACTCAGCCAGGTTGGTGGACAAACACCCCTGAGACTGTCTTGCTGACCTTATTGTGTGAAGCAAGTTCTCCTTCTCTGTGGACACTAGTACACACATTTCCTAATGTCTTAACCAGGCACAATGTAACAGGCTTCAAATCAGGAAAGCGATTTTTTTCTGTCCTCACTAAAAGAGAAATACTGCCTAAAGCTATAGACACAGCCAATTAGGACAAATTTGACAATTAAGAATCAGCAATTAGAATTAGCAGTGGATGGGGCCGTGTAGAACAATTGACAAAAATAGGCTCCATGGTGGGATTTTTGAAGGTTTACACTTACAGGGTACTTTGCAACTACGTCAGCTAGCAGTCATTAGAGTATTAGTAGACTGTCTGCTTAATATCTTCTAACACTTTATTTTGATGGGTCCACAACATACTACATACTGACTATCAGAAACTATGCAGGTATATGTCAACTTATTCTACTAACCCTAAAGTAGATTTACTGATCTGCTTTTTTTTGTAAAGATGATTTAGGATTAGGGCACACCTGTTTTGTCAACCGTGTTATGTCTAGAGGTGTGCACTGTTGAGTCTGTTTACTTTATTTAAAACCATTTGTTGAGTTCAAACATGGTTTAGTGGTGCTGCTTTTGATCTTCACCACATCGCTGCCATAGATTATTCGACTGTGGGTGCTATTTTCAGCAGGCGCCCTTGCTAATATCTCCAAACTCATGTAAAAACCTGCCCTGCTCTCAGAGGGTCAAACAAAGTTCAAGAGTCCCTCATTAAAGAAACATAAACAGTATTTCATATTCACTCTAAAAAATAAAGGTGCCTCACAATGCCATAGAACTAGAAGAACCTTTTTTGTCTAAATAGTCCCATA
This sequence comes from Enteromius argenteus, assembly GCA_032357425.1. Taxonomy (NCBI): domain Eukaryota; kingdom Metazoa; phylum Chordata; class Actinopteri; order Cypriniformes; family Cyprinidae; genus Enteromius; species Enteromius argenteus. The sequence continues at coordinate 2,020,680 of JAUCMR010000051.1, forward strand.
AAATACCTTTAAAAAGCAGGTCATATAGTATTTTAAAGTGTCCTAATATTGTGTTGGAGTCCCCTACAGATTTAAATGTGTCTAAGAAAAACATTTTTTTTCATTTTCTCAGAATATGCATTTAATATTAGAATCATTTTGCAATGATTTTGAAACGGTTCGTTTGAATCAATTCGGATCTTAAGGTCTGTAAACCTCTCCCTTTCATAAGCCAACTCTCCTCTGATTGGTCAGTTGTCCAAGTCTGTTTTGATTGGTCGCCACAAACAGATTTTTCACAAGGCTTTGACTTCTATGAATAAATGAGTATTGCAAGTTTCAAAATCGAAACCCCTGCGGGTGTTTTTATATCACTGTATTTTTGAAGGAAACTGACTGTCTTCAGGAAATTTTGGATGTCATTTTCATTTAATCTTGCATGTAATGTCTGATAAATTATTGTTTGCGAGCGGAGCGCTGCTTTGTTTACAGCATTACCAGGGAAACCTAGTCCCTACCATGATAACAGCGCCTCCCGCTGCCAGAGAATGAATTTACATATATGAATTTTAACCACTGGTTCTTAACATCATCATCCTTAGGCAGTAAATACAAAACACATTTGCTTTCACAGTGTCTTCGCGAAAGGATGAACTAGCAGAAGTGTTTGTGGGCAGATCAGACTTTATTCGTATTTTGCGGGCAGGCTGGGATTATGCAAATAACATCACCTAGTGACGTATACCGGTAACAGGCAGAAGATTTGAAAATGTTACGACTCGTTAAGGCGATTCTGAGTCAACTCTTTCTTTTGAGAGACAATATCTTTATCATGCACTTTTTTCATTAACAACTTTACAGACTGTTTACATTGAAGGACAGCTACATTACAAACTGTAAATAAGATATCTTTCCAAACCCATGCGACCTGCTCTTTAACATCTGAATAACCTTTCTGTGTCATAAAAGGTTCTTTGTGGCGAAAGAAGGTTCTTCAGATCAAAGGTAAGAAAGAAATGATTCTGTAAAGAACCTTTGACTAAATGGTTCTTTTTGGAGCCAAAAATGATTCTTATGAAGAACTTTTAAGCACCTTTATTATTGAGAGTGTTGCTCTCTATAAAAATAAAGCGGTGATGTTGAAACAGTAAAGTCATGAAACAGCAAGGTGTTTTGTTCATCCATTTCTTTGCTTACGAATTTTAATTACATCTATTTCTACTGCCATTCAATAAATTGTGAATGATTTTAGAATAGACATTTTGACATGGTAACAGAGAAGGTTTTGTTTCTAGTGAAATGGCCCCACATCCATAAGTTCTCTGTTAATGAGAAAAGCAAAACACAAGTCAAGCAAATAATGTGGGTTTGTAGCTGTGGAAATCTGGCAACCGCGACACAAGGATAGTAACTCCCCCGTCCCTGTCCTGGGGGAGCCTTCAGGGAGTTTTCTTTAGTGTGGGTTTTCTGTAGAAAGGGGGCTGCAGCAAATTTCCACCAAAATGTTCCAGATTTCACATGGCAGCTATAGAAATGCGGCTGCGTGGAGTCTTAAGCCTCCTACTGACCTTAAGAAGTGCTTCTGCTGATGAAAGCGTTTCTCCTTCACTCCGGTGAATACAGCCCATCACATCACAAGATGGGGAAGAGCAGCTTCAAAATGGGATAACGAAGAATAATTCATTTAGCCCATTACTTCTTTGACCTACATTAACATGTAGAGGACATCCCAAAATCTATTATAAAGAAGAGGAAGCTGAAAGTGACCCAGATTTATAACTTTGGGATTTTTTTTGACATATATTTCCCTTTTTTAGGTCCTTGTTTTTATTTATTCTTTTTTTTTTTTTTTGAAACAAGAAGTTCTATGTCATTATGACTAGTTATACTTCTAATAATAATGTCTTAAATAACTGTAAAAATAACTCTAGTAGTAACGTTATAGTGATGATATCAGATAATAGCCATGGTATGTTAATACATATACACTATATATAACAAATATGCAGTCATTTTTGTGAGGACAAATCTTGAAAAAATAATAATTCATCCAAAAATTAATATTCATCCTTTTCTCACTCTCATGTCATTCCAAACCTTTTGTTCATCTTCAGAAAACACAAATGAAGTTATTTTTAATGAAACCTGAGAGATTTATGTACCTCTATTAAAAACACATCAAAACTTTGATGCATTAAAAAAGTTTATAAAGTGATCGTAAAAGCAATCCATATGAATTGGTTTGAGTCTTCTGAAGAGACACGGTTGTTTTATATGATAAACAGATTTAATTTAAGCATATATTAGCATATAACACACACATACACAAACATAGAGTTAATCAAATATAGTCAGTGGAAGCTCAAATAGTTATAAAGTTATATGTAATAATTACCATATTTATAAACCATGGCATTTGCATGGTAATTCATAGAACACCACAGTATTAATATGGTATATGGTAAGGTAATAATATTGTATCTGGTACTTTTTTTTTTCACTTGGCAGGACATACATATAGTTAGTCCTGTTTAACACACAGTTGTCTGGGAATAAAGTCTTTAAATGACATAGAGTAAAAGTATTGCAAAAAGAGTGTCATTGGAATATCTGATCTTGTGACAGCCATCAGTTTCTGGAAGTGTATTTATCTATCAACATAAGGGTAGTGGAAAATATACGCTAGACTCCAGAAGAGAAGTCACATGCCATGTGTGTAAGAGAGTGTATTGAAGCCTGACCGAGTGAATGATGAAAGCAAGACGCTTGTTCCTGAGTTTCCGTCCCATGATGCCCACCTGACTCTCTCCCATCATCCAAAGCTCTTGTGATGTCTGACACGCTCATGCAGTTAAGAGAGCACTCCAGATCGTTTAGAAATGCTCTGTTCTGCAGCGGTGCATAGGTTATGTCCGGACAAAATACTAGCATAGCGCTTTCTGAGTACTGTATACTGTACACTCTAAAAAAATACTTATACTATAACTGAACTCATTATATGTTGCCAAATAACCTTACTACATTTATACATGCCCAGATCATGTTTAATTCAGTAAGATGCATATATATATATATATATATATATATACACTGCTCAAAAAAATAAACACTTAAACAACACAGTGTAACTCCAAGTCAATCACACTTCTGCTTACAGCCCAACACCGTGCAGGACGTTTGGCATTTGCCAGAGAACACCAAGATTGGCAAAATTGCCACTGGCGCCCTGTGCTCTTCACAGATGAAAACAGGCAGCAGAACGTTCTCCATGGCATCTCCAGACTCTGTCACGTCTGTCACATGTGCTCAGTGAGAACCTGCTTTCATCTGTGAAAAGGTAGCGGAGGTAGCGGTCCTGCTGCTGGGTTGTTGCCCTCCTACGGCCTCCTCCACGTCTTCTGATGTACTGGCCTGTCTCCTGGTAGCGCCTCCATGCTCTGGACACTACGCTGACAGACACAGCAAACCTTCTTGC
>JAUCMR010000051.1:2024233-2047963 GCA_032357425.1 Enteromius argenteus
TATATCTCGCAATTCTGACTTTATATCTCGCAATTCTGGCTTTATATCTCGCAATTCTGACTTTATATCTCGCAATTTTGACTTTATATCTCGCAATTCTGACTTTATATCTCGCAATTCTGACTTTTTATCTCGCAACTGTGACTTTATATCTCGCAATTCTGACTTTTTATCTCGCAATTTTGACTTTATATCTCGCAATTCTGACTTTTTATCTAGTTTTTTTGACTTTATATCTCGCAATTTTGACTATATCTTGCAACTGTGACTTTATATCATGCAATCCTGACTATATTGCAAGTTTGTATCCGACATGTAGCCATGTAAATTCCATCTGCTTTAGGTTAGCTTTAAGTCTAGTTAAAGAAAAACTTCCCAGAAATGCAGTCTTTCAAAAGCTTTTTCTTTAGTTATGCCTTTAGATTTCTACGGATCAATGAAGTGTGGCCTTTCATAGCTCCTGCTTGTATTTTCACTCATGTGACTCAGAGTACTTGCCTAAGCACTTCTAGAGCTCTTAAACTCTGCTGTCACATGAAAACAAGCCTCCAGGATTTTGTGGCCTTTTAACATTGAACTGTCTGCTCCATTTCGGCAAACTGTGACAAATATTTTTTTTCCTCTCTCTAGTTTAAGTTTTAGTACTCCAAACGTTTCCTCCTATTCTCTCAGAGGGACTTTCCATCGTTTGTGGGTATATGGTATAATAGGAGGTTTTACACTGGAATGTATGCGTGGGCGAACGTATAAAAGGGCAAACTCCTCAAACTTTGTCTGCCATGACTTGCTTGGCATTGTTTTCAGTGTGAAGTTTAACGAGTTGTCAAACCCTCTCTGCTCGTAAGGCACTATTCACACGGTGGGTGGCATGCAGTGTTTACTAATTAATACCTGAAATGTGCGGTGCTTTCATCAGGGGAGTGCACAGTGGGAGTACAACACAAAAACGGCCAGGCTTGCATGACTGTTAAATAAGAACTTGATGAGATGATGATTTTCCCTTGTGGTTTAAAAAACCCAGAGGTTAATAGAGATACACAAATGTTATCCACCCGGGAGGCTCACTTGAGAACTTTAAATATGAAGACGTCAGAGTTTTATTCTCAGCTGTGCTGTGTCTCTCATAGTCTGCATAAAGGGAGGATGAGAGGAAATTGTGTTTTGGACCGCATCCTGCGAAGGAAATACTTCCTGTATATCAGTTTAAAGGGACAGTTCACCCCAAAATGAACCCCTGTTCCAAATGTAGCAGTTTCTGCTTTTCTTTCTTCCATGGAATACAAAAGGAGAAGTTTAGCAGAATGAGAACAGAATAAAAAGTTTACGAGGCAGGGACTCTCTAGCTTCAAAAATGACATGAAAGCACCGTAAATGAAGTATCATAAAAACATTTCAGCACTATATTGTAAGTCTTCAAAAGCTGTATGATGGCTTTGTGTGAAGAACAGACCAACATTACGCACAAATATTCTCATTTAAATATGGCGTGACTATAAAAGTGCCACGCCAGGTTTGATGTAAATGATGGAACGTGCTAAAAAAAGACTTGCCTTGCATTCAAATATACATACTTCACATTGACAACACAATGGATGTCTGGATTTCATTCAAACTATTTAGAACATACTCTTTTAATGGCTCACAAATACTTATTCATAATAAATAAATTCATAAATAAATTCTTAATGTGCTGCTTATAATAGTTATTAATGTAGTTCTTAACTTCATGTATTGAGTAGGATTAGGGATGTAGAATAAGGTCATGTAGAATAAGGCATTAAAATGTTCTTTATTAGCACTAATAAAATGGCTAATTTTCTAGTAATATGCATTCTAATAAGCTACTAATAGGTGTAACTGTAAAATAAAGTGTTACCAATATATTTTGACCGAAATTTCAATCCCATTGATGAAATCTGACATAAAATGGTGTATCTAGAATCCTAGATGTGTGGGGAAATAAAACAAGGTATCACTGCCACTTATTCAGTTGTTTTAGTTAAATGGTTGAGTATACATTGCATAATTTCACGTGTTAAACACTGTGCTGTGCATAAATTAGATTTATACTTAGAGCATGGTTTGTCATGAGTTGTACTCCAAGGTACTTTTATCTTTTTAATATTTAAATGTACAGTATAGAAAAGAGCATCCTGAACATTTTTCAAAATATCACTTTGTTAGGTAAATTTTTAGAATAATTATTTCAAGTGTGAAGTATTTATGTTGTTATTCTCTCCAACAAGCGGAGATTTGTATTCTGGAGAGGAACTACAGGAGGAACTCTCCCCAGGTCGTGCTCGGACATCCTGTTAAACACAAAGATCCTGGTTTGGGATGCCACTTTCTCTGTCCGTCTGCTTGCCCACAGTAGTTATATTAGCAGATATCCTCTCTGTATGTGAGGGAATCATTAATGTGTAGATCTGTTTCCTAAATGTTGGTTTATTTATTTCTGCCTTGAAGTGTTAGTATATGCTAATATTTGACATGTATTGTTGGTATATGGCAGTTTGGTTTGGATGTATCTGTAGACTTTGGAAGGCTCTGCTCATTCACCCAGGGCTCTTGAATTGAGCGTGTTTTTCTGTTCATCTCCATGGACTCCAAACACATTCTTACCACTAGGTGGAGGCAGGTGTAATACACACTTGAAACATGCTTCCTTATGGCTTTACATACAGCATAAACTCTGTATCAAGTCACAGAATGTTGCAAATATTCAAAACATTTGAGTCGAATATACATTTTACTAGTAATTGTTATCTGTAGACTTGTAACTATGACACTTTGACGAGATGAGATTTGGACTGAACTTTGGTTTTAGTTTCATATTTAAATTATTTCATTTTTAAATATGATTTAGTAGTTTAATATTCAAAATGTTATTTTCAAAACAATAATTTCATAGCGTTTTTATGCAATTTCAATGTAGTTATTTGTAATTATTATTACAAGTTGAATTTACTTAAATGTAAGAATTTGACATAAAATATGTTGCGTGCATTAAAATGCATGCTGCATGTTCACATTTGATAGAAATTATAAGATTATAGGAAATCTGAATAAATTAAAATAAATGAATTAAATAATGTATTTTATTTTTAATAAAAAGAAAATATTGTAGTTTTATTATATTAAATCAAAATTCAGTTCGAAATCGAGTATTAAATTATGACCCCTACAATAAAAAGTAAGAACACAAAGGATCCCAATCCTCGAAATTTTCACACGTTAAAAAATTTGACTTCACGTCGTGGCAATCACTGCCTCCAATACTTTCGTCTGTAATAAAAACATTCTGCATTTTTTTGCATACACAGCAAACACTTGACAGTGTGCAGGGTTTCTGTGCATCGATAATGAATATGAAAAAAGTGTGCAAAGACCTTAACACTTTAGTTTAGGGACCAGATATTAGTCAGCTAATTTGCATGGTTTTTAGTACTTATAAAGCACATTTTAATGCCTTAAGATCATTGCACACCAAGTCCAAAATTTTGTCCGAATTTTTTGCATGTAAAAAGTCATGTCACGTTTACTCTGGTGTATAATGCGTAATAAAAAAGTTCCGATCATTTAGATAGGAAAGGATAACAAATATGAAAAATGACCATATTCTAGCTCCCTAATCCTACCTATTTGCAAAACATAACTACTACCTTATATACTAACAGCAGCAGATCAGAGTTTATTGAGGTAATAATAGTTAATAGTAAGACTTGGTCCCAAAACTAAAGTGTGACCATATAGACTGTTATGTTTTCTGAAGACAAGTTTCATCAACAGTAATAATGATGCATTAATAAGCATATTTTCAGTAAAATATCATGTCTTGATGACATTTCTCTCTCTTTCCTCAGGAAGCGTTTGTGGAGCTCTACGGCAGGCAGAGGGACTCTGTGTTTCGCAGCTCGTGGTCATCGATAGTAACAGTCTTCGGTCTAGCCGCTCTCGGGGCCGTTGGCTTGACCATAGGAGCCTACCTTGCTCAGAAATGAGGAACCTTCCCCTTCTTCAGTCGCTTGCCCTCTCTCTCCGCTCTCTCTCTCTCTCTCTCCCTCTGAACCCCCTCCTCTGCTTTCCCCAGAAGACATCCACGTCCCAGGACTGCTCCTCTTCAAAGCCTCTCTCCCACTCTCTACAAGGCTTTCTTCTCTGCCCTCAAACACAAAGACAGAAAAGACAGGAAATGAACGCGTTGCCGACAGATCATGAGAGGATGGAGGAGAAGAAGAATAATGAGGTGAAAGAGACACGGGCGGCAGTGTCACCCGCAGAATTAGTTCAGATCTCAAAGTGAAACACTTTTGACAGTTTTGTTGTTCTTATATGTAAAAATGATGGGAAGATATAAAGGACAACCACATCCGAAGGTCTGTGCTGATTAAAAGTACCTTCTGACGACACCAGCACTCTCCAAACGTCCTTTAAGAGTCGGGTTGATCTTAAGAGACAACCTGCACTAAACTACCATGGTTGGTCTTAGTTGATTTTGTAGGATTAATTGTAGCCCGTCTTCTACCCATGGCTATGATTCTCATGCTGCCATCCTTGTATCGTACAGTCAGAAAGAAACCGTGAGGAGGAAAAGAGAGAAATGCAAAGACAATGTACCTCAAGACACTGGGTTATGATGAAATTTCGACAGAGAGGTGATAGATACAGTACGCAGAGGGAACAGTTGGAAAATGAATAGCCAGTCTCTCTTTGTAGCAACTTAAAAAGCTTTACTGAGGACTGAAGAAGTGCTTTGGGCCATAAACAGAAAGGACAGAATGGGAAAGTAGCTTTCAGACTTCTAAAGAGCCTTGGTTAGACACTTTATTGACATGTTCAACAAATGAGGCGTTCAGATGATCTCAAAATGTACAGTATGTAAAGAGGTGGTGCTTTATTCTCCTTTAATACCACAACTACACTTCTGTTCACTCTAGTGTTCATTCTTACTCCAGAAGAAGCAGCTGGGTGGATTTCAAATCTGTCGAGAGCAAGTCAAGGTTATATTTCACCTCAAAATCGAAAGAAAGATATATTAATATATTATATATACACAGTATCGTTCGAATGTTTGAGGTCAGAAATGTATACTTTTATTCAGCAAGGATGCATTAAATTGCAAATATATGGGTTATTTTTAAACTTTATTCATCAAAGAATCCTGAACAAAAAATGCGTATATTAAGCAGCACAGCTGTTTTCAGCATTGACCAAATCAGAAATGTTTCTTGAGCAGCAAGTCAGTATATCAGACTGATTTCTGAAGGATCATGTGACACTGAAGATGACTGGAGGAATAATGCTGCTGAAAGAATATTAAAATAGAAAGCAGCTGTTTTGTCATGTTACGGCATTTCTGATCAAATGCATCCTTGGTGAACAAAAGTGATCTTTTAAAAAACATTTTTGGAAACATACCAATAGATATTCATATTATTGTAATGCAACTTTATAACTATTTAAATAAAGTACATATTGCACATCCACAAACACACATATTGGGGTGAGATGTGACTGGGACATTCTTTCAAAAAAGATTATTATTATTTTTACGGTAACACTTTACAATAAGGTGCTATTTGTTAACAATTAGTTAATGCATTAGCTAAAATGGACTAACAATGCACAATAGTAATACAGTATTTATTAATGTTAGTTCATGTTTATTTTAGCATTCACTAATACCTTATTAAAATCAAATGTTGTCACTTTAGTTAATACACCATGAACATTAACAAGAATTAATAAATGCTGAAAAACTAAACTGTTCATTGTTAGCTAATGCATTTACTATTGTTAATAAAAAGCACCTTATTGTAAAGTGTTACCATTTTTATTTAATTTGCAAAGCATCATTTTCAGGGATCCAGTTGGTTCAGTATAAACAAGTGGAAATCTGCAATGGAAATCCATTCTGTGTTCCTTGGATTTGGTGTTTACTGTTATACGTGCAATCTTTCTGTTTCCAAAACAGCATGCTTAAACATAATCCTGCCACATGCTTCAAGGACTGCCACGCAGGAAATGAAAGGTTTAAGCGCTAAACCTATGGACAAGAGCAACTGTGTACAGTGTGTGTCGTTGAAGTCAGCTTTGGTGCTTCGGCATCGGTTCACATGGAGCCACGATTCAACATCGGAACGACCGAGGGATGTACAACGTTCCCCGAAAATGGCAATTATTCAATGTTTGCTCACACTGATGTAGGACCGGAGCTCATACGGTGCATCGTTCCCTATGATCTCTTCTATAGACAGTGGCACCGTATGGGGTGCTAAAAACACATCAGAGATATGGGTGCCCTCTTACATCCTGAACCAGTCAGCGTTACTTGTTACCTGACTTTATCTTACAATGTGATAACGTCTAAAATACACATACAGTATTCCAACAGGTGGTCGATGAATTTGCAAATCAACCATAACCAGGAAAGCAGAAGAACGTGTAACTTCGCTACATGTCTGTATGTGGTCAACAACAACAAAATCTGTTTGAAGCTTTATGTAAGTTAGCTTTCAAAACGAACAGTTTGTTTTGGTTACTATATAGTGTCATAAACGGACGCTGTTTGTCTCTCGTTTACGGCTGCGATTCTCTTTGACACTAACATTTGTTAAACAGATTTCATATTTTACCTTTATTTATTTTTAGGTACCTTAAACAATTGTCCAGTTGTAGCTCCAGAAGATCATTAGGGGTTAAGTTTTAGATTTGGAGCATACAGTACATATGATCCTAATTTGCTGAATCAGCGCTGCTCAATGTAAAGATTAGAAATTCTATAAATCATAATGTAATTGCCTGCTCTGTGTGGCGATGTCATGAATGTTAATACTTCATTTCATGTAGTCACTTCCACTGTTTCTGTAGCTGAATTGGAAACTTTATTTTTTGTGTAACGGCTTAACTGGAGCCCAGTGGAATTCATTCTACTATTGTATTTTCACTAATGATGAGTCAATTTTAACATCTCAAAATAATGATTCAAATGACATTAAAATTATTAATAATTATTAAGGTGAGTGCATGTGTGTGCGTTTTTAGATTTTAAAACACTTTACTGCAAAACATTTTCTTAATTAGTATTTTTTCTCCATCTTCTAAGCTAAAATTTAATGGAAAAGTATGTAAGCTATCAATGAGATATTCCTACTATTGCATTTTTTGTAACCGCATTTAATAAAGGATATGTTTAAAACAAGAAACTTAATTTAAGATGCATTACTAGCTTTCTCATTTTTGCTTTCCAAGTAAATGTTTTTTTACTGGGAAACAAAAAACACTGATTAAGAAGATTGTTTTTGCATTGTCTGACAAAAATGTCAACACTATAAGGAGTATGCAAACAGATTTCTCCTTAAATGTCTCATTTTTGTTTATGGTTAAATTTAATTCTAATCTGCCAATGAAAAGTAAATTCAGCTGTTTAACGTTTTACATGTTAAAATGAAGCTTTTGCTTGAGAAAATACTGTATGTCTTTAAATCATGTCTTTTAGTTTGATGTTTGGAAAGCTGTGTAATTTATATAAATTTATATGAGGTATAATATGCTGTATAAATGGACTTTTCTTTGCACTAATATATCTGAGTGCGTTGAAGCAGAAGAAAAAAAGAGATATAAATATTAGTCTTTTAACAAATGCATCATACACTAGACTGTATTGAACTGTAGGTGACATCTCTTTCATGAGCACACACTTATAAACACATTCAAAAAAGCTCAGATTTCACCATGTACAAATACATGTCTGTTTCTGAACGATCCTGTATTGTGTTGTTGTTACACCTGGAGCGATTTCACTGAAGAGAAGCTGCTATACTGTTGTGATAGCGATGCACAGGACACACAGAGTCACCGTGCTGTTGTGTATGATCGTGTGGCACTGCTTGAATAAGCTACTAGAGTCTACAATCCCTCTGTTCCTGCCAAACAAATTAAGATTCAATAAAATGAATTTAAGTCGCCTTTGCCTCCGTGAAATGACTGATTTACTGTGAGATCTCTGTGAGACACATCAGAAGCCTGCGTGTCGCAGTCACGCTCGTTTAAGGGAAGATACAGAAGGTACGCAGTGCAGGCCACGAGTGCTGGGGGTGTTATTTGTTCACCGTGTCCTCTTGACTTCAAAGACGTCCCAGAGCACGTCACGTCTCCAATCCCTCGTCCCACTAAATGCCATGCGTGTAAAAATGACTCCCGCAGGCCAGCTTTCACTTCGCACTCAATCTCTCTCCTCACACTCTCTCTTTCTTTCTCCTCAGCTCGTGGCATTCTTCAAAAAGACACCACTGAATCTGTGAAAAGCATGATGCGGTAAAATGAGCGGTGACTGCGAGCGCGAGAGACAGAGAGAGAGTGAGACAGTTCCCCGAGGAGCGATGCGAGTTCATCCCGCTTGAACCGGCCTCTGTCCCCTGAGCGCTGGCTCTCCCTTCCTCTCTGTCTTCATGCATATGGAAGACCCGACATGCTTTGACTGGGAAAAGAATTGAAAATCACAGCCAGATGCTGATGTGAGCCACATGCCAATATGCTGTGTGCTAGCTTTTTGTAAGAACGATCAATATTGGGACTAACTTCAATGTAATGTTTTGCTATGAGAATATTTTACCTGCTTGGCAGGTCTGAAAAGGTCAGCGCAGCCTCATGAATATGCGTATAAATAGTACGGCAAACAAAAACGAAACCTCGTGGAATTGAGAGGACAAAAATGGATTTTGGCGTATATATGACACGCACTTGTTTGGCGTGCCTATAACACGCAGTGCATACCAAATTTGTTCTACCCCACAACAATAATCCTACCGATCGCGTAGAATAAATACATTTTTGCGTATATATAACACGAGTTTTCGTTTTTATTTGGCGTACTATTTATATGCACATTGATTGGGTAGAAAAGGTCAAAGACATGCATCAGAGGTTATATCAATATTAAATACAAATAAGAGACTCTATTCACAGTATAGATAAAATATGTGTAATAATGTGTATTATATTAATTAATATTAATATTATAAAATATAAATAGGCCTAATTTATAAATAAATATATAAAAGATACTCTAGATAAACATTTGTTTCTTGTTTTTGTATTGCTGAAGTGTTTTGAACTTCTTCTGCATTCTGTTGTACGGATGTGAATTTACTTTCCCTTCAGCCTGAGGCTTATACATTTCACTTTTGGTGTAAAAGAGCTTTTACATTTGCCAAAAAAGTAGAATATTTGATGTTAAAAACAAACAAGCAAGCCCTGCACAGATTCAAAAAGTAACACAAAAGTAATGTAACGCATTCCTTTCCTTAAAAAGTAACTAAGTAACGTATTACGTATTATATTTTTTTAAGCAAAAGGCTAGAAAATGACCTTTACCCTGGTATTATTCATGCAGACCAAAGTGTTAGCAATGTCATGGGATTTTTTTTTTTTTTTGAAAGTGCATCTTGAATGCAATGCAAGTTTCTGTGAATAAAACTCATAAATATAAATGCATAATATATAAATCTATTGACCAGTCAGCATTCAGGAACTGGATGTGCTTTAAAAATGATGTACAGTTAGAACAGTAAAATAAATATTTTAAAAGGAAGCAGAATTGCTTTGTGCGGTGTTGACATGAAATACTCATGCATTTAAACAGTATTTTGGCACTAACCAAATTAGGTAGATTCCAACATGGACACGTTGCATGATATGAAACAATGAAAACCTAGACCATTCAAGGCAAAAATAAAATAAAAACACAACCCAGACGACATTAAATACAGGTTCACTTGCAGCCGGGATAAACATGGTTTGTGCTGACAGTACGGTGTTTTGCAAAGTGAATTACAGACTGCTGAGAGCACAGAACCATTGAGATTCAAGAGACAGTCTGTGTCATATTAATAATTCTGTTGGGCCTGAACAAACTGAAATATGTATTAATATATGTACATGTTTTTTCTTTTTATAAGATAACTTTGGTAGTGCATTTGGTAATGGTTACTACTCAATGTCCAACGTACAGCTGAGAGAATAAAAGAGTTGGGAACCACTTCTTTAGGCTTGCATTATAAAAATAAACTGTTTTTTTTTCTTAAAGTGCTTTTAGATTTAAATTACATTAATCTAACCAACTAGAACAAAATATTCATCATTCTCTAAAATGACTTTTCATAGCATGTGATTAAGCAGTGCTGGAGAAGAATGTCAAACGGCTGAGGACAGTGTCCTCTAGTGGACATCCCAAATAACACCTGTCCACTACTGTGTAAAACACAAACATTATTCCTATAAGATTCTTAACAATGAAATAGCATCAGCGAGTGTAAAATTCTCTGGATCCCTGGCAGTTATGACTATAATGCACACAAACGTCCTTCACTGTCTTGTTTTTCCTGCATTTTAATAACTTTTCTAATGCATATGTATTAGTATTGGTGCCTGCTTAAGCCTAGGAGATGCTGGAGGATGAAGAAGTCCCTCGCAGATGAGCTCAGCAGATGCTGTCCATCATTTTATAATTGCCATGGCACATTTGCTTCCCCCCCCCCCCCCCCAAACAAAAACATACACAAATCCTATAGAAACACCATTTAAAACGCCATTTAATTACACAGTAAGTAATCAGGAAATTAAACAAAAAAAGTTGTCACGCCATTATTTATCCTTTTGAAGCACGTCACTGCTCTATAAGGGACATTTTTCAAATATAGTATAAATAAAAGCAGCAGAACGGATTTGTTGTAAAACTTTGTGATGAACTGAAAAAATAATTAATAATTAGCCTGCAATTAACTGCTATCACTAATTTTAGAGTCAATGCTGTAACTGTTTCCTACTACATGTAATTAGGGGTAACCCCACATCTGTATTGCAGTATTTATATTACAGATAAATGAAATGAATATAGGATTGATGAGTTCAGTATTTTTGATAAATGACATCAGCAATTGTAGGCCACCCCCCTTCAATAGATTAGAGAGGATCATCTGTCTAAAGCTTTTTCAGTCTTTACAGGATTCACTCAACCATCATTTCTGTTGCCAAGTATGCATGTTGAATAAGTACAGATCCATTGCCAGTGCCATGCTGCTAATTTTCAGTTTTTTCCTCGGCTTTCAACCCAATGCCTGCTGCTGGCAACAACAACAAAAAAAAAATCGAAAACATAGTCTTGGATCAAATGGATCATGGATTCTCACACAGCCTTCACTAATGGCTGATTGCTTCTGCCAGGTGAGGAAAAATGATATTCAGCATACATTAACGAAGGATCCATAATTAGGGAGCAAATTATCATAAAGACTTGAGGGTGAGCTCTTGGTTGCTCTTAAGCAATTACCACCACCAGAATGATTTTATCTGTTCAGATCAATCCTTAAAGGGTTAGTTCATCCAAAAATGAAAATCCTGTCATTAATTACTCAGCCTTGTGTCGTTTCAATCCCATAAAACCTTCCTTCATCTTCTGAACACAAATTAAGATATTTTTGATGATATCAGAGAGCCATCCGACCCTCCATAGACAGCAACACAACTGAAATGATCTCAGATCCAGAAACGTGGTTAAAACACCGGTAAAAAAAAGTCCATGTGACATCAGTGGATCAAGTTTAGTTTTGCGACGATAGGATAATACTTTTGCGCAAAGAAAACAAAAATAACATCATATACTCAGCCATTCTTTGCCTATGACTTCTGCCATTTTAGAGAACATTACTGCGTA
Organism: Enteromius argenteus; assembly: GCA_032357425.1. Taxonomy (NCBI): domain Eukaryota; kingdom Metazoa; phylum Chordata; class Actinopteri; order Cypriniformes; family Cyprinidae; genus Enteromius; species Enteromius argenteus. Next base: position 2,035,947 of record JAUCMR010000051.1, read on the forward strand.
AGCGTACGCTTTCATCTAGCAGCAAACAGTCACAGATTACGCACATGCACATGCTTTCACCCGGATGTAAACAAGGCTGATTACCCCAAATATGTTAAAGCTTGCATATAGAGGTGCGTTAAAATGGCGGAAGACTTAAGTCACAGGAGGAGAGTAAAGGATGTTATTTTTATTTGCGCAAAAAAAGTATTCTCGTAGCATCACAAAACTGAAGTTGATCCACTGATGTCACATGGACTGTTTTACTGATGTTTTTACTATGTTTCTGAGATCATTTCAGTTGTGTTGCTGTCTATGGAGGGTCAGATGGCTCTCTGATATCATCAAAAATATGTTAATTTGTGTTCAGAAGATGAACAAAGGTCTTATGGGTTTGGAACGACATGAGGTGAGTAATTAATAACAAAATTTTCATTTCTGGGTGAACTAACCCTTTAAAAAAATTAAAGACAGGTTAAATGAAACTACAAATTCCCTTTCTGACTGTAGGAGGTGCTAATAGAAAAGCAGAAATACAAAAAGGGTAAATAAATGAAAATTCATCCCAAACAAGCATAATGACCCCTTTTAAAAACCAACTGCAAAAAAATGCAGTCTAAATGAAAATGTAGTCTATGAAATGTGTTTTATACATAATGAAATTGCATTAAATATTAATGTCCTATCCTAATAACAAGTCCATCTCTGATAATGAAAACAAAAGATTCACAAATGTTTCAAAGCTAGTGATTCAAAAGTGCAATTCCATATCATGGAGACGAAAATGTACTTGTTTCATACGCTTCAGGGGTGCGTTTCTCGTCGTCGGAAAAAACCCCAGGCCAGTATGTCTGTAATATTTTATTACAATAAAATGTAATAGTAACTATAATTCAATGCATGTATCTTCTAGTTAGTTGTATGTAACCTAATTTTAAGTGATGCTCTTCTGTGTTATGTATGTAAACTATATGGTAGCTAGCTTCCAAAGATTATTGACAGAAAGTGTACACAACAAAACAAATCTCAGACAAATATTAATGCATTATCAATATATTTTAGCTCAACCACATAAAAATAAAATATAGTGTAATTTCTGTGTACAAAAACGTACATTTCTTTCTCTCTGTACTTAACAGTCTAATCTTTCACCGACAGCAGTTACAATAATGAAAAAATGCAATCAAACAATACATGATTTATCAGTTCTGAACCCATTACATGGCATGTTGTTCTATTTACAGTAGCTCAGCATATCACTGGGGTGCAAAGATGCGTGGCCATTTTTGCAACTGCAAGCAAGCTTTGACATTCAGGCTCTTTTTAGTGCATAAGACAGGTAGTGCACATGGTTTTCCACACCAGCCAAACACAACAGACAGTCATGATAGAAAAATAAGGCTCTGTATATAGTCATTTTTCATAACACAGTCTTTGTTCCAGTAAAAACACAGTCCATGACAGTCAATGCGTGTGCAGTGTGCGAGAACATTGAAAACTAATAGGATGAGAACACAATTTATATTCAGTAGGCATTTTGGACTAATAGGCCAGTGTTGACAGGCAAAATCAGTAATATTCAAATGAATCTCATTAAACGTATCAGGAATTTGTCTGGGCCATAGAATTTCTATTTTCAAATTCTTGATAAGTTTAGGACCGTTTTTTTTAAATTGTTACATTATTTTCATGATAAACAAGCACATTTCCCAGCAATTTTAATTATTGTAATACAAAACATCTAATTCTCTTTCTTTAACATGTATATATTATAGTATATATTCAATTAATTTTGATAAAATATTGACCTACTAATTAGAACCCCTTCTGAAAATAATCACATTATTTTCCTGCCAACTATATAATATTAAACTATTAATGTAACAAATATTTTCAGAAGTGATTCTTATTAGTTACTCATTATTTAAAAAAGTAAGCATTCTTTTTCTTTAAATTCTGCATAAATTATAGGTGATGGAATAAATACTATAATATGTACATATTTTATTATTTACATAATATATAAATAATATTACAATAATAAAGCCTGCAGGGAAGTATGATTATCTGTCAAGAAAATAATGTCACATTACTTAGCTTAATGCTTCATTTTCTATTTCTATTTTTTATTTTGGGATGAAATGCAACCTGAAAGCATTTTTAAGAGAGTGGGAGAGAAAAAAAATGTCTAGCATTTTCGTTGAACCAACAGCAACTTTTTGCGGATGAATCAAGAACCAGCTTTTGCACTACATGCACATCTATGGGTCTCTGCTAACCTTTACAATCAACTCTCATTTAAGGCGAATTTCCAATTCAGACACTCAGCCAAGAGTGGACTACAGTGCCTGATGATATAACGCAGATCCAGCTAGAAGACAGAAGGGGATTCCTCCGCCGTGATTCAGCGCTGTCAGTGAGCAGCACCAGGCAAACATGCCCAGCATCTAAAGCAGTGTACAGTATAGCGGCAGATTCTCACGGCCGGCCCACCATAAACAAGTCCAACAATGTGTGCGTTATCATCGCATGTCTGTTCCTTCAGCTGCAGACTCAAACAGTTTCTTTCAGCCCGGCACAATTTTCCCACCCTTAAACGAGGATCTAAAAAGCTTCCAGCTTGTCCTCTTTTCTGCATCCCGTCAGGAATGCCGGCTGGACCTTTTTGGTTTGAATGTTTTGTATTTCTCTTTCACCTCCAAAATGCTGTCTTGTCATTCATTCACACTGTCCCTTCTGCATCCTCCTGTGGGGCAGATAGGAAATTCAGTTCATGAAACAAATCTTTCACTCAGGGCTCTTAAAATAAAACACACTTTATCATCACAGAGAAAAGTTATTCAAATAATAAATCTGTTAAGAGCACACAAATCACTAAGCAGAACACAAACGAGCTCAAAGCTATGAAACAGTTGATCAGTATAAATCATAATGAAATAAAAAAATTGTATTTTGATCAATTATTGTTTTACTATTTTCACATTCACTGGAAAAAAAAATATTTAAAATGTAGTAATTAATTAAAATACTAACCAATTAAATATTTTAGAGCTAAAGGAAACTAGAATATATAAATATATATTAAATGATACATTTTTCCGACTGATCAATGACTTTCATCTATTTCCATGCTTTTTAGTGAAGATTTCAATAACTTCTCATGTATTAAAGATTCTAAATTCCAATTTTATTAATTTCCATAAGTCTATAACTTCTATAACTTTTTATAATAGCATTGATTTACTTGACTTTCTTGTTTTTTTTTCTTTGTAATAATTTCCCCAATTTGTTTTGTAACTTTTAAATTTAGTATTGATTAGTATTGACCATTTTAATAATATCCATTAATTTTCCATTTTTTTTAATGATTATTATTTATTACAGCAACTTTCATGACTTTTTACAATTTTATTAATTTGCATTATTTTCCTGTGACTTTTTACATTAGTGTTGATTTTTCACAATTTTAATAGTTTCCATAAACTTTTTAGGATAGCATTAATTTCCACGACTTTTCAACTACTTAGCTATTTCTATGATTTTCTGTGGCTTTTAAATATTTTATGATTTTTACTTGCGTGACATATGATTTCCATAACCTTCCATATTTTTAAAAAATTCCCTTTCTGGGTTTTTGCCCAAAATATTTCCAGGTTATCCTCAACCGTGGAACGCCTGTTACAAAAACATCAAGCGACATTTTTTATTTTTGCCTTCACAGGAGTGTTGCTCATAGCAGCTCAACACATTAAAGACAGCATGCTGAGCAGCACGTGAGAGATGTGGCGTGTTTCATGCAGTTTTTCCCAGCAGGCTTCATAAAGGGCTCCGAGAGCACATGCTGTATTTCAATCACTATTCAACCAGACAGCTATTTCTGTCTCATATTGATTCTTTTGCCATTGACAGTTTGTCAGGTCAACTTGCAGTAATCTATGAGCTGTCTGTGTTAGAAAAAAATCAGAACCCTTGCAATGATGCCTTCACGATGTGGAATACACACCTACATCCAGCTTCATTCAGCACAACCAGAACAAGCCGATCAGAACGGAGCCTGTGTGAGCGTACCTGTGCTCAGAGGTCAGAGAGGGACACTAGAGTGATAGAAGTCCAGGGAGAGGAGATTGGGTCCAGGGAAGAGTGGAGAGGAGAGAAGGAAAGTGAAATGGAGGGTTGATTTAGGAATTCTGTGCATCTATACCTGCAGGGGTGAGAACCAGCGCCTGCAGGATGTCCGAGAGAGAGATGATGCCCTCGATGCTGGAGTTATCATCCACCACTACCAGCCTGTGCACCTGCAGGATTCACACGCACACACACAAACAAGTGCCACAAACACAATCAGGGGCCGTTTGATATCCATCTGGTGCATGTTCATATGGAAACACACAAAAAATAACTGAAATGAAAACCATTCCATAGTAAACTCAAACCTCAGATAGAGTTTTTCAGTGTTTTATTTGCATTGTAGTGAATCTCTGGCATGTTGCCGATTAACACAGAGAATACATTTGAATCATAAAAAGGGACAGAAAAAGCATTTATATAAGTGGCAAGCATACTGTGCTGCATTTCCCAAAAACATTGAAAGCTTAAAGGGTTAGTTCACTCAAAAATGAAAATTCTGTCATTAATTACTCCCCCTCATGTCGTTCCAAACCCATAAGACCTTCCTTCATCTTCTGAACACAAATTAAGATATTTTTGATGATATCAGAGAGCTACCTGACCCTCCATAGACAGCAACACAACTGAAATGATCCCAGATCCAGAAACATAGTAAAAACATCGGTAAAACTGTCCATGTGACATCAGTGGATCAACTTCAGTTTTGCGACGCTACGACAATACATTTTTTGCGTAAAGAACTCTGTGGTACTCTCTAAAGTGGCAGAAGATGTAAGTCAGGGGAGGAGAATGGTTGAGTAAATGATGTTATTTTTCTTTTCTTTGTAGTATCCTCCTAGCATCGCAAAAGTGAAGTTGATCCACTGATGTCACATGGACTGATGTTTTTACCATGTTTCTGGATCTGGGATCATTTCAGTTGTGTTGCTGTCTATGGAGGTCACTGATATCACCAAAAATACCTTAATTTGTGAAGATGAACAAAGCTCTTATGGGTTTGGAACGACACAAGGGTGAGTAATTAATGACAGAATTTTCATTTTTGGGTGAACTATCCCCTTAAATCATTTTTTTGTAAAACTATTACTCAGGGACCAATTCCCTCTATTAACTAGTTGCTTATTAGCAAACATATTATTAGCATATTGACTGTTTATTAGTACTTATTTACAGCACATATTAAATGCTAGGGCTTGAGAATCCGAGAGCACTAGAGGGCTTAGATGCTTTATTCCGACCCAATACATAAACTTAGGCAACTACCTTATGAAGTACTAATAGGCAACAAATGAATTAGGAGCTGTAAAAGTTGTACTCATTAGTTGGAGAATTGGACCTTAAAGGGATACTCCACACCAAAATGAAAATTTTGTCATTAATCACTTATCCACGTCATTCCAAACCTTTATTTAAGATATTTTGGATAATCTTAATTTTGGGGTGGAGTACGCTTCAAACCAAAATGTGACCAGTTCTTTATTATGAAAAAGTCTAAACTGTTTCAGGTGGGACTTCTTTTCTAGTGGCTGTGCTATCATGTAAACAGTGTTTTGTTTTTTGCTGTTGGTAAATCTCACCTCTGCTTTGACAATCCTGTCCACTATAGTCTCCACGGTCTCGTGTCGATTACACTTCATGACGCCCTCAAAGTACTGTGAGCGATGCAGCAGCGCCTGAGTCACGGTGATGTCCAGATTATTGTAGGTCTTCTCAGCAGCCAGGTTCTACACACACCCACAACACTAATGAACACACAGCCACGCTACAGCAACCTTCACAGACTGCCAAATACACAACTCAGTTTATATCTCCAAAAATGTATCAATAATAAACATATCAATATTATAACCAATAATAAATGAATAAACATTTAATGTGAGCAACTGTTGGTCTGAACATGGAGACTTTTGTACTAACAGGCCTTGTTAATGACAAGAAGGAACTTTGCTGTAAATTGTTAAAATCATTTGTTAATAAATTGATACATTTAAATAATGGATACAAATGGGTTATGAATTGTGGACTACTTATAAGTGTTTCATGAATAGGTTCCAACAACTACCAGTATAATTTCTTTCTTTCTTTCTTTTTTAATAATGTGAATACTTTTGTTCCAAACAAAGTGCCAGTAAAGACATGTTACATACTATGTTACAACAGATTCGTATTTCAAATAAATGCTGTTTTTTAAACTTTCCATTCATCAAAGAACCATGATAAAAAAATGTATCATGGTTTCCACAAAAAATATCAAGCAGCATAACTGTTTTCAACATTAATAATAATAATAGTGTTGTATTAGAATGATTTCTGGTGGATCATGTGACACTGAAGACTGAAGTAATGATGCTGAAAATACAGCTTTGATCACAGGAATATATTACACTTTCAAATAGAAAACAATAATTTTAGATTGTAATATTATTTCACATTAGTTGTTTTTTTTTCTCAAATAAACCAAACTATCAAATAAATGCAGCCTTGGTGAACAGAAGAATTTCTAGAATCTTACTGACCATAAACCTTTGAACGGTAGTGTATTTGTGTAAAAACATGCGCTCAAATCTAATTGATAAAACTAGCGTGGTAACTTTAAGAAGTATAACTTACAATGACATCAAATTTGGAGTAAATGTCCACAACCTTTCCTTTGGGAGAAAAAAAAAATGGAAAGCAATTATGAGAAATCTGATATGTAATTTTTGTTACTAAACAGGGCTTGACAGAAGACTAATTCCAGTATATGAACTGACAGGAAAGTTAGCAGTAAGTGCTGTTACCTGTAACGTCCACCACCGGCAGGGCAGACACTCTCCTCTCCACAAACATGCCCAGTGCTTTAATAATGGGTGTATCTGGGTGAATGAAGGCGATGTTGCTGTATGTGCCAATGCCCAGCTCCTCCAGAGTCTGCCTCATGAAGGCTGGTTTAGGCATCTCACACACCTTCAAGATAACACACCATCAGCATGACTCAGAATGATTAACACTCTTCTGTAACCTTTTACTAGTTTGATTTGTTCACAACAACTACTAATGATCGATGTATGCTAACTGTATGCATAAAATGATCAGTAAGCTAAAAGGAGGTAATATACTCACAAAAAGCTGCAGAAACTTGAGGATCCTCTTGTGTGTGAGGATATAGAGAGCGTTTCCAGTGACTGGATCGATCACTGGCAAACGATGGATCTTATTTTTGATGAGTGAGTAAACAGCATCAAATATACTGAGAAAAAACAACAAAGAGTTACAAGAAACCAAAAATGTTCAAAAATGCTCTGCATAGCAGATAATGTCACACGTGGTCTTGGTTGACTCATCTGAAATAACTGCTGAATTTGTTTCTAGATAAATTTGAGACAACGTTCCCAGAAAGCAAAGAGTGGATAAAGCACTCATGTAATGAAGAGGATAAACACAGTCTAATAAAATAGGACCAAATGTCTCACCTTGCATCTGGAGATATGTTGACTAAGGGTTTAAAAGTTTCTTGCAGGTACAATTCTGTTGGTATAAGCAGAAATAAAAAAGTCAAAGCCTTTTAAACTAATAATATATATAAATATATCCTCACCTTTCCAAACTTTTACTTAACTTTCCTTGTAATTTTTTTCATAAAGGACATGGGTGTGTGAGAATATACATTTTGGGTGTACAAAATGTGTTCAGTGAATAATTTAAAATATATATAAAGGCAAATGAGTGCTAGCAGTGGTGAAGCGAAAATGCTGAAAATATTTACCTCTCCAAGTCTCAATTTTATGCTCCTCCAGCTCATATATTTGCACCTGAGGCATGTAACACAAAATATGACTTGAAATTGTAAAATGGACAAATAACCTTCCTCTTAGCTAAACATTCATTTAATTGCATGCAATGTCTTTAACAAGCTGAGGAGAAATGCCATGACAAAACACATTTATTTTTTTTAAGAATTAGCACTTTTAAAGCCATTAAGGCCTAGAAGACAAGGTAGACCTTATTTCTGGCTAAACCCCCTCGAACCAGCACTAAGCAAAACGACAGGCAGTGTTTGTGTTTCTGTTATGTCTGAAAGCTTACCAGCGGTGATTTGTAGTATCTGTGCAGTATGATGATGAAGTCCGTGATGGTTAACATTCCTATTGAGAAAACATATCATTAGAGGAAAACCATGCTGACTTATATCTGGGCTCACAAAGAAACTGTGCCTGCAGAATTAGCAAAATATGCACGTATTATTTGTTGGGTTTATTCATGGGTTCTAGTAAAATATCAGCACAAAAAAAAAAAAACATCAGAAAATTTCATCTATGCCTGCTTTTAAATATCCTTAACAATCCAGAGAGGAAGAAAGCAGCAATGAATTTCCACCAATTTGGTACATGTTATTGTTAGCTGCTTACCTAAGCATGTCCAATTATGTTACAGGTGAACAAATAACGGCCTGAAGCAATGCTTTTAATTGATTACTGATTAAGTTTTTTTTAACAATAATGTCAAGACGGGCAGTTAAATGGACTCGCAGGATTAAATGAGTTCAACTTTTTCTGTCTGCCTGATCTACAAAACACAACTCTAATGAAAAGAATGACAGAAATGCGGATGAGAGCATGCGTGTGAGTGTGTGTGTGCACGTGCACGTGCATGTGTCGCTGCTCACCCACAAAGCTTTGCTTTTTAGTTTCCCACAATGGCGCAGCTCGAACTCCATTAGCAACCAAGGCAAAGAAAGCTTTCTTAACCTACCAGAGAACAAAGGATTCACATTACAATACCTTTCTTTTAGGTGCCTTTAAAAAACTATTCTGGAGGAACTGGTGGTGTGAGCCAAAAATCACAAGAGACACAATGAGCTGGGTGCACAAATGTCCGCACCTGCCAATGACAAACAACTGGGAAACTTAACCTTAAACAACTCTTAATTAATAAATAATAGATTTAAACAAACTTGCATAGCAACAAACAAGCACAATTATCAATTGTGATGTTTACATCAACATAAAATGTACAAAATGAAAATGAATTATTTTTTTCTCCTCTGCATTTTCTTCAGCTTAATTGGGAAAGGAGCTTAATAAATAAAAACGTATTATTAATATTATTGAAATTTTCTTTTAAAGGTTTAATGCAAAGAGTATGCCATATATTAAGCATCCTAGACAAACGTGAGGTAGATGACAAAGATGTTAGAAGACATTTGTGTTGCTACTTTATTTTTTAGTAGATTCTGATTGATTTAAAATGCCCATGTTACATATATTATAAGCAGGGGATTCATTCTTCATCTGACTTAAATTATATGATTTCTATCAGTTTTATTTACTCACATTCTGCACATTTTGAAAACATTTGCTCACGTTTGGTACATTTTTCTCACAAATTTTCTAAATTTTTGACCGTCCCATCAGTTCTGCATTAAAAATGAACTTGCATTTCAATATAAATGCAGCTTTGTAAGATTAAATTATTTCTAACTCATAAACTTTGCTTTTTTTATATCACAATCCAGACAAGCATAACACTTCCTCGTTTCAGAAACTTTCATTCACAAACAAGTACATCGGTCTAAACATGAAAGATCTTCCAAAGAGACTTTATTTCTTCGGACTGGCCCTCAGCCAGAAGAAAGTCAACAGGTTAATAGGTTATAAGGGTGTGTTAGCCCTCAGATCTAACAACGGCACATACCTGCATATGATTACTGTTTAACTCTGACAAACCTAGCTTTATGACTGCTTCCCATACACTTCAAAGAGATCCCATCCATTTCAGTCCCCAACTAAGATTTATTTACTGATGAAACATTAACCACAATCACTTATACATCATGTGTTTAAACTACAACTAGGAAGCAAAACTGAAAGAGTGTCTGTGGCTCATACTATAACTTGTATGGTCAGAAAAGCATGGTTATGCATGGTTAGTAATATCTATAATGTTCAAAATATGCAACTTTATGCTTCTATGGAATGATCTATGCAATATACAATATTGTATCCCACTGTGCAATGTGTTCAACTTGACCATTTCCAGTGTGACATTTGAAATGTGCATCATGAAATAATTCTTAAATTTCATATACTATTTTTTAAAACAGAATGCAGTATACAGAGTAAACGGAGATTAGCATGCAGTATGTAGTAAGATACTCTCCCATTCTGAATCTTTTCACTTTCTGTTCTTGTGCTAGACAACAGAAAACATTTAAGTTGTACCTGTAATGTAGTGTCAAAGACCACTAGTTTGGAGCTGGTGGGGATGAGGTCATAGCACTTGTGGGATTTCATAAAGCGCATGTAAATGTCACTGTCTGGCTCTTCAGCAGCTGAAAACGAAGAAATCACTAGAATCATTAGCAACAGAGTCATTAGTCACCTATATCTAAATTTTAAAAATGTGACATGTTTTGCATAAATCTTTAAAATCAATTCAATTTTTAATACAATATACAATGCAATTATGTTATGAATTATACCTATTACAACTCATACAAAAACAGGCTACTAAATACAACAAACTTATTTTTAAGAACAGGCTGAAAATCTTATTTAGTCACAGACCATAAACTTGCAAAGAGCTTATGAAATAAAACAAGCAAGCAATGCAACACATAAATATGTGCATTTACCTTCATTATCAAGTTCAAGTTTTTCCAGCATGCCTTCAGCAAGTACGAAGCTCTAAAACACAAAGACACGGGCTGATGATTTCATCAACAATCACTTACTTCCAGGTAGACCCTATTAGATCCTATGAAGTGGTAGCGTCCATTTTTAAAATCTGCTTATCTTCAAACAAGCAGTCTGGTCACCACATAGAAAGCAGAGTGGTCTTAAACGTGTAATGTTCTCCAGGCAGAACTTTCACTAAAGCATTCATTACGCGCAGTGGTGAAATATTAATAGACGGACACCCCCGCAAAGGTGACAGTGGAACATCCCAATCTGTCTGCTTCACGAGCGCAGAAAAACGACGCGCAGGTAGAGTATCCCACATCGTTTGGAGCGTATAATGTCAACACTGGGTCTGAAGGGATAACTTGGCCTCTAGCTATCTCTGTCGCTCTCTGCTGGACGACGAAACGAAAGTGTAATGCGAATTGACTGAATCACCCGCCGCGGCTTTGTCTCAAAACCTAGCGAGACTCCTACAGAGTTAGCATTTTAAACACCAGGAGCGCCTGAGCCAATATACACGGATCACAGTTTAAGTCTCAGGAAATAAGGTACTTTCTGTTTTAAGGTATTTAATCAAACCAGCGAATCTTCCAAAATCCCAACATAAGCCTGGCTGTTCCCGCCAAAATAATAATAATAAATAAATAGCGTACTCAAAGTAGAGTGGTTTCGTCCAAAACGTACACGTGGTCCTGTGGAAAATCACCTGAGACTCTTAAGTGCATTTAATTTGTCTGTAACGTCCAACACACACGATTGATAGGTGGAAATTATACTTCAAACATTATTTTTGAAATTAAATAGCTGACTTCCTAAGGTAGCTCATACATAGCTAGTATTTTATTTAACCTAAATACTGTTAAATCTATCAATGCCGTGTAGTGATTTTGGTAAACAAGTACGCTAACTTTTGCAAAAACCAAAAGTTTTTTAACTTTAACTTTTGCATCTAGCTTGGGGGTGTCATAATTGGTTTAAAAGTAAAATCATTGCCTATTAATAAATCACAATTAAGAAAATAGTTGCTGCATATTCACAGCTTGTTTAGGTTATAGATTTTAGAATGTAAATTTAATATTTTTTAAATACATCAATAAGCACATTTTAAGATTTCATGCACCTAAAAAGTAGAAAAAATAAAATCAAATAATTAATATATATATATATACAGTACCGTTCAAAAGTTTTAGAACAGTAAGATATTTAATGGTTTTTAAAGATGTTTCTTCTGCTCATCAAGGCTGCATT
>JAUCMR010000051.1:2063031-2073716 GCA_032357425.1 Enteromius argenteus
CACAGAACACACATATACTATGCAAACAAAAACATTTATTTAGGATGTGATTGTTCACAATTAATTGTTTGACAGCACACTATTTTTATTAATTAATTTAGAAATCATTAACCTTATTATTCTTTAAGCAGGTGCTGTTAAATAATGTACAAAAATAGGATTAAACAGCCATTTAATTTATGACTGTGTGAGTTATATTTTACTCTGCCAGACATTCTTGATCCACACAAAGGAAGACAAAATGGACTCTCTAATCTCTTATTCAATGGAAGCAGACTGGGAACAGGATCAAACATTAGTTGGTTTTGTCAGCTGATGCCTTTTTGTCGGGCCTGAAACACATCACTGTGGGGGGCGATGCCAAAGTTTAGTCAACTATTCAGCACTCATTTAACTGACTTAAAAGAGTAGTTTTCTTTGAACAAAGAAAACACATTTGTTTTCAGACATTTCACTCAAAAAGAATGACCAAATGCAAAAAAAACCTAGGCATGCATTTGGGCTGTGTTAACCTTGACTGAGTGGTGAATTCATTTTCAAAACTCACCCTTTGTGTATCTCAGCTCCTCCAACTAACATGCCAAGTGACGTGAGTTAGCAAAGCAATACTTTGAGCGAAAGCACACAATGGCGCGTCTACATGTCCAAGGTTTCTGATTCATTATCAGTTTGCCACCAAAAAAAATATTTGTTGTACACTTTGAGGAAAAGGTTAAAAAATGAACCTTTTGAGGTTCCTGGAGATTGCAACTGTGAGGGAACCTTAAAGGTTCATTTCTGAACCTTTTTTGAAAAGGTTATAATTGGAACCTTTACTTAAAGGTGCATTAACGACCCTCATGGGTTCCTTTTTTAACCTTTTTCTAAACAGCAATAACATAGTCATTATTATTATTATTTATGTTATTATTGTTGTTTTTATTATTATATTATTATTATTATATATTACTAATCCAATTTCACTATATAGACAGAACACCATGATTGTCCATAAACTGTTTAATAAATATTTATTACAAACAAACATAAATAAATCAACACAATGCATTTCTATATATACACATTCATTTAATAAAAAATCATAATAATAAAATAAAAAATATATATAAAGACCATTGTGGGTGGCATATTAATTTTAGCATCATGATACATTAAACCGTTTTCAATGAATGTCAGGTTGTCTCTCAAATTTGAAGCATATTCAGTGTAGAGCTGTGTTCACATCGTTTATTTCACAGACATCCTTCTCCACTTCCATCATTATTTCTAGAAGAGACTCTGCATCCAAGACATGTCCCTTTATGAACAGCACAGGTTTGGGGGTGTATAATTCCAAAACAAGGAGAAAATAATGTTAGACTATAACTATATTAACTATACTATATTTAGTAGTTAAAGTTTTTTTTTTTGATGAGTCAGTAATAAATAATACAGGCTTTGAAAAGAAAGATAAGGGGCAGTGTAAGCTATATTGTCATTATAATAAAGACTGCCTAATAGAGAGGGTGGCAAGTGGTCATGAAAAACTAAAATAAGCAAATCAGTGATTTATTACCTTTGTGTCACAAATCAACAGATTTGCTTTTCTTTGTGCAACTCAGTAACAATATCTACCCCCACTGCTCTTCTTCGGCACTCGTTGATCACTGTGTGTGACGCCAGACTCTGTGACATTTAACCCGAATGACCTTGGCCTCTTTTGATGCAAATCTTGAACAGATAAATCCTCCATCTATAAAATAAATAAAAATACATAAAGCATAAAACATATACATAAAGCATGCTTACAAAATAATAAAAATGTTAGTATTGAAGTATCACTGTATTTTAGCAAACCTACCTCTACAATGGTTGCTTGATTGACTCCTGCTGTTTTCTTACTTTGCTGAACCTGCAACAATTTCAATTGGTTTCCTCAACATTATTCAAGTGGTGATCTTTCTTCTTCGTTTGTTTTTAAGCACAATCTCTGCCAGTTTTTCCTCTCAAGAACTTTTATTTAGTAACAAGTGCTGAAGACACCTTGTTTCGTTTGCCTGTTGTATACCTGAAAATAGAGAAAAACATTTTACCCTCATCATTCTCTAAAATTATAAACTTACTGCACTGTGAAAATTAGCAAGTACAGGTGCACATCTAATCAAACAGACTTTGTCCTGTCAAAATTGGGGGTTTTTTGTGCTAATATGTTGCTACTACCAAGCAGTATGCTGTCTGAGATTGGTCCAGGTGAAATATCAATAGGAAGTCCTACAAAAAGTTTGCAGAAAGGTGCATGATAGTATGGTAAAAACTGCTGAATGATCTGCAAAGATAACAATATAGTTTAGCTAAACATATGTGGACACCTGACCTGACCATCACACCTAATTGTGCATCACATTAAAAAGGGGAAATGCAATGATGCAAGTTGCTGTGTAATAACGATGTCAACCAAATGCATAAATGTAAGAAAATGTTAGTCACTAAGTTCTTCTGTACATCCCATCAAATAATTATAATAGTTAAAAATAATTAGTAAAGGTGCCCACATATTTTTTAAACACAGTAACAACTTACTCATGGAGTCTTTAGGTTTTCTTGTAGTCTTATGAATTTAACTTAATCCTTCATTTTTTGGGAAATATTTAAGGTTTCGTAGTCTCAGGTTCATTAAAATGTCTCCATCAATTCCAGTCTCTGTTAAAACAACAGAAGTCATAAAATTATAGTTATAAAGCTAGAGTTATAAAGGCAGTTGTAAAGTACATACAAACAGAATTAATTCAACATGCTACCTTGATAAAGACAAGGATGTCTCTTTTGAGAATTGATGATAATAGTGTCCTGCTGTCGTCCAGATTCAGTTCAAATGAAGCAATCAATGCAGCTCTCAGCGACATCTGTTGGTGAAAATAATCAATACACAAGTGCTCTGGTAACCAGCAGGCTAATCTTTAGAAAATATCTTCTAAAACATCTGAGAAAAGGTCTTGAGGTGTAGTAACTTTGGTATACGCGGAATAATGAACTCAATTCAGTGGCCAGTCGTCATTCATTAATTATATAACACACAATCATGACATTAGTAGATGTTATTTTTGTAGCTTGGCAAAAAAGGTCATATAGTTTATTTGAAAGGTTTTGTTGTCTTACCTCAGATATTTGTGCTGCTCCACTCCGCTGCGCGCGCTTGAAGGTTACGCAACTTGCGTAGTAAGACCGAAATATTCGGCCTGGTTTAAATGTTTTTGACTGTTTGTTTTTATTCTCAAAATCGAAACAACATAATAATAATAATAATAATAATAATAAAACAACTAGGCCTACTAAGAAATAAAGAAAAAAAAAAATAAATAAATAAATAAAAATGAATCTTGCTGATGAAACCTTACACAACACAGATCATGCTTCACATTTTTCAAGGAGTGCTACACATACATAATGTGTTACAATGACATAAATGTTCCTCAATAATAAAAACATGTCACCAAAGTCTATTTTTGGTCGCAAGAAATTCGAACTCTCAAATAAATACAGAATAGCTTCTTGTTCATTTATGAGCATAAAACTGAATTTGAATTTTTGTGAACTAAAGGTTACTGTGCAATTTAGAGATATGCGAGGTGGTCACGGGGCACAGATGAGACACATTGTTTCAACTCAAGACACAAACATTTTAGTTAAACCTTTTTGATTGCGAGAAGTTCATATTTGCACTTTACATTTTGTTTTGAACTCCAAAGCTTCAATCTCTTCTAAGAGTGTAATTTACTCACCTCAGGTCATTCATGTATCGATTTTTTTTTCTTAAGTAAAACAAGTAAAGACATTTGTTAGCTGAAAGCATGGTTCTTGGTGATTTGTAAAATGTGAGTAAATGCTATACCGGCACTTTAAGAGCCAAAAAAGCATATCAGGCTAGACAAAATGTATACATTGACAATATAATAATACATCCTGACAACATATTGAGGTCTAATGAAGCCAAAAAAATCAGTCCGATCATTATTAGCTGTAAGCCTGAGGTAAACAGGGAGGTCCAGTTCTTTTCTATGAACTGGTTCTACTTGATTCATTTATGTAATTATGCAACAACATAACGTCTAAGCAATTCTATTCTTAAAGTAGCCAATGAAAGTCACCAACATCTTTTTTCTCCAGCATCATATTAAAATTAACTATCACTTTAATGCACATTGACAAAGGTTGTAAATAGTAGGGCTGCAACTAACAATTATTTGATAGTTGTCCGATTATTTATTCGATTAATCGGATAAAAAAGGCCCAATTTTCTTTTTATTTTATTTTATTGACAAAAAACACTATGTTCTGCCCAATGTCCTTCATACAAATGTGTCAGCTGAATGATATGAGAACAGTGCTTCATTTATTAAACCACCTGTCAATAAAGATAAAACAAATATTTTAGGAATCTGTCAAAAAAAAAGTCTAAGTCTAAAAATGTTATTGTTATTTACTGGGCAAAAAACAAACTAAGTAGGCTCGTATTTATTCACATAATAACAAAAATGTCCTCCTATGCCTTTCATGCCTTGCTGTTATTGTTTAGGTACATTTTGGCTGTAATTTGATATCTGAAAAAAAAAAAGAAATGTCCTGCACTTTCACTTTGATCAGTCACATCTGTCATTTCTTTATCTTGTAAAAGGCGGTTATGAAGCCTCTAATTTATTTATGTATATATTTGACGCGACCGGCTGAAATTGGATGTGCACTGTGGGCAGACCCGACTAATCAATAATGAAAATCATTGATTATTTTCATTATCGATAATAACTGATTTTATCGATTAGTTGATCCAGCTCTAGCAAATAGCCTATTCTGTTACAGTGTCTAAATTTAATTTGTTTTTAATTAAGCCTCATAAGAAAGATGAAATTAAAAACTACTTTCTATCCTGAACCCTCACCATGTCATCCATCAAAAGATGTGTATTATACAGTACATAATAAACCACTGCTATAGCAAAACACAATCACAGCAATTAATGAACTGCTCTACTGATCTGTCTTTTGCCATGATGTACAGGTGGTGTTATTGCTGCTGCTAGCTACTCCCCTCCTCAACAAGCTGTTTTAACAAGGACCACAAATGAACATTGCAGTCACTGACAGGCAGACGATGAGCAGAACCTGGCTACCTTACACTATACAGTCCTCATACCCCACTGACAATAGCAAAGTATTACATTCCAGAATATGCCCGAAAAGTCCCACTTACAAAAATTCATTAATGAGCACAGTTACAAAAATGTTTACTGTGGTGCCAGGGATTTTATGGTTTTGTATTGAGGCCAAGATTTTAGATTTCTTCGCTTACAACTCCCTCCCAAACTGTAGCGTATGAACAGAGAGTCCTTTATGAGCGGAGCCAGGACACACCTCTCATACTGTACGCACTGAGATGTTATGAATACTGAGGCAGACAAATAACTGGAAATAATTCATCCTGAAGTTGTGCCCATTAAATGACGAATTAGGTTAAATGTCAGGACAGGAGATTCAACTGCATAAAATATCAGAATCTATGAGTCAATTACTGTTCTGTATGATGTTTTTTTTCTCATGTAAGCCACAAGATTCAAGAGATTGCAACCCAGTCAAAGAGCTACAGTATTGTTCGTTTTCCCCATTGCAGCTTTCCTACACAATATACAAACATGAAGATAGGGGCAGATAATACAAGTAAAACGTTATCAGTATAAGAAAGTGACTTTAAACTATTTTTCTCAAATGGAGAACTGTAAATAATACTGTAAGGTAAAGCAGACGGATCAGTTTTTGTGTTACTCTTAAATTAGATTGACATCTGATATCTCATACCTTTGGAGGGCATCAAAAGAAGACCTTTGCTCTATGGACAACAAATATTTAAGGCCTACATGGTGTGTTATTTACAAGATAGGGGCTGTAGTGAATCATAATGGGTGTTTTGCTCATGAGAAACAGAGAACTTTAGTCATTCTGCAGCACTGGAAGAAGAAAATAAATTATTTTTCAGTGTTTTTATGATTCACGTGAAGTTTATGGCTACAGGCAAAGAGCAATGGTTCAGGATCTCACAAAGTTGTTGGGAGGAGGTAAATTAAATAACTAGAGGAATGTGTTCAGATGTATCCTAAATCTTCCAGGTAAGTAAGCCTGGACAGCTGTGAATTGATTCCTGTGCAATTCATTTGAATAGGATGTACTTTACTTATCCATAAATGTCATGCATATTGACCAAGACAGGCAAAACGTGTTTAAAGAGTTGGACATTTTCAAGCAGGGGTGTCCAATCGCCACACATAGATGATATCAGTATAATTTCCAAAAGCTTGTTAATTAAAACCCGTTTTCAAAAGTTTGTTTTCAGACCACCAAAACTCTGTTGCTCTGTAAATAAATGGCCAAAACGCTTTCCATATTAAGCTGAAAATGGGTGGTGTAAATCAGAATTAATCCTGAATTAGTTGATGCAGGTGTGTTTAATTAGGGTTGGAGCTAAACTGTAAACTCATACCAAACCTGTGTGCTGTTATTTATTCGGTGAAAAACAAAAGGATACGTTTTAAAGTCAGCGTGAAACAAAAATTTCCCTATTTTTCTCTAAGGATCTGATGTCATTTTTAATCAAAATGTCATGGCTGGACTTTCCAGTGAAAACAACAAACCTCTCTCTGGTGACTTTCTAATGATTTAGTCTGTCCCTTCAAGCTCACATTTATCTGCCTCCACTTTTAAGAGCAAAGCCAGCATCTCAACATCCACAAAATCAATGCAAAGCCTCTGTCCTACATTATTTCCCCGTCGATAATCTGTTAAACTCAGATACGTACGTCCCACATTTCTTCGTGACTTTAAAAGGAGAAAATGATATGCAGCTCTTTTCATAAATGACAGTTCACTGTGATTTTCACTATCAAATGCTAAACAGAAATATTGAATCTCTGTATTTTTATTTTTGCGCTTAATCATAAATAATAGCAACAATGTGCCAGGTTTAACATCGTTAGATTATGGCTCACTCAATGGTTTCCACTGAAAACAAAATCATTAATGTGTTTGGAGTAAATAATGACATAATATACATTTTTATGATCTCATTCTTAAGCAGCAGGGTGTCTGAAAATATTACTGCCAGCCATCCCTTTTGAAAACCCGAGAAGAGTCTAGTGCATGCTAAGAAAACAAAATTGCAGGATGGCTTACTTATTATCACCAAGAAAGACAGAATATCAGTGTCATAACTTTAACTTATCTTTGTTTTGAGCAGATGCCCTTGAATGGCATTCCATAAAGCAATAACATACAGACCTGGCCTTGATGTTAATTATACAAGCAGAATCAGAGAGAGCTTGCATTTACGGCATGTAACGCTATGATGAGTCACGGCTGAGCGCACTCTTACAGCTGTTTCCCTCACTTCCTATTTCAGCTTTCTACAGCCAGGCTCAAGCAATAGCATGGCGTACCAAAGCATTTCTAATTCAAGCCTACGAGCGTACTTTTGGCGCAGTTCCCTCGAAAACGTTCAGGTTTGTTGTCGTACGCGAGCAAACGCAGGCCTGCTCGAGCACAGCTTACACACGCGTTCATGTTTGCGACACGCGTTCGCGTTGGTGCGAAGCGGGGGGGAGGGTTTGCAACTCATGTTTTGACAGCTCAAGCAGAACTGATTTCATACTAAAACTTTTACGCTTCGCGCGACTGTAGCAAGAAAAAAATACGCATTAATTAAGGAACGTTTGAAATTTGAGCTCTATAAGTTGCAATAACTTCTAAAGCGACAATGTAACAAAGACGTTCTAAAAATGTAACACCTAGCTTCCAAAAATGCATTAGAACGCTTGAAATGTAACTTAATGGAGACAATGTGTAGAGACGCTGTACTTTAAAAGCAGTAAATGTATCAAACGCGTTCCACACACCCACGCAACGCTCGCGCGGAATTGCCAACACAGTAAAGTTATTAAATATAAACTGCGAAAATAGACTCACGGGCATGTTTAGGCGCAGAGTTCGCTTTTTCTTTGAGGATTTCTTTGCAGAATCCTTTTTCTTGGAGTCCATCACTGTACTTCCCATTTTCCCCGCAGTCAGAATTCTACTCTTAATATTTTTGGGGAGGAAGGCGTTCTCCGCTCGCGAAACTATTCACGCCAGTTTAGCGATGAAATCCGTAGCCTGAATTTTGCAGAAGCTCGTCTGACTCAAAACGAGCACATCCCGACACTCCAGTTCCTTATCAGTGTCACTGCGCCGTGGAGGACATCCGCATTCATCTCCGCTGCTGTCATGGGTTCGAGTCCCGCGCTGGAGACTGCGCACACCCTCCTGCTGCTGAGAAGTGAAGCTTATTGATCTCAGACTTGCTTATCTCGGAAGTCTGACTTTTGCAACATGTGTACGAAGCTTGGTGTCAGGTGACCTCCACTAACAGTGTCACTTTCTCTCCGTTACAGCTGCAAGTTAAGGCCTGACAAAATGACTGCATTTTTTTTTTATTTAACAAAGATATAATCGTGTCTGTATGTGTTTTTATGATATAAGCTATTACATTATAACATTTGTAAATAAATAAATAAAAAAACAGCAATTGTTAGTAAAGCTAGTTAACCCAAAAACGCAAAATAACTCACCCTCATGTATTCCAAACCGGACTTCTGTTTTTCTGTGAAGCATAAAATATATGCTTCATATATATGAAGTTTAATTTCAAAGTTATTTTTCTCCACTCAAGAACACTGAAGTCAATATTACCCGAAACGTTTTGTCTCTTAAAGGGATAGTTCACCTTAAAACGAAATTATGGATTTTTTAAAAATGTCCTTTCATGCATATTATAACACAGCTCTAAGTGAATAAAAACATCCTGCAAAGTTTTAAATCTGAAATTGCACCGTGTGTAAAGTTATTGTCTCAAAAGAAAGAGTCAACTCTAAATCATTGAAAAAAGTCGTTTTCAAAAAGAGTCCCAAGCGCTGATCTATAATAGAATAGTCATTATATATAGATAAGTGGTCCCAAGCCGTTTCATGTAGATGTCAAAGTAAAATATTAGCATATAGCTTGTGCACTTGTTGCACGCGCAGACCTGGGATTGCTTGATTTCGGGTTGGTCTGAATTAAAATGCAAATTAATTTCACTAGGTTTCAGTAGAACTAAAATCAAATGAACCTCATGCAAGACCCACATCCAAAAAACCGTCTCACTCATCATATAAAGGCAAACAGAAACATCACTTGTGTCAAATGAGTCTAATTTATATTGCGTAAGCTGTTTGCTAAGTTGGCATGCTTTAATAGATACCAGATCTGGTCCTCAAATATAAAAAGTGCCTGTAGTTCAAGATGTTTTATTTGAGCAAAAGTCATTAGTGGAGTGCATACTACAGTCTGTAGGGGGCGCTACTGCACTGCATCCTGAATACCTCTATTCCAGTATCTCATGTGTTCAAACTACTCACCCACATACCACTTCCTTGCTTACTGAGAGAAAATCTTACTGATATTGGTATATGTGAAGCATATCTGAAAAAGCTGGCTGATACTTATTCTTTCAGAGACCTACAAAATAGCCTGGTTGGACGTGTGGCACACTTTCAAATAAAGCATCAAACTAAGTGGCATTTGCAAACCAATGATACTATATGTATCAGTATATCTACTGCTTCATCATCTTCTACAATCTAGCAGCTGGTTATCTGCTCAACACTTTCAGATTGAGTCGATGTGGTTATTCTGGAGGCCCTTGACTGACGTCTGACTTCATCCTGCTGTTCGAGAAGCCTCTTTTGTGTTTGTGTGCGAAGACATTATCATCCTGGAATACGGGATCATCATAAAGGAACAGTGTTTGAATAATTGGGAGCAGCTGGTCCTGTAAAATAGCCTCATATTGCTGGGCTGTAATACGACCCTGTAGAGCAATCATCAGACCTAATGACTGCTGTGTCATTATGGATTCTCTGCCATGCTTAATACCTGGAAGCAGATACTGTATTGTGAGTTATACGTTATATTAAAATAACTACGTAAAGTGCAATCAATATGTGACACATTTAGGAAATAACAGGCTTACACAAATCGTTTAACAATTCTGCATTGTGACCGATGATACACTAGACTCATCAATTTGGATCCAAATATAGTGCAAACTGAATTTAGTGTACTCAGACAGTGTCTCTTATGTTTCATATCCTACAGTGATGATTTCTTCTAGTTCATTAGTGTGTAATATTGCTCTTCAGAGCATAGTGGCTGTGTTGATGTATAGTTTATTTGATTTTCTGTGGCCCAGTCATGTAAAATTGACTCTCTGTCCACAGGTTCCAGTCTTTCTTTCTCTCTCAGTCCCAGAAACACAAGCTGCATTCTGATTCTCAGGGCCCCTATAGTGATCACTGCTCCTTACTCACTCATCAGGGGATATCTACAGGTGTTCACTTCACTTGAACAAGTTGATTGATCGATTATCAAAGAATCCTGAAAAAAGAATCTGTAGGATATGAAACATAACATTGTCAAAGTACATTAAAATCAGTTTTCAGATCCAATGAAGATATAATTGCATAATAAATGTAAACTACAGTTGTGTGTGTGTGTATATATATATATATACACCCAGTGAGGTCAATAAGTATTTGATCACCCTGTGATTTTGCAAGTTCTCTTACTTAGAAATCATGGAGGGGTCTAAAA
>JAUCMR010000051.1:2081891-2108512 GCA_032357425.1 Enteromius argenteus
CCACAAAGACTTGCAATTCTACCTGAGCATAAAGAAACATGAAAATATGTTAAGAACATCTCTGTTAAGGAAAACTACATTTTATTATATATACTGAGTATTTATTTATTATTTTATATATTTATTATATTATATTCAGGGATTTAAATTACCTTTTTTTGGTCAACATCCAATTTGGCTAATAAATTCTTAAGTTACTGGCTCTTCATAACTTATACTAGCCAAAAAACAAAAAACAAACAAACAAACAAACAAAAAAAAACAAAAACATGGAAATAAACCATATAAAATCATAAATAATGTTTTTATATTTTAAACATGTTGAATACCCGCCACAGCTGATTTTTACCTGCATTTGGCAGATGTTAATTTCAAACCCTAATTATATTATATTAGATTATTATGTGACCTGGGCCAGATGTACTTTGCATTCTACACTGCTTCAATTAACAGACACAGGTTTGTACAGCTGACAGAATGAGACATCAGATATGTCTCAGTGATTTAGCTGTTTTTATGCCTGTGTGGTTTTAAAAAGCTTGGCAGGGAACTGGAAGTGACACAGGATCAGCTGTGGCTCTGTTAGATGACCACACAACCGTGCCAGAGGGAGAAATGCCAATAACACAGGCTTTAAAGAGACATTTTTCATTAAGATGCTCTTAGAGGAATGACAGAAACTGTAGTCACTCGAGGCACATCGGAATCCCTTAAATCTTGTCTTTTTCAGTCAGTCTGGCCATTTCAGTCAGCTTTTGCCAATGTGCATCAGATGGGTGAAAAGATCAAACATTCTTCACGAAGCGTCTCGTGTGCACAGACTCACCTGGATGCGAGAGTGTGCCAGATACACGTTTGTCTTCCAGTCACTGGTCAGCCGGCGGTACTGAGATGACTTCGAGTGCACAAAGTGCTTGCTGTGAGATGATCCGCTCTCCGCTACCGTTGAGTTCTGGATGCAGTGAGATGTTCTGGACCACACCGAGAGGATCTTCAGCCTGCGAGGAGACGATGACAGTAGCAGAGAAAGAAAACATTATTTCTGTTTCTTATTTCAGCAGCAAATTTGCATGTACATCCCTGAAATACGACTGATATTTGCACAAGGGAATTTTTTACCTATGCCCTTTTTGCCCTCAAGTTCCTCACACAGATCGTGCTCATATTCAGAAAAATTTGCCTACGCTATTGGCCTATGACAATGGACCCGTTTCCAGGGTTTCTGCAGGCTTTATGAAGGTAAATGTAAGATTGGGTAATGCAATTCTAAGACCCATTAAAGTAATCAAAAACAGTAATAAAGAAAGACCAATTTAAGTAATAAATCAAAGGGAACAACACATCAGTATGTTTTCTAAATGTAAATGTCTAGAGATGTATTAGCAACAGTTTTAAATACAGCTTCAAACAATTCCTCCATTCATATTTTAATCAATTACACAAACAAAAATAGCTTAACTTTTACTGTATCTTCTGGTCATACTGCGAAAACATTCTTGTCTTGCTTTCATTTGAACAAAATGAGATTGTTAAATCAGAAACAAAATGACTTGAGAAAGTTTTGTATTCTGAGAAATTAATTAAAATGAAGAGTGTTTTCAATTAAAACAAGAACTAATCTGCCGATGGGGTCAGAAAAATCAGCTCAATTCAAGAGGAAAACAAGTTTTCAGACCCTATTGACAGATACCAGTTTATGTTTAAAGCATAAACTCAATTTCATTCAAT
This sequence comes from Enteromius argenteus, assembly GCA_032357425.1. Classification (NCBI taxonomy): domain Eukaryota; kingdom Metazoa; phylum Chordata; class Actinopteri; order Cypriniformes; family Cyprinidae; genus Enteromius; species Enteromius argenteus. The sequence goes on from JAUCMR010000051.1 coordinate 2,083,620, forward strand.
TTTTCATACAACAAGGCTTTAACAATCTTCATTTTGCATCTCAAGTAAAAGTATCTTGACTTTTTTGAACTAGAAAACAAGACAAAATGCAGTGCAAGCAACATTTAATGCCACAAGTTTAATCAACACTTTCTGCCACACTTTAAGACCTTTATAGCATTCATTTAAAGAGGCTCAAATTATGACCAGCAATAACTGATTTTACTCATGCAATTTTGCTGAAAATTTGTTGATGTGACCCACACCTTCATTTTTCACAACGCTGAAACCTGTTTTTCCAATATGCAGCTACTGACCTCTCATGATGGGGGCACGTCTGTAACTCAGAACGAGCGCAGCCAGATGGATTGATGGACAGTGGAAGCATCAACAAGGGATTACGTCCATAACGGAATCGATACCTCGAGCACGCCTCCACACCCGGCAACTACAATACAGTGACACATCAACCAACCGCTCATAACTGGACATCTCACTCTACAGTATGCACTGAGTGATACTAAGGTTGACTGTACTTACCGATTCTGCAATGCGGGTGACTGCTGAGATGGTGAGCCCAAACAGGTCCTCTCCCTTCAGATAGATGGGGAAGAGTCTCAGCATGCCTGTCTCAGACCTCCTCTCAGCCACGGGCCCAAGAACCTTGTCCCAGACTCCTAGAGTACACACAAACAAATAAAAAACCATGATGTCACTGTCAGGTAGGACTGGTAAGATTATTTTTGACTGGTTTAAATGAGAGATACACAATCACACTGAAATGTAAATGATAGGGTGATACTGAACTTCAAAAAGCTGCAATTTAATTAGTTGAAATAAATGTATGGGGTGCATGTGGATATATTGGGGCAGTTTTGTCCTCTATTACACATTCAGAGTGCATATGGGGCTCATAAAAGTGTTTTTTTGTGGTTTCAGGGTGATTTGAAATATGTGCAACAAAAAGGCATCAGAGTCCACTTTAATGTTCAGTTCAATGTTCATTTTAGATTTGATCAACTGAAAGTGCTTTGATTCTCTTCTTTTAAAGTGGACATTAAAGTTACTCTTTTGGCAGTAGTTTGTGGGCAAAACACAAGGCATTGCTTGCATGTTTTTTCACCCTGTTGAATATGAAAGCTGTTTTAATATGATTTTATGTCTTGTTATTGTTTTTATCATCTCATAGTTCAGACGACTCATACATTTATGAAAATAAAAATATACCTGCTCATCATTTTGATGCTTAAGATTCTTAAGCTGAAGCAGACATTCACTGAAGACTTAATGGCCATTATTATTAACTTCTTATTAACAGAACAGGGTAACTGCAAATTTAAAATACTGTTTTAGATGATTAACATACTGAAATTGGTTTATCTATTAATATATCAATCAATTTGTATTTTCTTCCTTTCCAGGGTGAACCAAAAAGTTAAAATTCAGTTTATGCTGAATGATATGCCAGATACAGTCTAAATGACCAAAATAGCCTTTTTAACAAAAAAGAAAAGTTAAACTTATGCATAATTCAGGACGTTTAATTATATACAAGCCTGAAATACACCCTGGTTTTTATTTTGAAATTTCTAGCTTTGCCTATTTTCAGCTGCTCATGAAAAAAGTGATGAATATAAAATACACACTCTTACAACCACTTACAACATAAACACAATAAAGTAATCACTGTCATAATTCATCAACAGCAATCTATTGGCAATGCACATGATTCACAGACTACTCTGAAAAGACAAGCCTGTCAAACATGCAATATCTTTAATTTCATTAAATCATATCTATTTGAGACTGAATCATCTTATTAAGCGTATTGCAATTTCAGTTTTTCATTCCCAAATTTAAGGCCTTTTAAAATGATAATTATACCACTTCAAATATTTAAGACTTTTTATGACTCTGAATTTGATCAAAGTGAATTCCGTCAGCTTTTATATCAGCATATGTGATTTAATGAATTCAGTGGAGACTGTACCTTTAGCAGAGGTGTCAGTCAGCACCAGATCCTCGTAGCCCTGCTCAATGACGCGGATGCTGAATTCGGGACGGCCTTCACGCTCTTCCACAGAGCAGACGTAGCGGCAGCGCTTCTGGCCATGCCTCATGCTCCAGTAGAGCCGGCTTGCCTCATAGCCAGGTGGAAAGATGGCCGTAGGCGAATGAAACATCGGCAGCAGGGCAGGTGGGAGCTGACCCATGGCGTGGAAAAGCAAACTGCCCACTCTGAAAGTATGGCCGCGTTCAGGCTGCTGAACGGCTGCCGCTAGCTGTCGCAGCTCACCGCGCTGCACAAACACACGGCGAAACACGGAAAAGCAGCGCAGTTGCTGTTCTAGGTGCAACCCGGCGGCGGCGCCAGATCCTCGTGGCCGGTGCTGGTGGCACAGCATCGTCTTATCCTTGAAAAACGTACAGCCGGCCTGCAGGGCGCAGGTGAAGTGGTAGATGTTGAGGCAGCGCAGCCGATGACAGCCACTGGTGGCACCCAAGCGCTGACAGAACGCACAAACCACCGTTTGCCCTCGCTGCCGAGCCAATTCCACGTTGATCAGGGCTCCGGCTTGCGTCTCATAGACCTCAGAGGACCAGAGGGCGCAGTTGAGGTGCACCCAGGTGTCCAAGTCCAAGTTGAGCAGCCTGGCAGGGCCGTCCGTCATCCCATCGCCTATCTGTTGGCAGAAACAGCAGCGGCGCTGGTCTCGAGTGGTTGAGCATGGTCGCAGAGACGAGTTGAGCTGCTGCAAAAGCTCCTCAACCTCCGCCTCAGATGTTTGGGAGGTGATTTTAGGTATCGTAATGTGCACCGTCCATTTTCGCCAGCGCAGGCCTTTCCACCGTTTGCCGTGATGCCATGGTTTGTCTTCCATGAGGCCCTGTGAACGCGGTTTAAGCTTCACCGTCACTTTAAGATGACTTTCCGATATGCTTTCAGGCTTGGACTCCATCTTGATCGCTTGCGCTGCCTCGGCTGGGGTGAAAGCAGCATGGAGGTTCGGGGAGGGAGGGGACGGTTTGGGCTGGAGTTGGGCCAGGCAGTGGACATCTAGTGAGGACATGTTGTTGCTGTACTGGTGCTGGACTTTAGAGGGACACTGTTGCAAAGCACTTTCAGAAAGTAGAGCAACAGATGCCTGGATGTGCAACACAGAAACAGGTGCAACATTCATCATGTGCAATCAAGAGCAAATTATACATCAGTCGAATAAAATCAGCCACGCTGTTTGCATACGGATTATGACAGAGAAAACAAACCTTGGTGTCAGCATTCCCATTGGACTGAGAGGATGATGAGTGCAGAATGAGACAGCTATGACTGCAGAACACCAAACCACCATCCGAACATAACTGAGTCTTCTGGGAATAATCAGAGGAGGACATCAGGTTTAAAAATGCTTGTTTTCCTTTAATTGCACATGAAGTAACTTGCTTCACATTTGAAATGACTTTTCTGCTTTCATCTATGCAGTCTAGGGATGGGCGATATCTCAAAAGAATCATACAGTAATATTTTCAGGTAGGATCACGTTCCATGATCTCGTGACCATTATTTTTAATGTCTGTTTTGAAGACTATTTTGGTAGTTACTAAACAGTAATAACTAGTGGGCCCTACAACTAATATAACAAAAAAGTTCTCAGACAATTCTCAGAAATATTGGTACCATGACAACATTAGTGCCGGCAAAGGTGGGCACTTTGACATATTTTTGTGTGCATTTAACCATTTAGGCACACACCCGAAAGCAAATTATATTTTGTGTGTCCGCGTTCTGCTCATGATGCAGTGTCCTAATCAATAAAATAAAGTCCCAACCTACATTTCACTTGTTAACATGTCAGATGTTTAGAAATAAAATTGGTTTTGAATGACTTTTGAAAATATTCATACCTGTGCTTTGCCCTGCTCATCTTTGGTAATTTTCCTCACGCCATTGCCCAGAACCACCACTTTACAGTGTTGACACCATTGCTGCTTTGGTCCTGGGTTTTCCTGTCCCTTCATATCCCGCTCTCTACCACCAACAAAACCTGAGAGATATCCACAGTTGTCAATAAACATAAAAGGTTCCTCGTACCAGCTCTGATAAGCATAAAAACGGCAATTACACAAAAATAATGGAGTGCTGTGTCATTTCCCTGTGATGAATGAGATGTAATCTTGTATTGAAGCTTTTAATGTGATTCAGTACGTTCACTAAGTGAGTATCTGACACAGATGAGCAGACGTCAACAGGATAGAGTTCAGGCCAAGATCACTACCGTGTTTAAGTAGCTTCTCCATTCGTTCACAAAATCAATAGTGATTTTCCGTCAACAAATCAGCCAGACACAGACACAGTATTGCACAGTTAACAAGATGGATAAACAATTCCTGATTGCTATCCAATAACTGAATCTGTATAAAGAGTCTGAACGCATCTATCTACCAATCAGGGTAATTGTACTTGTTAGTCATTCATTCATTCGCCTACTCATTTCTGTCCCATTGTTGTCAGATACAATGTAACACAAGTACTTTACATATTATAAACATAAAATATTTATTTGGTTTACTGCCATTTAAAAGTATGAAGTCAGTAAGATTTTTAAAATTAACATTTTATTCAGCAAGAATGCATTCACTTGATCAAAAGCAACAGTAAACATATTCATAATCTTCTATTTCAAATAAATACTATTCTTTTGAACCTTCTATTCAGAGTTCCGCTAAAATCCTGCTTAAAAGTCATGGTTTCCAAAACTGTCCTCAATATTGATAATAAGGAATGTTTCTTAAGCAGCAACATTTCTGACTAGAAAAATGATGCTAAAAAAATTCAGTTCTGATCACAGCAATAAATTACGTTTTAAAATATATGTAATTAAACAGAAAATAAACAATTGAAATAGTAATAACACTTTACAATATTACTGTTTGATCAAAGACAGAGACAAAATATAGATAAGCAGGTGTTCCTCACGTTTGTTATGGTTGTGCTGTAGCTGCTGAGGTGCTTGCTGTGTGGCTCGCAGTCCATTTGGCTCGTGAAGGGCCGAGGTCAGACGCTGTGAGTCCACCGAGGTCTTGATGGCCCCCATAGCTCCTCCGGGGCCACTGCTGACCTCGTAGCTGCTGGGGATCTTCACACAGATCAGGTCAGCAATGGCTGCAACAACGTCAGTGATGTTCTGAAAGATCACAGTGAAGAACGAGAGGGGCTTAGATATTATATCACACATTAAGTTTGTTATTTGTGACCCTGGACCACAAAACCAGTCTTAAGTAGCTGGGGTATATTAGTAGCAATAGCCAAAAATACATTGTATGGGTCAAAATTATTGATTTTGCTTTAATGCCAAAATGTTCCATGAAGGTATTTTGCTAATTTCCTACCGTAAATATACTAAAACTTTTCGATTAGTATTATGCATTGCTATGAACTTTATTTGGACAACTTTAAAAGGTGATTTCTCAGTGTTTTGATTTTTTAGCACCCTTAGATTCCAGGTCTTGGCCAAATATTGTCCTATCATAACAAAACCACACATCAATGGAAAGCTTATTTATTCAGATATAAGATATTAAGATATACATTTGAAATCTTAGCACTTATGACTGGTTTTGTAATCACATTTATTCTAATATTTTATTGTACAACCAATTTAAAATTATGTACGATTTTGTGTACGCCCATTCTGTAGCAGGGCAATGGATGTACTTCATGATTTTTGTTCTACAAATCCTCTGCAGTCATGCAAAAAGTTGTTCTGATTAAAAAAAGGTTATGCTAGGTTATTTCTCACCCCAGCAGCTGCTGGCTTCAGTGTGATGGCGATGGACACCAGCCCAGTGTTGGAACCATTTTGCACTGATCCAAATGGAGAGCCAAAGAACAGTGATGAAGGCTCCGTCTTGACCTCTCGTAATCTGACCTCTGAGCCTACAACATAAGCGCAATAAACAAAATGTATAAAAAAAAACAACAACAAAAACAATCCACTGTGGTCACCCAGAACCTGTTTAATGTAAGTGTAGGAGTTAGTTACCTTTGCCCCTAAAGACTGGAAACATTGGAATTACTGGAGACAGGGCTGGAGAAGGAGGTTCCTCCTTGACCAATGAGAGATCAGGAAAGCGGCTGATCTCCATGCCAACGACACTCTCTGGGGAAGAAGATGGGACGAAGCTGTCTGGGGTGTCTCTGTCTTCACACTGCTCCTGTCCCCTGCGTGAACAAGAGAAACACATTTCCACATTTTAGCTGAGAAGTTGAAAAATAGACGAATGGTTAGAAAATACGATCACTTTTCAGTCCACTCTGGAATAAAGGTCTGAACAAGGCCTTGATCAAGCTTCAAGTGGATTTTAGAGTAATGTTAACATTTTTTAAACAATGTCTGTGATGGTAATGACATTTTTCAGTTTTTGAGTTGGGTTTGAGTTTGGCCTGGAGCAGTCAATTTAGTTTGAATTTAGAAAAAAAAAAAATTATTTATTCATTTTTTTTAATGCCATGCCAGCATCAGAGCTCTTTTTAATGTGATAAATTAGACAAGGTATACAATAAACAAAAGGTTATAAAAGACATTTCAGAAGTACAATAAACAAACATTTTAAAATCGTCATGTAAAACAAACTCTTCAAACGGTCACTCGGCAGTGTGGCAGTACAATTATTGCTTTAACGTTATAAATTTACTGTACTATAGAGGGAAGTTATAAAGTCTGGGCAGGAGATAAGCTAAAAGTAGAGAAATCTTAATTTTAAATGTTCCCAAATCTGATGAAAAAAGTAATTATATCCTTTAAAACTAGCATAATTATCTATAAAATCATTCTAGAGTACAAAAAGCTTCCGCTCACTGAGGAATCAACACTTTATTTTAAGGAATTAACTTCTGAGGTCCTTTCTGAGTGTAATTAAGAAACCTCTCAGAAACCTGATTTCTCATGTAAAGGTACTGTACCTCTCATATCTAATGCTAAGGCTCTTTTATAATATTAAAGAAATAATTTACAGTGATGATAATATTTACTAGCATCATAGAAGTTACTTTATTCCTTACAAAAATATTAAAAAAGGTATTATGGAAGGGAGGGGTGTGTGTGTTTTTAAAAAAAAAAAAATTCTAAAAGTGTTTTTGAAAGAAGTCTCTCACCAAGTCTTTATTTATTTAATAAGAAATTCATTTAAAAAAGTAGCATTGTGAAATATTGTAAATAACTGCTTTTTATTTTAATACATAAAATAATATTTATTCATGCTTAATTTTCATTAGCCATTACTCCATTCTTCCTGGTCATCTCATCACTCATCAACTTAGCAAAAATGCAATTGTAACTCCACTCTGTTACTGAAAACCCACATTTGAAGGTCAGGTTTTGATATAACAGAAGTGTAGGCCCAGTTCTTGTTATCCGTTTACCGACCTGAGCTCTTCCTGGTTGTTATGAGGCGGGGTGGGAAGAGAAGCCGGCACATTCACAGTTTTGGGCCCCTGAGCCAGAGCTCGAGCCAGCAGCTCCTCCTCAGCCTTAAACTGCAGTGGTCGAGAAAGCAGCCCTTTGGTGACTGTTGAAATACAGCAATTATTATCATTAGTGTGCACTGTCCAATATATAACATTTTGTGATCTAAATGTATTTTTATCTTCGTTTTGAGCTATAAATTGCTCACCATCATGGCCAACAATGACGCCACCTTTGCTGGCCAGCTCCTCTGTTGTGGCAAAGCCATTGAGCATCTTCTGGCGTGCCACTGGAGGAGGAGTCGGGGGAAGTGAGGCGGGAGGCGTGGGGGGGTTGCTCAAATTATTCTGCTGTAGAGAGATAAAAATACGAGTGACCATCTGTGCGTCTCATACATGAAATCTAATAAGTGGAGTTTACTGCCGATGTCACGAGACTTGATGTAAGTCATAAAAAAGCTTCAGCTGCAAATGTACAGTCATAGAGTGTTTTATTAGCTGCTCTTAATTACCTTGTAAATCAGCTGGGAGTAATAGTCAGAGACACCGTCCAACGAGGCGCTCCCAAATGTGCCTGAGAGACGGCTCTCTCCATCCAGCTGTCCTCCCCCATAGGGCACGAAATGGGCAAAGTTCACCCCCACCAGAGGCTCCATTAAGGGCAAGAGAGAAAGCTGCTGGTGCGGTGAAACAATGAGACACAAAGAGCGACATATGGGGATTGTGAGATAAAGGTCATGCTTAGAAGAGCGTTAGAAGAGACAGAGCTGCACTCCCGAGGTCCTGTTTGAGTGTAATTAAGAAACCTGTCAGAAAACTGACAACTTATCATGTGATGAGCATAAGGTATGAGATGCACCTTATGCTAAGACTCTTTATAATTAATTGCTTCAAAACAATTCATTTAATTTCACACTAATGCCATTTACTATTATAATAAAAGACAAAATATAATTTAATTAAAAAAATGTAAAATATCATTAAAATATTATTAGTTAAAATATGGGCATACGATTTTTAAATGTTTTTAAACGTCACTTACGAACAAAGAGGCAGCATTTTCCTTTTTATTTTGAGTAAAAATGTGAGTAAAACCACTATGAAATATCATTACAGTTTAAAATAAATTTTTTCAATTTGAATATATTTTGATATATTCTGTGATTTCTATCGTGATGATACACAAGACGTGAGTCTCTCCTGTCTGTAATCACGTCTGATAAAAAGCAGAACATACTTGACTCATTCTCATACTGCATGACAAAGTGGCTATGACAAACATACATACAAGACTACTGTGCCTGTGTGTAACAAGAATTTATAACAAGTGTGTGATATTTAACATTTAAGTCGATTTGCTGATAGGTCTTAAATTACTGTAAAAACACTTTCATAATTAGCATTTCAATAAAACTATTGAGACGTCCTCAAAAAAAAGTTTAATAGCTATACGGTGCATTATTTTTAAAGAAAGAAATTAATATTCTTTTTTAGCAAGGATGCATTTAATTGATAAAAAGTGACAGTAAAAACATAAAGCTTTCACATTTTTGGTTTGGTATTTATGAAGAGATATTTAAGCCCTGCTGACAGGGCCTTGGAAACACATACAACTGACCTAGACTGGAAATAAAAAAGATTTTCCACTGTACCTGTTTCAACTGGGTCATTACTGGCTCAGTAGAGGAATACACTGCTTGATTCTCATCCTCCTCTTTCTTCCTCTTTTTACAGCGGGGGGCAGGTCTGTCTCCACTCTTGGGAGTCCTCTTGTTCCTCTGTTTCTTCTTGTCCTCTGGAAGCAATGGTCCCGGGAAATCAGGGTGGTTTGAATCCGAGAACGTCTTTGGGGAAGGAAAAATGACACCATCAAGACAAGAGCTCAAAAATACCCATGCTTTAAGATGGAAATTAGGCATCTTGAATCACTCACCCCAGTGCTGTCCATGGAGCTCTGTCGAAGAAAAGCTTTGCAGTCCATGGATCCGTCTTCCTCTGACCTCAAACTGTCTTCTGACCTCTGGTGAGGCAGTGCAGGAGGTGGAGTCCTCTTATTCTTCAGGAGGTGTTTGAGGAGCTCATTCCCAGCTTCTCCTTTCGAGCTGTTGGCTGGACTTTGGCTCGCAGGATGAAGCAACATCCCCTCCCTCTCTCCCTCTACTTTGACCATGCCTAGTCCCATTTTCATCTCCATTCCCTTATGCCCATGGCAGTCACTCACCTCCACCTTCTCCAATTTGATGTTGGACAGGATCCTGTCATGCATCTCCTGTTGGCCCATGGCCATCTCTGGCCCTCCACCGCAGCTGCCTTCAGAAAGCTGGCGCTCCAGCTCAGAGTGAGGCTGGCTGCTCATGGAGCCTGGTGTGGATGATCCAGGCTGGGACGTCTCGCAGAACTCATGGTCACCGAAGACCATTGGGTTCCTTGTCGGGGTGGATGATGTATCTGAGACGCATGGTGTTAACGGGGCTGTCAGGTCCGAGTGAGGTGTGGAAGGAGCTCTCAGTGACTCACAATCATCATCTTTTTTCTTCTTGCGGTTCCTTTTCTTCTTTCCCTTCTCCTCCGGAATGATGTTGGAGTACAGCTGGATCAATGACGGACCGGGACCTGGAAAATTCGGAGGCAAGGGCATGGGACCCTCCAATGGGAACTGATGCCCTTGAGTTGGATTCTGAGGCATCATGTTTGGCCCGGGATATCTCTGAGGTCTACCTTGGACAAAGTTAGGCCCGAGGGGTGCTAGGTTCTCAGAAACAAACCCCGGTCCCATTTCCTGAGGGAACGGACCATTACCCATCATTGGTCTGGATGGTCCTCCAACAAACCCTGGCTGCATGCCTTGCTGCTGTGGAAATGGCGGACCTTGCATCTGCTGCTGCATTCTGGGTGGCTGCAAGAAGTCCTGCGGTAGCTCCTGGTTGTAAAAAGGCATTTGTGACAAGGCCCTCATGGTACCATCTTGGCAGTTAGGGACTTGCTGTTGCTCCATGCAGTGCTTCACCCGCTGTCTTTCCACCTCCTTCATAAGCTGCACTCTTTGCCTCTCCTGCTGCTCCCGTAGCCGCTCCTTGCGCTCACGCTCCTGAAAGCCTTCACTAAATGGGTTTGTATCGTCAAAATTCACGTGAGGAGACTCGCCACCTGCCTGCCCCTGACTGGGCCTCGGAGCCGGCTGCGGAGGCTGTGCTTGCACTACTTGAGCAGGCATCACTCCTGGCATTTGAGGTGCTCCACTGGGAACAGGTGCACTAGGGTGCCAACCTGCTGTGTTGGGCACATTAGTTGCATCTGGTTGGCCAGGGTGGAGACGAATGGGCATCATGGGAGCCATCATAGGTTGGTTCATTGGGGGCATCATGCCAGCATGAGGCTGCATTGGTGGCATGCCATGCATCATTGCGGGCTGCATGCTACCTTGTTGCTGTTGTTTAACCCTGTACTCCTCTATCAGCTCTGCATGCTCCTTCTGCTGTTTGCGGATCTGGAAAAAGCACAGAAAAAAATGGAACTGAAACATTTACAACTACATGTTTAAACATGTCCTTGACAATTACAAAAAACGTCCCCGAGTTTGAGGGAATACGTCCCTGTCTTTTTAACGTGGAGTGGTGAATCTTTGAAACAATGTATGTGCGTATGAATTATGAATTATAAATATGAATTATGGTCCTGTGCCTTCCACAGATTATATAAATGAACACATAAATAATTTTCTAATTTGATGAATGGTAAAAACTCTGACAGCCAATCAGACCTTGAAGAACTTCAGCACTTAAAGCAGCAAATGACAACTGCAGCACACACTTATATTAAACAACGGATTAAAAATCATCCATTGGTGTGGATGCTAGTACAATTATAGTGTGCATAGGTTTTAAATCAAATGATAAGGTGCTTTGTTTTCAATGATGAAATGATATGTGTATTTTTATTTCATTTTCAATGCAATCATAATAGCTTTCTAGATTATCTCATAAACTGAAAATTGTTTATTAGGTTTATTTTCCAGAAAGAGGCCAGCGACGTCATCTGTAAGCTAAGCAGCTCATAAAGATAAAACCATGAATGACTGCTATTGTGTGTGTGCTTTACCTGTTCCAGCTGTTTCTGCACCACCCCCTGCTGCTCTGTCACATGTTTCAGCTGCTCTGCATCTTCCTCAGGAAACTCCCGTCCTGCTTTCTTGGCAGTTCTCTGCTTGGCTGACAGGGCCTTTTTTGACTTTCTATGGGCCCCAATCTGCTCCTCCAAAAACTTCTGCTGCATCTGAAGCAGCTGCTGGGTTTCCCTGAGCCAGTCTTCATACTGAACCTTCTGTGCATCATCTTGATGGGGAAAAGGTTGGAATTAATAATTACTGGCATACAGAATACATTTTTGGTTAACTGTAAAATGACAATTTAAATATGTTAAGTAAATGTTTATTTTGGAATAACATTACATTTAGTATGTTAGTAATAGTGTGTTTGTTTCATAATTTGATGAGTAACACTAATGTAGACTGTATTACTGATATCCATAATTATTAAAGACTTACGGGAAAATCCTGGTGCAAAATTTGGGGGATTGGGTTGTGCCATGTGAGGAGCAAGTTTGTCATCCTAAATGAGAAACGAACAGAGCATTTAGACAATCTGAAATTACTACACTCTTACTGATAAGTAAAAAAAAATATAAAATAGCAAAAACATTTAATAAACACACAAGAGGCATTTATATTCAGCTGAAATCTGATGAACTTTGTGTGGAATTCTACACGCTCCGATTCAACATTGACTTGCTGATAAGAAGACATCTAAAGAGTCTCACCTGTCCAGCCAACTGCACTGGAGTTCCACCTCCATCAGGGCCTGGTAGTGCCTGCCCTGTCTGGACACTATTTGAGATTAAAGGAAAAGCCATTAATGAAAAAGTTCATACACTGATAAAAATAATACTATTTTAGTCTAATAAACAAGACCATTAACTCACTTGTTCATGACCACAGGAGACATTCCCATGTTGTTCTGGACCATCATTTTATTGATTCCTTTCAATGCAACCATCTTTGCCTTCATTATGGGGTCTGTTATAGCATCAAAATCTGAATAAATCAATGAAAAAGTATGCATATTTTAGTAAATTATAGTCAAGTACACATTCTGCCACATGCAAAACGGAGAAAAACCTTATCTTGGATCAAGAAAGAACATAATTACATATTATTACATTAGCTGCCCCTTACCTATGTTGGGGAAGAATGAATCACTGGAACGCTGTCTTATCATAGCTTGCATTTGCTTCTGCTGCTGCTGCTCCTGTCTTTCCTGATCCAGGAGGTCTTGGAGAAGAAGTGGTTGCTCCTCCAGAAGCAGTGGTCTGTTCTGACTGCCTTGCTGCGACAGCAATGCCTGTTGAGCAAGAATACTGTGTTGTTCCCCTGAGAGTACAGCATCCTTTTGATCCAAACCAAAAATATGGCTTTGTTGCTGTTCCTGAATGGAGCCTGGGACTTCTAATGCACTTTCACCATGAGAAGACACCAACGATTGGTCAATACTGAGGCCGGTATCCATCCCCTGCACTGAGAAGTTTCCTTGCCCCAGCATAGTGCTACTGAGTGAAACTGTAGCTTCCTGACTTGGTGTGTTGCCTTGTGCTGATGAGTGTTCCTGCTTCTGTGATTCACCTTCTGGCGGTACATTAATTAGCATGCTTGAAAGCACTGGAGTAGCATCGGGGTGAACTCCAGACTTTGGAACTTGTAAACTGGCATCAATATCACCCTCAAAGCCAGCTTGATTAATGGCAGCACTATCATTTGCCTTATTCTTACAAGATGTGTCTTGGGACAAGCAATCTTTAATTCCATTTTTGCTATCCTTCTCTGTTTTCAAGGAAGCTAGCACGTGATCCTGAGGAACGTCTGGACTGATGTGACCTTGAGACTGAGCGGTTTTGTCCACCACTTCCTTCGCTGTCGATATTGAGCATGATGATGATGAGCCATCAAAACAATCAGTCTTTTTCTCAGCTTTTGTCTTTTGGAAATCAGACGTCTCAGTGTGGTCTTCTATTTGATCACTGAGATCCAGGTCCTCGCTTAGATCTAAATCAGCATCAGCATAGGCAATTATATCAAATTTCCCAGATGTTAAGAAGTCATCTAGATGCAGGTCATTCGTCTCAAGATCCAAGTCCTTTCCATCATCTGGATCGAGATTTAAGTTCTCTAAATCGGCATCCACAAGGTCCTTCACCTCAACATCTTCAAGGTCCTTCACAGCAGATTCATCACTATCGATCTTCTCCTCAGGTACTTCATTTGTGGATAAAGGGACCTCAATGTTTTGGACAGCAGTTGTAGCAGCAATACTTGTAAGTAAAGGAGCATTAAGAGTCTCACTGGAAGCAGGCTGGCTTATAGACCTTGTTAGGGGGATTTGTGGATGCCCAGCTCTCAATGGAATATTGGCTTGTTGTAAATTCCCCAAGCTGAGAGATGCCTGCATCTGCGTATTAGCTACCTGAGACTGATTCATTGTGTCCATTGGCTTTGGAACTTGATTGAAGGGGAATCCCATTTCTTGGCCACCCATGAAACCTGGGGGTCGTTGCTGTGAGGGCAATTCCATTCGATTTCCCTGCATAGTAGGAGGTCCAAATGAAATGCGAAGTCTGCTATCTGGTGCTCTGTGTCTCAGTTCTATGAAAGGCTGCCCCATGATGTTATGCTGTTGCACATGCATGCCACGAGGAGGTAAATGTGGGGTTTCTAAAGGGTTGCCTCCTACTGATTTCCCCAAGTCCATAGACATGGATCTTCTCATCTGTGGATGAGCATTAATTATTGAGTCCTGCATCTGATGCGGTCTTGGAGCTCCTATAGGACCTTGGACATTAGGAGTGAGGGGCATCCTAAAATCAACAAAAGAACATTATGTTTACAGTGTTTTTGAATAATACTAGTCCCTACATTTCATATAAATCTTTTGAAGTATAAAAATTCACTCACCTTGGCCCAAGCTGCCTTATATTTGAATCAGGATCTGCAGGAAACTGTGGTCTAGGAAACTGGCCTTCAGAGAAATGCCCCTGTTGATCTCCTGGGAATGGCCCATGGAATCTGTGAGGGGCTCTCACAGCTCCTGGACCAGGATATGGTGGTGGTGGGCGATTGAACATTTCACTCTGTTGGCCTGCAGATTCCTGACTCCAGTGTTGAGGGGTTCCTGGAGGCATGGTCAGAGGATGATCCTGTACACCCTTATCTTGACGTATGGCACTCTTCTGCTGTTGCTGTTTGAGGATCAGCTCTCGAATACGCTGACGCTGTAAACAAATTAATATTGTGTTAATTACTGTGGTACAAGTTATATATTGTAACTAATACAGTGTACTTCATAAGCAAATAAACCACCTTAAATAGAGTAGCAATGAAATAAAACCACACCTGTCTGAGTCTTTCCTCAGCTTCAGCAAGAGGTACCGTCTGAGCTTCAGCGCTGGGCTGGCCCATGGAGTGGGAACTCATACTCTGTACCAAACCTTGTTCTTTATTTTCTCCACATTGAGGATGTGGAAGCATGGGGGCCTGCTCAAAAGGGTCATGGATGGGAGTCTGATTGGGTCGACTGGATATTGGCTGGGATACGGTTTCATCTGTCATGCCCAGATGTTTAAGGGTCTGAGGTCCATGTTTTGTTGGACTGGCAAAAGAGTCTTGCATCAAGACTTGAGGAGGAGAGAACGGATCTTGATTAGCCATGGGCCCAGGTAGCAATCCCTGTCCTACTCCTCCAGGATGAGGTGTTCGTGATGGATGTACACATGAATCATTAGGTAATGACTGGGACCTTCCCAATGACTGTACATGAGGATCAGGCCCTACAGGGCGGAGCAGTCCGGGGGGTTGACCGAAAGGATCAGGAGTCCTTTGGTGACTTGGAGACTTGGGGAATCGGTCTGCCATTCCTGAGCGTGGTGTCCCAGGGGGTTGAGCGTAAGGGTCCATTGACATAGGGGACATCATGCGGTTTTGAGTTTGCTGCTGAGACTGCTGAGAGGGTTGATTCATCATAACCGGATGACAAGGTGCTGGATGCTGAGAGTATGGTTCAGGATCATGTGGTCTAGGTGTGCCTGGCATTCTAGCGTATGGGTTAGAAAACGGAGATGGGGCAAAAGGGTCACTCGAAGGTCTTGGTGTAGCAGACTGTTGTCCATAGGGATCACACTGGGAATAGTCTGGCCGAGGGGTGGAAGGAGCCCGAGCATATGGGTTACAGGAAGGCTGGCGTGCCATTGGCCCAGGCTGAGAAAAAGGGAGGGTTTGGGGCTGACGTGAAAGCCTTTGATTTGCATAGCCGTCACCTACTGCAGGACGAGGAGTGAGGGGAGGCTGTGCATAAGGATCGTTCTGTTGATTCTGGGAAAATGGTTCAGAAGAACGAGGGGGCATCATTGGTCTTTCGAAGGGATCCCCACTTGGTCTCCGTGCATGCATACCTGCATATTGTTCCTGAGCCTGAGGGGGTGGCATAGGTGTTTTAAAGACCTGGACGGACCCTGATTCATTGCTGCCTGGGATAGGAGTGAGTAAAGGACGAGCATATGGGTCTGAGAGTATCATCCTGCCCTGGGGCATCCTCTGGTAGGCTTCCTTTCTCACAGACACCCTAGAGAATGGATCATGGCCTGGGGAGCCAATAAGATGCCTCCCCTCCACTGACTGACTTGCTCTGGGAGGGCACATAGGTTTGAGAAAAGGGTCTGTAGCTCCTGCCGGCCTTGGGGTGTCTGGGGGCTTGGCATAGGGGTCATTACATATGGCTGTTGGAGAGCCAATTGGCTCTGAAAGACCTCTGGGAGATTTCCCTGATTCAGAGTTACGGCGTGGAGTTCCCTGCCCAGTAGGTGGTGGTCTGGGTGTGCCTACCATTTTGGTGTAGGGATCCCAGGGTGATGATGGTCTTGATCCAGAGGAGCTTGGGGAGAACATCTGAGGGCTCTGTGGCTGAGATCCTGAAGATGGCGGTGGTGGATGAGGGCGCAAAAAGACGTCATCTGGGGAACACGATGTGGGCGTGCCGGGCAGCTGTGATTTTGAAACCCCATTTTTTGAACTGGGCTGCTTGGGAGACATGTTCCCACTGCTGGAATGCACAGATACTGGACTCTTCAGGTGACCAGAAGAGTCATGCTCAGATTGGCTGATTGATGGAAGTTGTTGCTGCTGCTGCTGAAGTTGTTCATTCTTCACCTGCTCAAGTTTCTGTGTAGCTTCGATCTTAGCTTGCTGCTTACTTTTCTGTCTCATTTGCTTCAACAATAAGTGAGAAAGTACATAGAAAATATTAAATAACAAAAATATGTAATTACATAATGTATAACAATTGTAATTAGATTCACTGAATAGTAATAAGTCAAGCTAACATCAATATAACATCAATCTTTATTTTAGAGCTCAAATCTATTTTTCTGTCTTTTGACAAGCTTAAAGAAAATGTCACATTTCAAATATTTCTTCTATTCCTTTCTGCCCTCTCAAGTATATTTTAATTTTGAAATCTGCTCATGCAAACATTTCAACATTAAACACTGTAGCAGAAAATGCAGTTGTGACATATTTGTTACATTGTTTTTAATGTAACTGTTCTATTATTCTGCAACCTTGTTTGATATCCACCACCAGACCAAACATGCATCGAAATAATTCTCACTGAAAAATAAAACCTGTGTTTCAGTTTTACAAGACAAGTCGAAGTCATAGAAATGTCATTTCTATCATTTATTTGACAAAACCAAAACATTTCTGGCTGTCAATAAGTAATTTAGCGCTTTTCTAAACAAATTTCTGTAGAGGACTTACCTGTCTATACTTCCATTCTTGCTCATGCTCTGATTCCTTGTGCTTCAGTGGATCTTTGAACAGTAATTCCGGGTCCAGTGGTGGAATAGCAGGATCAAACACTTCTAAAGGCTGCTCTGGTTGAGGCGGCTGCCGCTTAATGGTCTCGTTGGACATTTGAACTTTGTTAATGCGCAGGGCTGCCCTGTTATCTCTGGCCTTTTGCTGTGAATGGTAGAGAGGTTGTGCAGTGTTGATATCAAAGAAAGACCACTGAAATTCAAAGGTTGCATAAATTTGCTAAAATTACATGGTTTTTAGACTAATTGTCTAAAAGCGTTTTTATATTAAGTGGCACTCATTCACGTCAAGGTAATGTTCCCTTTAATCATATCTTTTGAAATGTATTTATCTCTTAGACCGTAATGAGCTCCTTGGGTCCAATTTATTCTTTTGACTTTGAGCAACACTCAAGGGTCCCTATATTCCGCTTAAATAAATTCTAAGCTGGTTAATTCAGTTTAGCTAACAGGTAGACCAGCAAAGCCATGTTATTCACCAGGAAAACAGAGCAGATGAACACAGCAGAGTTACAAACATTGCATATGCTGGTGATGATGATAAACTCAATGTATTGCAGCAGATACTGTGTAACTTACCACATATGGAGCCCGGTCCTGTGAACTTGCTTTTCTCCAAAGTTTTGCAATTTGTTTTACTCGTGTTGACCAGTCTGTAAGGTTATAACATACACACAAAAGTATCTATTAGAAGTATAACCCTGAGGGATATTAAGAAGAGATCGTGTTCATTAAGGTTAACATGGAAATCTAAATATACCAAATTAACTTTCTTAATTGCATTCATATATAAAATGTTAGATTTCAAACTTGCGTGTTTAATGTATTTGATGCACACTTTTGCAACAATCACATATTCATCATTTACTGTTATCCTCAGTCAGACTATCTGAGATGTTTTTGCCATAACGCATTGCTATGGATTGCGTCTTGTCTTTATACAGTATGTGCAAATAGAGAGAGTGTATTGGATCGGAAAATCACTATTTCTTTCTAAATACAGTAAAATGGGTTCCTAATAGCAAATTGTGTTGATTGTAACATACTTTATTGATTTTCAAAGCTCTAAATGACAGATCATTTTAAAATCCCTTAGCTGACCTGGATATTCCTCCTTGAGGTTCGGGAAGTTGACATTAGTGTACAGGACCGGTGCGACAGTGGCAAGTTCTCCGAGCGTTTCCTCTTTCTCCCACTTCAGAGTGCTTTTCTGTGCGGTGGACATGGAGTCTCCCTCAACCTCGGAGGCAGCGGCTGGAGCAGAGGCCGAAGCTGACCCTGTAGCGGACCATGGACCAGCAGTCTCCTGCGCTATCAGATTGAACTTCCTGTCCCTGTACAGGAGATATATCAAATGTCATCTAGAAATACTGATTCAATCAAACAGCCGCAAGATTTTCACCTACTGAACAAAAAAGACTAACACGAAGGTAGTCTGTTCATTTATTATTATTTTTTAAATCTATTGCAATTTAGATGTGAGTGTGCATGTGTCTGAAGAAACATCAAGGCTGACCTAAGATTGTCTGAGAAAGGCATGCGTTGCATTGATGGGATATTTCGAGCCATGTCAGGCCCTGCTCCAGGAGCAATTTGGGGCTGTGAAAACTGCTGTTTGGGTTCCATCAAACCATTCATCACTGGCATTCGTGAAGACATTCCTGTAGAAAAACATACCAAACAACTGAGCAACGGTGCATTCAGCAATGCTTCTGCTCTACTTACCTACAAGTGAATATAATAAAGTTTGATTTGTTTGATAAACCTTAGTTTGTAACTTAGTTTTACAATTATGCTCTTAAGGGGTGAGTGAAAATGCCACAGATGCCATCAAATCTGTGCTTTTACAAAACCTAGAGCACTCAGAAAATGTGAAATGTGTAATTTTTGAAGAATGTGCAGTGCACAAATACAATCGACTCCAAATTACAATAATAATGTCAACAAGTTTCTTGAGCGTTGCCCCTGTTTGTCATTGGCCAAACAACCAAAACTCTCAAAATCATGCTGGTTCAACAATATAGACTTCTTTAATGATATCATGCAGGTAGTGGAGTACACATTCTCCATAATCAAGACTAAATTTATGCCAGATTAAAGCTGTAAACTACAAAGTCTTTTTTTTTTTTTTGATTACATCACTCTTTACAATGCTTTTATTCTTTTAACCAGCTAAAAGACATTTAATGTAGTTTACAAAATGAAAGAAATAGATTATACTGCATGTTTGCTTGTTTATTTTGCTCAGTAGCAAACTAAAAAGAACTATGCTTCCAACCACAGGTCAATAGTTGTAGTTCCAACCACAACTTTCCAATGCTGTTTGTGGATATTTGTTGGAAATATTTATTCAGGAATCACTCAATCACTGAACTATGCTGGTACAGATGGAGCTTGCAACCACAGTTGGCTAACTATGCTTTTGGGAAACCCACCCTTGGTGGAGACGCTCAAAAATTACAGAATTGTTTCGATAGCGCCACAATCATTTGGAAATAAACCTATGAATGCTACATACATACAATTGTGCATTAAAACCAGCATGGGAGTATTTTAACATGAAAAATATGACAGACATCATACAAATGTTACTATCAAAAGACAACAGCTAAATCATGTCTTAATCATGTCACTGAAACATTACTTATTTTACTAAACAAACCTGAGTTGGGTTGGGAGGGATGTAAACCGGGGCCCGCAGGACCTTGCAGGGTCTGAGCTCCGTGGATCTGTTGAGGCATCTGAGGAGCTTGGCTGGTGCTGGGGCTCAGGACAGCTGTGAAGAGGTCCTCCACATCCTTCCCACCAAGCTCTGCAAGGAACGGGTCAAAACTTACAACATATCGAAGGAACGCGTTCCCTGGCAGTTGGTGCTTTGAGTTTATAACCTACCTGGTATTTTGTAGAGTCTGCTGAGTATTGATTCTGTAAGACAGAGAGATTTGGTGTTTACATTTAGATGTTTCGGTGAACAAGTATTACTATTCAACAATGCATACATTTGTGATATACAGACCATCAGTGACCATCTTGTCCAGTTCAGGGCTGAGGATGCCATCCAGTGGCTCCTCGGGCACCTGACGGGGGTGAGCCCGGCCCAGATGACATTGAGATGAAACAGATGCGTCTTCTGTTAAAGGAGCAACATCCAGACCTATACAAACACATATGCACAAAAACACAAACGATGTCACATTCATCTCGACAAACTACAATGACAAACCGTGGATCTGAAATTGGGTTAGTCATGGTTGATCTTCACTATTATACGGTACAAGACGTTAGTACACATCTACTGAGAACTGAAGGTTTGGAGCAGAATATGGTGAAAAAGCAGAAACAAGTGTTTGCATATGTGAGCAGATGTATCTGGGTAGTTGACAGACAAAATCAGTCAATAGGGTCCTCAATCGGGGACAGACAGTCATTTTACAGATAAAGCAGTTTAGATATTGTTCAGAATACTGGTTATATATAAGCAAGTCATACAGATTGGAACGACATGAGGGTGAGTGCATGACGTCACCATTTTAAACTATCCCTTTAACATTGAACTAAAACTAATAAGCAAAAACCAGACCAGAGCAGGTTGTGCATCTTGTTATATGAGTCATTTCTGAGTTGGACAAAACTGAATAAATAACCTGTGCAGCAAATAATTCAAATAGAAATACTTCAGTGTGCTCTGAGGGAGGTCAGACTGCCTTGCCTTCCAAGGCTGCTTTTACATGAGAGCTCAACATCTTTCACAAATTACTAGGGTCGGTTCCTTTTCATCAAACCAAGGACTCTGTATCTCGCTGGAGCAGTGCCCCTATTCTTCACTCGTCCATTCAGGCAGAGGCCCTGACTGCTGCGCACGGGAGGACGGTCATTCATCTACGCCTTCGGTTTCTCTAGAACATCTCAGTTCTGTGCTGGTATAAGAGAAACGTCCTTGACTACTCCTGTTAGCTCAGCGCTGCATCGCTGCATCATTCTCAATATGCTAGGTAATGTAAACTAAGTGGACTGCGTGGTGTATAACGTTTGGATTCAGGTGCAGTGTGTGCATTGCGGGTGATATGTCAACAATCCCCGGCAAAAGGGTGCAAGAGGACAGAAGAAAATGCAAATAACTTAAACATGATCATGAGCGCTTACCAAATGGTGAAGGAGAGTACTCAACTTGGAAAGGGCAAAAATCAAGACCTACAAAGATCCAAACCAAACACAATGAGGGATCAGCACCATGAAGAGAGAAAGAAAGATTCTGCAGATGATTCATACACAACGTAAAACAAAATGAGCTAAGAATGACAATGGAAATGCCCGAGAAAGTCATCTCTTAAAGATAATTAAATATTTAGATAATAAACTATTTATTATTATCTATCTATTTTCAAGAAAAATCTAATTAATATGTGAAATTACCTAAAATTTAGGTGCATTTCAAATGAATAATGACCTTTTACGTTTGTCTTTTTAGAGCTGCATTTTAACAGAATTGAATTTTGTATCACTATTTTAAATTTTAAGCTGCTTTGAAATATTACTGTCAAATAATTAATCACATCCTAAATAAAAGGTTTGGTTATGTGTGTGTACTGTGCATATTTGTAATGTATATATAAATACACACACATGCATGTATATATCTAAGAAAAATATTATGTTTATATATTAAAATATAAATATATATATATATTATATATTTATAAATAATATACATTCCAGGAATATAAATATATACATTTAAATACATGTAAATATTTTCAAAATATATATTGTATGTGTGATTATTTATACAGTACACATGCATAATACAAAAACCTTTATTTTGGATGTGATTAATGGTTCCAAAGCATCACTTTAAAACAATCTGTATTTTATAATGGGCTATATTAAAAGACGTGAACTCAAAAGCATCCAGGCAATCCAGATAATGTACAGTAAGACAGTTATTATGGCAAAATAAACCGTATTCTTGCATACAAATATGTCTCAAACCAGGAAAGCATCAGGAAATATGAGTGTAAATGCATAGTGTGCAATAATTTCCACACACTTTCTGGACAAACTTCTAAATATGAAAAGTTATTTTTATGAACTATATTTATGTGCGTTATCTGTTATATGTTTGAAAGCCCTGTAAAGTTATTACATTTTAAGCTTTACATGAACATTCAATGATAAGCTTTACTTATATCTATCATCTAAGCACAAGCTTCATATCAATGGTTTTTTTTCATTAGGAGAAACAAATCCATTCGAGCACACTTACAATTATCAGTGTAGTTAAAAGCTACACTACTTTTTGAAATGGAAGGCCTTTGCTGTAGTTTAGCTATATTTGTACCTCATGAAGTTTATGTTCCCAAAAAATGATAATAGCAGAACTAGAGAGCTGGAGCCCACGGAAAGGGCTTATCTGAACAGCAAACGTGCTGTTATTTCTCATGTTTAGAGACACTCATAAAGGCCTACCGGACTCCTCAGTTTGCCTGGCATTAGAAAACATTCCCAGCAGCTCTGTGTCTGATTTCAGCTCTTCGGACAGGTCCACTAGAGGCTCCACAGAATGCTCTGTGGATGCGGATAAAGCAGGAAAGTGATTACAAGGGCCTGTCCTCTAAGAAAGTGTTCTAAATTGTGCAGACAAAGTTAAAGACAACATGAAATTGCATTTGCAACCCATTTCACTTTCCATAAGGAGACATTTCTGAGTGACTCTGCATGACCAGGAATGAGCGTAAAGCAAGCAAATGCTGTCTTTTTAAATTTCATGTTGACTTTGAGAGAAATAAATGCATAAATCAGACTGGGTATGAATGTCTTATGGAAAAAAAAGACAAAAAAGAATGAGACAAAGAAGCTGAGAGAGGCTGTGTGTGTATGTGAGCACCAGCAGTGTGAGAAACGTACGTGCTGCTGCTTTACTGGGCAGCGGTGCTGCTGACGCACTGAGTGATGCGTTTGACAGTGGCTTCATCTGATTGGCCGGGAGCTGTTTCCTGTCTCGCTCATCCTCCAGCAGCCGTGTGGTTTCCTGTCTGTTCTGTTTGCTCTTATCCAGCAGGTCTTTCCCAAAAAAGGCCTCCTGCAAGTGAAGATCGTGGAGTCTGAGTACTTCAGAATTCATTATATAATGCACAAAGTGACTGATTTGCCCACCTAGAAAACCAGTTTTTCAATGGCGGATGAATATTTAGAGAGCTGGGTAGTGCATAGATAATAAATATAAAGCAATTTAATCAAAGCAAAACATGTAGAATGTAAAAAAAAAACATTTATATTACAGAATATTTAAAAAAAAGTTAATCGACTTCTGTTAATCAACCTGACATATACTTGTCAGAGTAATGCTATGTTTAAACTTTATATTCATTAAACAATACTTAAAGTGCATCCAGGTTTCTAATATTCTTAAATATCAAGAAGTACAACAGTTTTCAATATTGATAATTATAATAAATGTTTTTTTTTTTGAGTATCAAATCAGCATATTAGAATGATTTCTGTAGGATCACTGTAAAATGTTGCCAAAAAAAAAAAAAAAATCAAACTGATTTCACATTTTTAAACAATAGTACATATTAAACTAACTAACCATATTTGTGTGTACGGGTCAAAGACAAAAATGGGTTTAACCAAAATAAAAAAAATAGTAAGTGTAACACTGCTTTAAATTGTTGTTGTTTTCCCCAAAAAGTTTCGTTTAAATTAATTGCAATTTTGTTTTTGTTTTTCTAAGCCAAAAATAAATATCACACATTTTTCCGATTTGCTAAATTTATCCACTAAAATGTCATTTCAGTGTAACAATCTTGTCAGGAATATTTACAACAACAATCAATATATGACATATAAAAAGATGAATTACTTTTACCCCAAATACTAATTATTTGTACAGTTTTTACATTTTCCACTATCCTAGGTTTTGCCCATTTTGTCAGTAAGATTTTTTCACTCATTTAAAACACAATAAATATGCTTCCTTATTCTTTTATATATTTTAGTATGTACAAGTCAGAATAAGAATGTTGTTTGATTTTTTACATAAATATTGTGTTACACTGAATGCCAATGTAACATTATTTCAACCAAATCCCAACCTTATATCGTTGATGCAAAACACACACACACTCCGCTCTGACCAAAGACAACAGTAGTGCACTCTGGATGATTCATGACATTCAAAGCAAGACTTCTGAAGAGGCGTACTCAAATCTCATTGTGCTGTTATCATTCGTAATGAAAGTCTTGTTGATAGAGTGTCTTTTTCGGCTACAGTGGAGCTCTTCCAGATGGCTGTGTTTGTCTGGCTCTCAGATGGCGTTACTCTGCACTGACTGTCACTTTGTGGGAGCCCCTCAAATGAGCTCATGTTTCATGGCGTCTCGTAGCGCACCGGCAGGACTGCACATGTGCACGGCAATCACAGGAACAACAACATGCGTGATGCAGCCGCCTGTTCTGTCACTTCAGTTCAGCTCACCTGACAGCTTCCAGCAATGGGAACCTGTCTGGATGAGACACTAAAAGCCTCCATTTTCTA
>JAUCMR010000051.1:2145103-2175780 GCA_032357425.1 Enteromius argenteus
CAGATTGTCTTGTAAATGAGGCAAAGTGTAATGGAGAGATTGCAAAGAAACTTTTGTTGAACAATGTGGCAGCCAACAAGCACACATCACAAAGCACAAGTAAACAATTTTATAATGGGTTTTATAGATGACGGGTTTTATATGAATGTTTTCAAAACACTTGCTCATATAAAGTAATGAGGAGGTGTTAATACTGTTTCCCATTCAATTGCGTTAGCAAATCAGAACTGTGGGTCTTTTATTGATGAGCCTTAAAGGAATAGTTCACCCAAAAATGAAAATTCTGTCATCATTTACTCATCCTTGAGTAATTCCAAATCTGTATGAATTTCTTTGTTCTGCTGAACACAAAGGAAGATATTCTGAAGAAAGTTTGTAACCAGACTGTTTTGGGTCACAATTGACTCCCACAGTTTTTTTTACAGGTTTGTACAGTAAAACTCACCTCGAGGGTGAGTAAATGATGACAGAATTTTTATTTTTGGGTGAACTATTCCTCCAAGCGAGACGCCCTTTTAAAATGCATAATCTCTGATTCAGGTCAGAATGAGAGTTTTGTGTTTGTGTGTTTTTGGGAAAATATATAACCTTTTAAAATACAGGTACGTCGACTGAAATTTTGGACCAATTAAATGTTGCTGTGGGCGGAGCTACTTAGCATGATGTGACTAAAACAGAAACCAGTAAGGCATCAATGTTTTTTGCTCTGTGCTATCACTAGTTTAAACAAAAACGTGGTTGTGTAATGTCTGGTTAGGACATGTTATTAGGAAAAGATATCAAAATTAACAAACTGAAGATTATAGTTATTTATAATTAATTTCATGAAAAGAATAACCATTATATCGAAAGCTAAAAATGGACTGTTTCTGTAATAATAATGGTGCGACCACACTGCCACAGAAAAAAAGTAACAACATCAGAGATGTGATTTTCCAAAATATGTTTCCTTTGAATGTAGAACATTTACAGAACCTTTCATTGATCTGGCACCAGCTTATTCGCAAAATATGATACAATGTCAGTCTGCCAAATATAAAATTAGACCACCCAAATGCATCCAACTCCAATTAATCCCTAAACAAATGGTCTCTGGCTGCTCTGCCTTTAAATGGCACTAATAATAGAATAAAGAGCAGAAAACACTGAAATTGGTCATTTGTCTCTGCATCAGCTTTCATTAATTCATATACAAATATAACAAAATATTTTTACTTGCATCTTAAAATTTGACGGACACCTAAAACTTATTTTGCCAGATAAACTAACAGTCACCTGGGTTACATGCAAGCAAATATATTTTATTTTTAAAATTATATATATTTTTATTTTTACTTGGTGTACTAAAAGTAATAACTAAAACTGAAATAAAAATAAACACTACAAACATATTTTAATATATATATATATATATATATAATACAAATATAATAAATTACTTTATATAAAGTAGTGGATTGTATTGTTTTACATACTTTCATATCTATCTATTTATTTATATGACTATAACTTAAAATTAGCAAGAAAAACTGAATACACACACACACACACCTCAATATATATATATATATATATATATATATATATAAATATATATTAATTAATATCCACTTAGCATGTATTTTAGGTGACAGTTAAAAATAAATAAATAAATAAATACAATTAAAATAAATAAATAAAAATGTGTATTTTTCATGTAACATGCAAATACATGTGAATATTTTTTGTCCATTTGTCTAATGTTTTTGTCTATTACATAATTATTCATCAGTAAATTATCTTTAAAATTGTTAATGTCTATAAATTCACCTACATTTAGAATTTTCACTTATTATAATGATATACAAAAATGCATATGTCATTATAATTGATTAAATGATTAAACCTTAATTAATAAGATCATATCACATACTTAATTCAATTAGAAGGTTTCCCAGCCCTGATTTCTATAGAGCACACAGAGACCGAGAAGAGTGAGATGAATGTGTACATGCTGTCGAACTGCTGGCCCTCTATCACGAGTCACTGGCACCAGGAGAGTGTTAATTTATTCTTGACATTAAGGCACTGGAGGGGTTTGACTCACAGCCATTTTAATTTAGGTGTGGAGGGGTTGTGTGGGATGCTGCTGATTGATTAACCACTTACACAGAAATGACTCATCGTAAATACATCATGGGATAAAAATGCATCCATCACAGCGGCGCATCTCATTACACCCCTCCTCTATCCACCTGCTGGGACGGCTGACATATACAAGGGGTCAGTGCTGATTTCAAACGCAGCATGTGCTGCTGACTGACATTCAGAGCAATCTCACATCAATAGATGGAGATGACATGAAATATTATTTCTGAGAACAACGTGCAAGATTATTTTACCTAGTAGCACTCATACTGTAAATACAAATACAAATACAAATACAGTGTTTTAATGTAACATGTATGTATATATTATAATATATATATATATATATATATATATATATTCAGTAATATATTCAGTTTGCTAAACATTATATATAAAAAAAAAAATACTAGTAAATAAAGCTAATAATACATATTTCCAGAAAAAAAAAAAAAAAAAACATTCACAAACATCTAAGGGGAAAAGCGTGCTTAAGTATCAAAAATAGTGTCACAATATATATATATTTTTTAAATTATATATACAATATATATATATATATCTACACAGAAGTGTATGTATGTATGCATGTGTGTATATGTATATATAGATATAGATATAGGAGTGGGAGACAAATGAAAAGTTTATTGTCATAAAATAAAATCCTAAGGAAAATAATAATAATAAAAATTTTATATAATAAAAAAGATAGGTCTCATTTTTTAATAGAAATTGATTTTCGGACAAACTATCATAAGGTTAATAATTACGACTACTTCCCAAAAGAAAGTACAGTGAAAACTGGGGACAAAAAACGCAATTATTTTCCAAAAAGAATGTCATAAATTTTTTTTAAAAAAAGCTCAATAAAAAATAAAATAATTACATTTACATTTCTAACCAATATCATAAATCTATGTTGATTTCTATCATGCTGCTGCAAAAGAACTCCCTTAAAACTGCCTTTTTGCACCGTCGTGTCTCACTGCTCCACATTCAGACCTGCTGCTCAATAGTGCGGCCCACAGATGACAAAGCTCAGCAGGCCTGGCGAGCCGCCAACATCAGACTGGCAGCAGATTACGTCACACGGGGCCCCAGGGAGACGGCTGATTGGCTCCAAAGAGCCAAGACAAATTAGGCAGCTGTGCGAGAGAGCAGGGAGAGGGCCCTTTGTTGGGCTGAGCGCACGCTGGGGCCGGCGTCTCACATCTCGCTCTGTGACTCTCAATAGCTGCAGGGTAATGATCAGCTCAGGGAGAACGCTCACAGAGAGACACATATGAAAAGCAAACAGCCAACAGCCATGTGCGTGTGAATGAAGAGCAGGCCTCAGGATTATACATTATCATTAAGGTGTAACCGATATCGCTGAAGCACTACGCCAATAAATGAAGCTCAAACATGCCATTTGTTTATTGACTAAACATACACACAAAAAATGGGCTAGAATATTGCATAATGTGGAGGACAACATAAATAGCAATTTATGCCAATAATGTTTCATCTTTATATCACCTACACCTACAGAAGGATCATGTGACTCAGAAATTCAGATTTAATAAAATATAAAAAATATTATAGCAAAAAGTTCTTTGCAAATTGTATATAGTTTGTCACTATATTACTGTTAATATATTTCGATCAAATTAATGCAGCCTTGGTGAGCTAAAGAGACTACTTTCAAAAACATTATTACAAATCATATTTATTCCAAATGTTTAACTGAATTGACAAATGTTTATATATATATATATATATTAATAACAAATTAGCAAATTATCATATTAGAAAGACTTCTGAAGAATCATGTGATTGAAGACTGGAGTAACGATGTTGAAAATTTAGCTTTGCGTCACAGCAATAAATTACATCTTAAACATATAAATATATATTTTAGAGACTATTTTAAATGTTAACAATATTTCACAATAATACCGGTTTTATTGTATTTTTGATCAAATAAATACAGACTTGGTTAGCATAAGACTTCTTTAAAACCATTTAAAAATCTTACCAACAGTAAACTTGTGAAGAGCGGTATCCTACTAATACTAACAGAAGTGTACTACATTCATATCGTTGCTTTAGCCGCTGTAATATGCTTTAAATTAAAGTATGTGGGACAAATAAGCATTGCCATTTGCTGAGACGACGCAGAGGGTCATTTTAGGACAAATCCTGTGTTTGCTTCACAAGAGTCTGTCTCCAGGATATTAAGCAAAAACACACACATACTAGAGCACTGCGTGCAATTTTCAACTGGAATGATCCATATTCAAGCGGTCTCTGCCTGAAATCTCATCCAGATGAGGATGATTCAAGTAGTGACGTCAGATATCAGCGCCCTGCTGCCTGTAACAGGCCTACCGTTCAGAACAGCCCTTACAAATGCCGTCACAGAGAGCACACACACACACACACACCCTCTGGCTCATGTAACACTTTCCTCTCTCTAACAATGGCCAGTAGCGTCCGATCTATTTCACAGGGGCCGGCCAAGAAAAAAAAAAAAACAGTTGTGAGAGAAGGCCCTTTTAGCTGAGCTCATTTAAACATTACGCTACATCACAGCTGATATCATTCACCTCAGCCAATCAGCTTACCTCTCTGGGCCCCTGTGCCTCCCTGATTGGCTGGCAGCCCCAGTCTCGTCGTCACGGTCGTGGCCTTCCTCTGCGGAGGATTGTGGGATTGGAGGTTCGTATCCGGGCGTGACCCTGAATGGCTTCAGATCCCCCTGACCCAACAGGCTTCGACCAGCACAGTAACAGAAGGCACAGAGCTTTTCGCTGTGAAGAGAGCAGAGGAACGTGGTTAGTCAGTGAAACAAGATGGCACATATTACAGTTCTCCAATGGGCTTGAAGGAATGTTTCGGTTAAATGCCGAACGTTCCTTTAAACCTCAGAAATCTACTGAGGCAAAACTGCAACAACTGCGATAAATCAACACCTATTTACACTGACTATATAACATATAAACAACATGAGTCAAAATCTGTAATAATAAAACTACAAGTGAGTTTTCACAACAGGATATGCATTTGCAGGGGTTTCAATATAAGAGTTTTGGCTAACACTTTACAATAAGGTATCGTTTGTTAACATTAATTAATGTATTAACTAACATGAACAATGAACAACACATTTACTACAGTATTCATTCATCTTTGTTAATGTTAATAAAAATACAGTTGTGTTCCAATAGCCGATACCGATATATATGTCCCTTTGTTCTGAAACAACACCAACCCTCCTCTGCAGAAATTATAAACTAATTGCTTTTAATTTGTTTTTGAGCAAAAACGTATTTGTTAAAACTAATAAGCATTATTACATTTTATTACATTTCTAATTTCAATTTAATTATTTCATCGAATTTAATAAATTTAAAATAATATCTTCGGGGTCTTAGTGATTAACCTTTTTTCCCCCACAGACAACAATTTTTACATTTTTAAGCCCATTCAGTAAATCTTTCAAGAGTTATACGTAATTACATCCTGTATTCCTGGACGTCTGGAAGGGCTCCTGTTCTCTTTTAATCTTCCCTGAGTGCCCTTCAAGGTGCAAAAATGCTATTGGGAATTCATCCAAGAATTTTTTGATTTTACTGAAAATATCTACATCTGTATTTCAACAAAGAATGAACATCTTGTATGAGGCTGTGTAAATGACAGAATTTACTTTTTTCAGTGAACTGTGCAAGCCAATTTTAAATTAAATTTTTTTTCTCCGCAAAATATGCATAAACAGAAACATTTTATAACCTTTCTAAAAGCACTTTTAATAAAAGCTATAAATTATATTAATTAAATGGCATATTTACATTTGTACCATATATTAGAAATGACTGAAATTCACTGCAAGAGAACAAAAACTACCTGGGTAAAAATCTCTACACGAAGATAAGCAAGAAAGTTTATACTACTAATAAGTATGTGGGAGTGTTAGAATTCACACATGCTGTGTCTTTTATTTTCACACTCCCTGAAAATGGGAAAATTTTCAACAATTAAACTAAACCAGAACTCCACACTGGAATAAGAGTGAGGAGACGGCTTCACGCTAACTCATGTAAATATAGCAACACAACATTTAGACACAACAGATTAAACTGTGAAAGGCAATATTATGAGTAACTCCTCATTTACAACTTTCTACCGATATTTTTTTCTGTTTGAGCGACACGTTTGAGGAGGGACTTTTATTTTGATGGTGCTGTATTTAGCAAATACGCATTCATATCATTTAAACATATCTTTGAATGGCTAATGAGCATTTAATTTCACAAACCTTGCAGACTTATTTGAATCTAGTTGAGATCTCATGAAGTGTGTGTGTGTGTATCCTGCATGATCGTGTGTTTTCTGAGTGACATTCAGTGCAAATTGAATGCTTTAAACATTAAATTCATGATTTCAAACTATGCTGTGCTTTATGCATTTGCCCACTTTCATATTCATATCATTTTCACTGTGTGCTGTATGTAAAATGACATACAAATTGAATATGTAAAAGATATGTAAAAAAATATGATTCCCAACGCACACAAAATCCCCATAATACTTTAATTATATATATATATATATATATATATATATATATATATTATTTATATTTATTTGTAAAAAAAACCCTTTGTCATCTAAAGTATAAGTATGTTTATTTTTACGAATGCATTTTTTAATAACTCCATTTTCCAATTATTTCAAATTTCTTAAATAGTAATTAAAATAAATACAATTATATAGGCCACTCTGCTTTCCAAGATATCGGTATGGGCTGTCAAAAAAACAATATTAATCGACCACTGCTTAATGTAGTTGCAAAAAAGTAACTTTTGACCACTGCAGCGAATCCTCCAATAGTTACCAATGAGGCCGTTGTGTTGTCATCACAGCTTAAGGAGGAACACAATAAATATTGATCAGATATAAAATGGGTCCCCACATCATTGGCCCTCATGGGCAGTACAGTCCGCCCTAAAGAGCCTTTAATCGCTCACTCTGTTAACCGCCTTTCATGGACTGGAGTCTCGGAGAGCCGCAGCCATGGTCAGATGACTGTTTGGACAGGGGTTTGTGTGTTTATGTGTGTTTGTGTATGTGTGGCAGGGGAACCTTAAATTTGTAGTGTAACATCAACATTGAGGCACATTCAGCTGAGAGCATAAACAAATAGACACGGTGCATGAACATGGTTACAAACCCAGAGACAAACCCAAAAAAAAGATTTCAAGCTAGCAATAAAGGCTACGTACTGCTATGTGCTGTGCAGTAAATACTGTATACTGCATAATGTGCAAACTTACTCTTACCATTTCTGCTGTATATAGTAGGTTTACAGAGCACAGTATGCACAGAATACCTGGACTGCCAATCACATTTAGGATAAGCTATGCAATGCATCTGACTTTTTCAGATATATACTTTTGTATATTTTGTTGCATTCTTTCTTTTTTTTTTGTATACATGTACACATGTGTGGCATAAATAGTACATTAAATTATCTATATAAAAATATATATTTCTTTATATATTTACAGTTGATTTAATCTGGAACTATATAGATTTATAAGTAATACGTAGTGCTGTTAAACGATTAATCGTGATTAACCCAATTCAAAATAAAAGTGGTTTACAGAATATATTTGTGTGTACTGTGTATGTTTATTATGAATATATAAATACACACACACACACACCATGTATATATTTAAGAAAAATGTTACGTTTATATATACAATTCACTTATATAATTCTATATGATATAAATTATATGAAATATATGCTGTTTGTGTGTGAATTTATACATTAAAAAAATGTACACAACACGCACATTATGTAAACAAAAACTTGGATATTAATCACGATTCATCATTTGAAAGCACTATGTAATAGTAATAAACCTTTTAAATTTCTAATTGCACCTGTGCTGTGACCATATGTGATTATGTAAACCATTTTATTAAATATAAGTTATTTTACTATAATTGAGATACAATTACAGATTGTATTAATATTTTTAATAATATTTGCTATTAATTGTTTTTATACTTGTATTAGCTTTTTAAAAATGTCTAATTTTCATTTCAGTTTAGAAAAAGTTTAACGTAATAAAATACATTTAAGTTTTTTTTTTTTTTATATTTTAATGTATTTCACTTAGTTTGTTTTATTTCAAGTGTAAATGTTTTTGTTTTGTATTAGTTAACTATAATAACCCTGACACAAACACAGTGTAGCATACTTCTGTTTGAAATATTCATTGTACACAATTCATTGTTTTATTTAATATGCATACCACTGTTTGTAAACTTACTGAATGCACTGTATACTACTAATAGAAGTAATCTATTCTATTCTGAACAATGAACAACACATACAATTTTCAACTATAGCCAATTATGTCAAAAATCATCAATATTATTTCTGTGTCATACTGTAAATATAAAGGCTAAATGGAGCACATTGCATTTAGGGGGGTACAACACTGTACCTATACAGCAGATTTGGGGAATGTAAACATAAAATCTGCATACTGCAGCTGGCCTCACGTAGCAGCACCTTACTGATCTCTGAGAAGCACAGTGAACTCTCTGAGCCGAAGGGCTGCGCCACGTTAGCACTTCTTCCTGGGTTCCGGCACTGCAGTCATCTTTACCCAGAATGCTCTTTTAGTAAGCTGAACAAGTGCCCATCCCCCATGTTGAAACGGAGTGCTAGCCAACAGCAATACAAGCACACATACTTCGACACACATGTGTGCCAACAGGCACTGATCGTTTGACTTTTCATTTTGAGATTTTGGTGGAAAGGCGCTATACAACCGAAAATGCTAAAAACACGAAGCCATTCACAAACGTTCACACTGACACACACACACACACGTCCGCATGCGCATGCTTCCCACGCCGGCGGTGACTCAGCCTGGCGAGAGGATGCTGCTCTGACCTGCTTTTAGCTTCTCCAGAGGCTGATGATGTTTGTGCCGCCCCCGTCTCAGGGCTCGCAGGAAGAGGGGATGACGACTGCTCCTCTTCCTCCACCTCTGCAGAAACTGCCACGGCAGAGGCGCCCGACGTCTCCTCCTGCTGCCCTTTAGTGACTGACGAGAGACACAGAAGCAGAGACACATCCATGTTAGCTACAGCTGCAGCAATACAGACATTTTAACTAAACTGAGAAGATTAAACCTTAAAAGGTTAATCCATCCCAAAACCGAAATGTTGTCATTAATCACTTACATGTCGTTTCAAACCCTTAAAAGCTTTGTTTGTCTACAGAAAACAATTTAAGATATTTTGGATGAAAACCAGGAGGCCTGTGTTTGTCCCATTGACTGCCAAGTAATGAACACTGTCACGGTCCAGGAAAGTATGAAAGACATCGTCAGAATACCATCAGTACACCATCAGTGGTTCAATCTGAATATTATAAAGCGACGAAAATACTATTTGTATGGAAATGGGGGTAAGTGATCAATGACAAAATGTTCATTTTGGGGTGGAGTAACCCTCTAAAAGCAGAATGTTTCACCTGCTATATTCCCCTATTTAAAGATGCATTTATACACTACAATGATTGGTGTCATTTAAAAATATTTTCATATTTACAAATTTTATGTCATTTCTGTGGTCTATTATATCTACATTGAGTACAATAAAAACTGTTAAAAACACACGTATCATTTATTTATGTTGACAATGATGATTTCACTCAAACATCAAAGAGCCTGGATCGTTAATTGCTCTCAGATACTCTGTTGGGAGAGTTGGAGCAAGTTTAAAGTTCTGTTAAGAAAGTCAGTTCATTCAGCAGCCATCTTACTGACGTTCTCAGACATGCAAACCACTTCAAAATAAAAACAAATGATCCATTTACTGAAGAAAAAAAAAAAACAAGCAACTTTTCGGTTGTGTGGTTGTCAGAGAGCTCTCAGATTTGATAAAAAACAGTGTCTTAATTAGTGTTCTGAAGATGAACAAAGGTCTTACGAGTTTGGACTGACATGAGGGTGAGTAATTAATGACAGAACTTTCATTTTTGGGTGAAAGATGCAACAGGCATTAGAACAACACAAGGGTGAGTAAATGATGATTTAATTTGTATTTTTTGGGTGGACTATCGCTTTAAGGATTGGTTAAGGGTTAGGGTGAAATGTGTAATTATAGATGCTAATACATGAATGAATTACAGATGTAATTGCATGCAGGAACTTTTAAAATAAGTACAATGCAATAAGTACAATTTAAAAACATATGTACAGGCTAATAAGTGCACTGTATCAAAAGAGTAATTTAAATGTTTTTACAAGAAAATGAGTCTACTTATATAATTCTTGTTGAAAAAAAAATAGTACAAAAACGGCTAAACCACTTAAACTGCGTCACAATTGCATTAAATGATTTTCAAAAAAGCATGTTGTGATAATCAACTAACATTTTATGTCTATTTATGTCCATTTTCTGTGCATAATTTTATCGCTTAACATTATTTAAATAAACAGTTTTAACTATGTCTATTTGTCAATGTGAAAATAAATTATTTATTAATAATTTATTAATAATTTATTATATATATTATATATTATATAATTTATTAATGATTTCTTCGTTCTATTTTTAAGTGTCCCTCTTTTTTTCCCAACAGGCTTAAATGCACAGCTACTGTCAGAAACTATAGCTTCTTTAGCTCAAATGACACCAAAACACCGTCATTTTCAGGCTGGTCCAGATAATGTGTATTTTCATTGTGGAGTAAAAGACGACTTGTTCTTTTAAGATTTCCAGGTCAGTGTAAGTGTTGAACCCCTCAACACTAATGAGACTGACAAGCATGAACGACCTCTGACTGCGTACCTTTGCCTCAAATGAATTTTCACCCCCGAAATGTTTGTTTTTCTGAACAGTGCTAATTGTTTCCATGGAACCAGTCTTTCAGTTTCAGGCCAATGTGTTTTGTTTTTTTAAAGATCCCAAATGACATGTGAACAACGGCTGGATTTGCACAATGTCAACAGCAGCCCACAAAACAAAAGTGTAGAAAGACCCAGGATCTTTGATTTGCCTGTTTTGTATGCAAACAAGTAACTGTTATGGTTTATGGGGAAATATGCAGAGCACATGTGCCGTGTGTTAATAAGAGAGAGATTGGGAAAACTGTCACCTCGGAATGAACACAATGTGGACAATTAGAGGTGTGAGTCACCTGTGACTAAGAGCGCCTAGTGAGCCCAGGTCTAGTTGTGGTCTAAAATAGACCGCATTGAAACCACAGCTGCAGTCAACCACCTCCTGTATTCATCTCTTCCACTGCAGTCTAATCGCACAGGGCTTCAATGGAACTACAGCAGACACTACAAATTAGGGTCAATTTGTAAAGAAAACTAGTTACTGGTCCTTCTTAAAAAAAAAGCATCATTATTAGCAATGCTTATACTTGTGGTTAGGGATCTGAGGAAAATGTAGGTGCTCGGTATTAAACTTTCACAAGTCATCCCATAACATTTGTACCAAAGATGAGAACCGATTTCTAAAAATTGTGTAGGTTGTTGGAGAGATGTGCCACTATTTTTCTAAGCAATCAGTTATTTCCACTGGGTGGATGATAAAACGGGTAAAGATCTCCAAAGCTGAAAGAGAGTAAATTATGCACATCACTATGGCATGCGATATCGGAATTGTTATTTTAATAATAGGCTACTTCTAGAAGTTGCGAAAACAATGTGTTTTAGGTTGATGTATATAGCAGAGAATAGAATTGGCAAGCGTGAATTGCTTGACATTAAAAAAGTTATTAAATGCAATATGTTGCAGAAAACAGCTCCTTGTAGCTTTATTATGAATCAATGCCCTGTTATGGTTTGTTATGAAGACTATGTGTTTTAGTTTTAATCATTCACTTTCTGTTTCTTACTTTAAAATTACTGCTATATATCTAATGTAAGCCTGTCTGAAATTAAAGCACTGTTTTGTTTTTCCATTTGTATCTTTTTTTTTTGTGACTTTGCTAAAACACTGTTGGTCAAAGACGTTGTAGTGATGTTTTCTTTTCCAAGAAAGAATGTGAAATACATACATTGGTTATATAAGTTTTAGTTAAACATTATTAAATATCATTTAAATTGATTTCACACAATTGAAACAATATCGTATCACATATCAAACATGGAATTATTTAAACAGGTATTGCATATCACCTTTTTCTTTAATAACAGCCCAGAATGAGGTAAACACACTCAGAATAGCCTATTAACTAAATAACATCTCCATAGAAACTAAACAGCAATGTTTTAAAAAAACTAGCACTTTGCTACAAACACTCAGAACAACTTAGACAGCTTAGAGACGATAAGAAATGCAGAAAAACACTCAGAAAAGCTAGGCTGCATGGCAAAACAATCAAAATATCTTATCAACTAATAGCAACACGCTAAAAACAAAAAAACATACGTACAAAAACAAATACGTTAGTATCTGAATAGTTTTGTTCTAAATACCCTTAGAGCTCTGAATACCTTAAACAGCAATGCCCTAAAAAAAACAAAAAGCAGTGTTAGCATCTGATTAGCAATATGCTAAACACTCAACACCCTAAAAACATAGGAACGTGCTAAAAGCATCTGTTAAGCTTAATAGCAACATGTTAAATCATGGAGAACAAGTAAAAATTTGCAACTAAAAACCAACACCCTAAAAAGCACTAAAATACTATAATGTCTGAACAGCAATGTTACACTCAAAAAAGACTAGAAATTGTAAGAACACACTAAACACCATTAGAAAAGCCTATAAACTAAATAACCACACAGCAACTAAACAGCAACATGCTAAGAAGCATACTGCCAAGAATACCTTAACATCTGATTAGCATATGCTAAACACACCTCAGAAAACCTATAGCAATGTGCTAAAAACACTGCTAGCATCTAAATACTAATTTGCTAAACACACAGCAAGTGAACAGCAACATGCTAAAAACACCAAGAACACTACAATACAATACAAATTGCAATATTACATTTACTCAGAAAACACTGGAAATGGTAAACACACTCAGAAAAGCCTGAATAACAACATGCTAAAAACACCCAGAACACCAGCTTAGACACTAAACAGCAATGTGCTAAAAACACTAGTATCTAAAAAAACATTTATAAGACACTCTGCAAACACCCTAAGAAAGCTGTTTGTAGAGTGGTAGATTGATTTTGCACTGAATATAATTGCATATAATTTCTTTGTACTTTTTGTGTAATGACAATAAAGATTTGCTAGATATGCTGGTTAGGTATGTTTTGATGCTGGGATGCTGGTTTATGCTGGTCCTTTGCTTGTTTGTGTTGGTCACGTGCTGGCAAAGGACCAGCATAAACCAGCAAAACAACCAGCTTAAACCAGCATCAAAACATACCTAATCAGCATATGCTGTTTTTTTTCAGCAGGAAACTGAACAAAACCCACTAAGAACACCTTAGCAACAGAAAAACAATGCTTTTTCTTTAGAAAAAGTAAAATGTAGTTGGAACAGCACTTGAGAAAAAGGACGAAAAGGCTGACAGCTTCCTCCTTTTTAAAAAAATCTTAAGTAGTTCTAGGTACTGAAGGGTCTTTTATAATTATGGTACCATTTACTTCAGTGGTGACCTTGACACAGAGGTTATTTCGGGGGTTCAAGGGGCTAAGCAGTTACTGACAGCACCTTTAATGGTGCCAGCTCGTATTATTGACTGCGGGGGGTGTTCCAGCCTACAAGGTGAAAGTGACTTGACATTCAAAGGCAGCGTCAGCTCTCCTGCAGTGTCAAGACACTTCACCTGGTTATTACAGCTCCACGCAGACGAATGAAGAAACTACTATCACAGTGTCAACTAATCCAATTATGAAAAATGGCCTCTATTGTAAATAAATACAAAAACAGACTGTATTTGTACAGTGTTACTACTTTAGACAAGACAAACAGCGTGATAAATTCACTTGTGACTGTTGTGGGTTCCTGCAGCACTGGGGAGTAACTAAAAGCAGTGATATTTAGAGGTGGAATTCACCACTGGCAAGATGGGCTATCAATAAAACGTGCCTGACTATGGCATTCAGTTTGGGTAAAAGCTAGGGAAACTTCAACACAAATAATGCACTGGGGGTTGATCCAATGTCAGTGAGTTGGCGACAGAAAAACGCAGAAGTACGATCTGTGGTTTTAACTAAATGCCCTGGAGCCTTCGAAAGTCCAATGCATGGCACATTGTGAGCAGCTTTACCAGTAACAAGACTTTTTCTGGTTGCCACTTTATGCATTTCTCGCAGATTTGGCATTAGAAAGTCCAATTCATTCTATAAAAATCAGTTTATTGAAAACATTATATATTTTTTTCTTGATATGCTTTGAATAATTACAATTCCCCCAAAAATGATTCAACTTTACTTATATTTATTTTATTATAATATTATTTGTAATCATATTATAATCATATTTGTAATACAATTTTAATTCGTTATATTTCACAACTGTTTCTTTCATCAACTAAATGTAACTTAGTGAGAAGAGACTTCTTCCACAAACACTTGAAAATCTTGCAAACGCCGAAATCTGAAATGTTAGTGTAAATTAATACATAAATTACGATCAGTTAAATAAACTAATATATTTTCCTGCAGTAAATAATATCAGTTTATAAACACCGCCTCGGCAGAAAATGATCAACGCCTGCTTCTACATCGCTGCCTGTTTAGCCCCGCCCACTGTTTCACGCATGTATGCATGTCATGCATTCAACTTGAGAAGACGATCTTTATTTTCAATTAACATCCAAACCATATCAGTAAGAACTTGGTACATTGTTCACATCATTTTGGCACGGATTTGTTTACAAACATGGCACAATTCAACACGGGAAACGATTGTTAAACGATGATGCTGTGCCAACTATATTGCATCTGACAGTAAATGTCTCCACACACAAGTGTGAGTAACTGTTTTCTGTTTTTGTCTGTAAAACAGGTCACTTGATATAAGTATTTATTAGAAATCGACAGATAAATCAGTTTACTGATTTTTTCCCCCAATATTTATACATTTTAGCATAATTGGATATCGGTTTTATAATATCGGATTTATGATAAACGGTGTTGTGAGAATTGCACGCAGGATCACCATCGTTAAACTTTATTTAACAAAACAGCCGTTAATGCACAAATTAGATGTATTACAAAATTCCTGATATCATTAGTCTCGTGAAATCACTTTCATTTTGTGATTTGCTCAGAGGGATGATGATCATGAAATGCTTCAGCACAGCCACCGAATGTGACCTTTAACAAGATTCACCTCTTTAAAACACCCTAAATTATATTAACATTTACTTTGTAACAATTATTTCACTAACACAGAGAGTTGTAAATAAATACAACTCTGTAGAAATTAATTATTTGTTCTTTTGTAAATGCATAGATAAACCGCACTGTCAGCAGACATATCATTATTATTATAAAACATTATTAATAATTCTGATATAACATAGCAGTTGAGAAATGCAATATAATACAATGTTTTGTTTGTTATATTCCAATATTCCAGAGAATATTATTCAGTGAATTAACATTATCCAGTAAATGTTATTCTTCACTCTATTAAACAGCTTATAAACTTACTAAAACTGTAGTTTAAACCTATTACATTTCTGCACAGTTCACGTCTCTTTCCTTTCATTTATTTATTTTTCCATTAAACATTTTCCATTTATTTTGCTTACTGTTAATATTAGTTTTGCTGTGGATGCTTTTTCAAAATAAAAAGTTTTTATTGTTATAAGACGAAGATTAAATTTAACATTTCTTTTTAAAGATGAATCAAAAAGGGGGAAAAACCAACGGGAAGTATGATCTTACTTCACGCAGTCATTTATTTATTACATAGCAGTAAATAAATATCGGTTCTGCGTATCGGTTATCGGGCACATAAACAGGCAAATAATTGGTATCGGTATCTGTCATAAAAACCAATATTGGTCAATCACTAGTATTTATGCAATTTTTACCTAAAACACACCCCTACAGTCTATCTGTGAAGAACGTAGGCTGTCAAACATACACAGCGTTAGCCAATCATAGCAGTGGGCGTTTACTTCAGAGTCTGCCACGTTTATTCAAACAAAGCGTTCTGAAGAGGGGGGTCAAAAACCAGACAGAAAATAGCCTATTTCTTCTAAATTATGATGCTGTTTAATGTAAAAACATTGATTTATAAGTGGATATCAGAAAATAGTGCAAAATAAAAACAGAGGCCCCTATAAAAGTTAGGAGTAAGAATAAAAAACAATCATTAACGCCTTCACAAAATACTGTTTCACTAATTTACAAACTCCTCTAAAGCTAAATGGTATAAACACAACTGCAGCCAAAACAAGTAATTCCTCTGCTTGTGAACCTGAACGTACATCATACCGTCAACAGAAGCAGGCCAACCACGAGCAGGCAAAAAGGCAGAGAAAATGAGGGGAAAACGCACAAGATGAGAATTTAAAAGGCTTTCAGCGGGCATTAGCTTCCACCGGCTGCCGCGAACCTCAATCACATGCTTTGAGAGGTGCTGGGGCGACTCCAGAGCAGAAAGGCTGTGGCTGGAGTCAAATCCTTTCAATTAGAGCTAGAGAGCGGAGCCATGTGGAGACGGACGAAAATCTCATCAATCCTGCTCAAGGAGTGTGGACGGCCGAGCCTCTCGAAAGCTCCTCCTCGGCCGGCCGAGGTTTGACTTAGATTGACTGCGCAGCTGGGAAAGAAAATCAATTCTGGGCTCCACATTGTGATTTTGTTTATCATTGGAACTGCCTCAGAGGAGAGGCAGCCTCGCTCTCCGACTCTTGAGGAAGGGGGATGTGACGGCTGAAAAGAAAAGACTGACACAGGAAACCGGGAGAGCTGGGAAAAGACGTTTAAACAGGGTATATGTGGGGGAGGAGAGAGAGCGAGAGAAGAAAAGAAAAGAAAAGCAAGCAAGGAAAAGAGGGCTGCAGTTACCTGTCTCCTGTGTGCTTCCTGATTCTGCGGTCTCCATTCCATCTGTGCTGTCTTCATCCTCCACCAGAGCTTTTCCTCGCCCCCGATTCCTGAGAAAGAGAGATTCATTAGCACGCTCGCTGCAGGGAAGACTGGTTGATTGTGAATTAGTTAAATACGGACCCAGCTGTCGCCGAGTGTCCGCTGCCCCGGGCCAGGGTGGGGTGGCCCTGTGAAAAACAGTGTGTTTGTGTGTGGGCACGGTTGTTTACGTGCGCTGAGGGGGAAGTAACGGGTGCGAGACCTCTCATTAAAGCCGCTGCTCAATGGATGAGCTTCATGAAGATGTCATTTCCGCATTTATTCAGAAGCCCTGAGGGTGGACACACAACCTGGCTCTCAAACCTAGATTACACACTCAACCGGGTTTCATCTTCTTGGTGACTCATTCTCACGAGCAGCGTCCAGTCGGATCAGGTTTGGTCCGT
This sequence comes from Enteromius argenteus, assembly GCA_032357425.1. NCBI lineage: Eukaryota > Metazoa > Chordata > Actinopteri > Cypriniformes > Cyprinidae > Enteromius > Enteromius argenteus. The sequence goes on from JAUCMR010000051.1 coordinate 2,162,721, forward strand.
GCACAGCATATGTGAGCGTTTGGGGCGGTGCGCTTCGTCGTGTGGTTTGTGTGCGCTGTAATTGCACAATAATTTGCCTTTTTGGCATAATTAAAAAGCCTGAACATTTAAATACAATGAGAGGAATAAACTAAAGTCACTTTATAAGATATAAAACCCCCAATACAGTACTGTTTAAAGGTTTGAGGACAGTTTAAACATTTTTTTAAAAAAGCTTTAATATGCTTTTTTTTTAGCTTAAGTAACATTTATTTTTATTACCAATACTGAAAATAGCTGTGCTGCTATTTTTTTCCCCCAGAATTTATTTTTCTGAAATACAATTATTTGTAACAATGTTTTCTATAGAAGACATTGTCACCTCAAAATAAAAACAATAAAATAAAATGAAGTAAAATGAAATAAAATAATAAAATTCGAACAATGTTTCTTGTACTTCTGAATTACTGAAAAAAATCTGAATTGTGTCACAATTACCTTTTTTAAATTTGAATTTTTGTTTAATTGTTTATTAATTAAATATGTACTATTATTATTATTATGTAGTTAACATATTATTATCCTTTCTTATTTTTTAATATCTTATTGACCCAAAACTTTTTATTTAATTATTTTATTTTAATTATCAATTAACTAATTGATTTATTTTTCATTCATAGGTGAAAACAGGCATAAAATTGTGCACAATAAAAATCTTAAGTAAACTGGAAAAAAATGTAATTTTATCTTGACTTTAACCAGCATCAAGCCAACCTGCTTCACCAGCTTCAGAAATTAGCCTGGAGCGATTCAAATACTCCCGCTGCTAACATTTTAAAGATGACAACCAATGCAGAACCAGCACTCATATTTATACACACAAAAGGTTATTATTTCTCAATGTCTGACTGGCCAAGAATCTTTTCTTAAGAGTTGATGTTAGGAGAACTTGTGCACAACCAATCCGACCACTATTTTTACTGTTTTCCATGCCATTTGAAGAGCTCATTGTTCCCTATTTTATGATGTCACTGACTCAAGCAGTAAAATCCACCTTTGTTTTCAGAAAGAACAGATAGAAATGCAAATCTCATTACCTTTACTGACACCAATAAAGTATTCCCTGTTTTCCCTCACCCTTTGAATGCACGATAGTCTGCCCTCAGAAAGAGCGTGGTCTGAAGCTGTTGCCATGGTGCTTCGTGACGCTCCAGTCTTTCAGAACAAGCAGCACTCAGAGCACAGTATTTGATGGACAGCATGAACATACTGCAACATACTAACATCTCAAGCCTCTGTAAATAGCGGTTCCACATCATTAAGAGCGAATAAGATATCTGGGTGGTCCAACACACTCTCATAGCAATTGGTCACAGTTTGAGCAGTTTCTTTTGGTGATTTTGCATGATATCATTCGTACACTCTAGACTTAAGGTTAGGTTTAGGTGAAAAAGCTGTTTTCTCATGAGATGGGTCGGCGGTCTAGTGCCTCACAGTCAGCCGCTGTTTCAACGACATAGCTGAAATGTGAAGCTGGTTACATGTCTATATGTTGCTTCCCTAAAAATAAATTTACACGCCGTTAGCACGTATACACACATTCACAGTTCCTGTGTGTTTACAGTAACAGTAAAGCTTCCCAATAAGACACCACAATACCTCTATGGGAAGGCAGCTAATTTGGCGGCCATCTTGGATGTGACCCCGGCAGCTTTTTCCGGCCATGCAAGTACAGCTGCTGTTTATTTGAATGGCAAGACTGAAATCACAAGTTCTTCAAGGCTATATTTAAATAATACATTTTTAAATTAGTATGTACATTAGGAATTCTTACAGTGGTAACATAAATTGTGTTTCTTTTGCTTAAATCAGACACCAAAAGGATATTTTTGGGGGGGGGGTTTTTGTTGTTGATTGTTTTTGGTTAATGGACCATCTACTTTTATAATGTACAGTAAAACAAAAATTTACACAAGCTTCAAATACTTACTGATGTTAGTTACTAACCTTTTTTAAAATTTATTTCTGACCTTTTGCCTTTTGGATATTAGAGACTGTTAGTTTGAGACTAGAAAAGTGTAAGGGGGATTCTATTTCTTGAGATCATTAAAACAATGCTTTGTGTGCAGAACAACATGATAGCTGTATGAATAAGAGATCTATAATAACAAAGGAATTCCTAGCATTAACACTATGATAAATGTTAAACAGATACACAGTCAATTTAGTCACTCAAAGAGACATCATTCCAGTATTGAGGTTTCTCCAGTCCACCATAAACTAGGTATAAACTATGACCAGTTAATGGCTTTACTGCACTGACCAAAAAACCCCTCTAGTTCAAACTCATGGGTGTGAAATTAGCTTGACACTTCCTTTCGGTCATGTTGCTTAATTCGTTGTGGTCATGAACTTATAGAGCTCTTATAGAGTTTTTCACATTCTGCAAGATGCTGTCATCTGACCTCAGAATACTTCGTCTGTTTCCTATAGCCCCATCAAAAGGTTTTGTGATATAAAATTTGATTGTTATGGATGTTTTTCTTAACCAAATGACATGAGGCTGTAAATCATGGCTTCTAAAGGCCTGTTCACAACAACACGAATGCTCTGGGCATGTGACCAAAAGGACAAATCCTACTGGCTGCCCAGTTTTCTTCGCAGTGTGATGAACATCCAAAGAAAGAAATCCAAATCTTATTCTCAATCCAAACGTATTCCCAATCCTATAACATACACAAATTGCGCAATCCTTTTGTCTGCAACACTAATAAAACCCATTCTTGTTCACGATCCCCCAACTGAGAACACACACACATCCATCTACAGCCAAACATCCATTTCTACACATCCGGCCCACAAATGCGCAGTAAAGATCCACGGCTGTCAGAATCCCACGGGGGGCTCTTCTTGTCTGATCTATGTATCACTTCATCAGGGTGATAATTGTCAGGCATTCAAATTAAAGTCTCACAGTTTGAAGACGGAGGAGGTACGGCAAGCAGAGTTGAAAGGGAAGCCTGCCCCTCTCTGGGGCTGGAGTGAGGAGGGAGTGTGAGGGATGGATGGGTAATTACCAGTGCCACTGGAGAGAGAAATCGCAGTCTGTCCCATGCCAAAAATGACTCCTCCCTGCAAATGACTTCCTATACCAGACAGTTAACAAGGCTGAACGCTGACAAAGGGGCGGAGGGATTTCACCCTAGAGAGGTTACAGACACACATGGAGCAAAATCTGCAGAACCACAGACCACATGTCTGAGTTTAAGGGGCTAGTTGAAATTAGCAGATGATATTAATTGACCATTTTTTTCTTTTTAATATATCCAGTGGTGAACATTTATATACACATATACAAACATAAGTAAAATATAGGATCACAGTGCAGCTTTTAAAAACTAATTGTAATGTAAATCTTAATCAATCTTTACCAGTATCTTTCAATTTTTTACCCATATGCTGGCAAGGCATTTTAAATTATTTAAAATATAATGAAATGTAGTGTGATCCATTTCTTGCAAAGTATTTTAATAAGTAGAGGTCCTGTTGTTTAAATTTTACATAAATATTTTTGTCACACTAGAACTAGATTTCACTTATGTTTTGACATTTTATTTTCCCAAAAGTTATTTAAAGCATTAAAGTAGACACATGACTTGCATTTATAGAGCTCCTATAATGGGTAATAAAAGGTTGATATTTTGGTTTTGGGAGTTCCCAACAACAGGTCGATATGCATGCAAAGTCAAAAAACAATTAGTTTAACGATTTAACCAAGACGCTCATCTGCAGTGATTGGTCTGATTTATTTCATCATGCCTGTAATGCCTGATAAAGCAGTGTTTGTGAGCACAGTGCTGCTTTGTGTACAGCGTTACCAGGGAAATTATATTTTACTGCTCCAAAAGCACCACCTAGTGGGCAAAGAACAAATTTGTATTTTTATTTCGGACCAAAGAGTGGGTGGGAAGTATGCTAATGGTTCACGTTAACATGAAATGGCTTGGGATTCATCTTAAAAATGACTGTTTCAATTAATTTAGAGTCGACTCTTTCTTTTGAGAGACAATAACTTTATACATGGTGCACTTTCAGATTTAAAACTTTACAGGATGTTTTCATTCACCTAAAGCTGTGTTACACACTGCATAAAGGTCAATTTTTTAAAAATCAATAATAGGGGCATTTTAATATGCTTTCTATGTATATAAAGTGACTTTCGTAATTTTACTGGATGCAGACATGTCACCTAGGCCAAATCAAAATATATAAAATATTAACATACAACCAAATAAATAAATGCAATAAAATTATAATAATAACATAAAACAACTTACTGAAACTTCACTGAACTAAAATAAGCACATATATGTATGCCATTATAGAAAATATTTAATCAATATTATGTTAAAATTAACCAAAAAGATAAACCCAGATATTGTGTATTATTTAATTTGTCAAGTCATCAGTAAATAACATTTTTTTTTAATCAACCAATCAGGAAAACCTATCGGTTGATACTGATAATTGCAGCACTGCAGAAATACATGCCAGTACATCATCTCTTCACCAACTGTATTGTAAAAATAATGTATTTAATTTTAAAAATGTAGAATATTACTTGCATTGAGACACAAAAAATAATAAGAAGAAAATGACAATGCGTTTACATTTTTATGACATATGATGCTATGAGACAGGTATCTGTCTATAACAAGATAATAATCAAACTAAACAATCCCATTATCGTGAGGAGAGACATGTAGATTCAAACAAAAATTCTACATATAGCTTCACTGTTGAAATATTTATTGCCTGTTATATGGCCAACCATTTGCATGAGCCTATATGAGTAAGTAAACAAAGCCTACCATCACTGGAGCCAGAGCTCAATGCGTCTAGTTCAATTGACACATGTCAGGGGACAAAGGCGTTTGTAAGCTGAGCACCAAGGTAGTCAGTAACATATCCCTTTGTGATTTCCACAGGAAATCATTTAGTACACATATAACACAAACATGCTAATTTAGCACACCCCTGGACCACACAATGAAGCTAATAGTGCTCTGACAGGTCATTAATCTATCACTCACAATGCACTTTAGGATTGACTTGTTTGGCCCATGTACCTTTAGAGTAAATCTTCAGCTATTCAAATGGGTTGGACGGAGGCACCACAGAAATGAACCATGTTAACGCCCAAACCCAAGACGACTCTGTAGTAGACAGAGAATTAAATATGCATCACGATTCCCAGACAGCCAAACATCAACTGGATGTCTGGATGAGGAAACATGAAAATGTCCTACATATGAATGGTCTTTATGAATGCAAAAGACCAAACAGAACAATATTTGAATAGCTTTCCCATAGCCTTTCAAATAGCAGAGCGATGCACTAGCAGTCATGGGTTCGATTCCCAAGGAATGCATGAACTGATCAAATCTGCTCTGAACGTATTCAACGTATGCATGCAAGTTGCTTTGGATAAAAGCATCTGCTAAATGCATTCCTTTTAAAATCATATTCATTTAAAGCCAACATTAAAAATGCCATTCGCAAACCAATTTACTTCCATGATGGGATTGAAAAAACTGAAGACCATGACATCATGACAATTCTAATAACTGATTTAAATGACTTTAAATACTAAACCTTGGTCTCAAGAATAACATCACAGTCTGACAGTTATGATGTCATCTAGCTTCCACCTGCAACTGCCAGTCATGTGTCACGACGTAATGTTGTTTGTTTTAAAACCCTGTGCTGGCTCTGCACAGCATTAAATGTCACAGGTAAAATAAAAATTGCCATGCAACACACACATTTTGGTATATTTGTGCATATACACACATAGATACTGCTCTGTGTGTTTGCAAAACAAAAAGAGGAGAACACAGCAATGCACGGTCCATTTAGGCATGCTCGGCACCCAACCCCCAAGCCCAGAGACCTATAACTTATCCCCATGATCCCACCATACAGAGAGAGACAGAGAGAAAAAAAAACTGTTTTAGAAAGTAGAGCCAATGCAGGATTACGGTATAAAATCTGGAGTGGAGTTTTACGGAATGGATTTTAAACATGATGCAACAATTTCCTTCAAAAACATGACACCAAATTCAATTGAACCCTTAGAGATCCAGTAAACTGACTAAAGCAAACAACAAAAGAGACTGTAAAACAATAAACTGCAGAATTCCTTTTGGTCGACAAGGCAAGCAGCACTATTGCTAATATTAACAATTAAGGATTTCAACCAACGTATAATACTGAATATTAAATGTGTAATCTGTCCCGCACTGTTTGTGATAGAGACTTGGATGACACCTCAAACCATGTGGCTTGTTGACGAGAGGAATGCCATTATTTTTCTAAGCGTTGGCGGATGATAAGATGGGTGAAAAAACCTCCAGACTTGCACTGAATGGAATCTCATACTTGGGTTTGGATCTGTTGTCATGGACTAATAAGAAACCACAACACTGAAGAAACAGCCTCATATTACCTTAGCAACCACATAGCAACCACACACAATATATCATAGTGACTTCAATTTTTGTTGGAAATTTAAACCTTTTTTTTGTAAACAATAAGAATTTATGACATTCAGGCCACTGAGATATGATTTTCTGTAACAAAAAAGTTTGAAGCAATGTTATGTTATGTTGCATGTGATGTATTTTTTTGCATTTTGCATATATATATATATATATATAAATATATATACATAAGTGTGTATAAATGAGACACACACACATACATATTTAACTAAAATTGTAATATAGGACTATTATGAATCTTCTAGGGGTCAAAGGTGTCCCTTTGTACCACTAAATATACACCTTTTACAATTTAGTTTTTTGAAAGTGTAGTAATTTCAACTGTTTTACTTAAGTACAAGAGCAAATTAATAGTTTTAGACAGTCTATTTTAAAGGTAAGTAGTAGGTACTCTTGGGCGGATCTTCTTTTGAAGAATATGGATTTTGTGAGATCCATTAATGAAAAGCACCTTGAACTAGACCGTTCCTAGTTGCAGACACTGCCATCACACCTTACACACTCATAGGAAGCTCCTAAGCTGGCAGAGGCACCTGCGCTTTTCACTTCAAAGACTCCTATATAATTAATCCCCTCAGGAAAAATGTCAAGCGCCTCCCCTCCATTTAGATGGTTATCCAAGTCCAGAAAGATTCACATACTCTTCTCAAATGCAGATGTGAAACAGAGGAAGTCTGCCAGGATTACCGTTCAATAACTGCTCCTGCACATTCAATGGCTTCCGGTGAGCCTGAAGTCCCTCCCTGGATTATGCTGCCAGTCAGGTAAACTCTAAGCAGGTGCTTCTCATTAGAGGAACTCTAATGTGTTCTATGGGTAAAAAGCCTAAGGGCTCAGAGGGGTTAATTGAAAGCACCGTCACTCAAAGCTTCCTGTCCGAGAGACATATCAGAGCCGGTGAGAAGGTCTCCACTGGCACGTGTCCATGAAGATAAACTGGTCAAATGCATGACTTGTCACATAAGAGGTCCATGAATAAAATTTTTGCATCATGTCAACACTGGATATGACCGGTGCATCAAAACTAGAAGGTTCTCAGTATAAATCAACAAAGATGGTAAGTGTCCACTGTGCACACTATTATTATTTCACTTTCTATTTCCGATGTGCTGCACTGCTAACCCTTCCACTGTATTTTTAGCACGCATCTGAAATACTATTTTATATGCATTCACCATGCAATACTGAAATCTGGCTAATACTGATTAGTAAATTTTGTCTGTAATGTAAAAATAAATACTAAAATCATTTAAAAGTGAATTTAGGCATCAAAACAGCATGGGTATTCATTTTAAGATTAGATGAAGATTGCATTTAAAACACTATTAATAAATTATTGATGTTTTTAAAAGATTAACTTTAAGTCAGCATTAGTTTACAGCAAAGGTCATGTCATTTTTTTTTTAATATAAAAGTACATACCAACTTTTTCATTTAATAGTGCCTTGCTCAACAGCTGAAACAGCTTCATGAGCAATCGCTTGCCTTTCAAACCCTCTCTGCCAACCACCTTGCTTTATTCTCGTACATAATGCCCACTTTTCAAGATCTATTAAAATACCAAAGGGTAAAATCAGACCCTTTCCCAAATCATGACATTAACATGTTGACTTTTACACAAATAGTAATTTGTGATTTTCTGTTCTGACCTACTCATTTAAATAACATCATTTTTTTAAGGTTTCCCATTTACAAGATGTTGGATCAAATAATACAATTATAAACAGAACTGTTTTGGTATTTAAAAACAACACACCAATGGACAGCTATGGATCTCCATTTCATAATAAAATGGGACACAAAGTTGCTGAAGTCTAACCACAAACTCACAAGCAGCTGGTTCATGGTTGGTGAACATTTTGAGGTGACACACAGCTTTAATGCCATCAACGTTGACAGCCTTAAGTTCACGTTGCTTCCAGTACAGACAGAGTTGGACCAACAGCATGAATTTCATAAAGATCATATTATTCTTCACTTTTAGGACTAATGATACTCATTTTCTGAAAAGATTTAGACTTCCAATTTACATCAATAATGACAGCAATTCAGAAGTTTAATTGAACTTACTTCTTTCTCTGTCTGGGCACAGCTGGAAGCGGTGTTGCTGTGGATAATGCGTCCTTACGAGGGCGGCCCCGGGGCCGCTTATCTGTGGGGGCCGGACTTCCAGTGGGAGTAGCCCCAGAGCTGCTAGGAGGTGGCGAGGGTCCTTTGTCAGAGGGGTCTAGACTTTTCTCCTCTGATGACATTCTGTAAGAACAATTATGTAATATTAAGTTACGTAATTAAGTAATATATTAGAAAACAAATAAAAGTGTATGCTATAATGTCAACCGACGTCAAAATACTGCTACATTTCCAGAAAAGCTTTCAAAACAGCAAGTTTTCCCAGTTCTGCGCCTATAAAACACAACATTCGCCAATTCTTAATTCTGATGTTATTAAACACTGGTAATGCCAGAGGAGGAGAAAATCCCTGAGCTTAATAGTTAAACAATATTTTAATAAGCTTGTATGATTTGCTCATAATATGGTGTCCAGCTCGCAACTGAAAATTAGTCAAAACAAGTGTTAGCACACTTTATTAATTCCAATAAAAACAATCCTTGCAACGCCGTTTAGTTATTGGTTGAATTAGATATCCGAATATAAAAGCAACAGACTTCGGCTACACATCTCTCTCAATTTAAAAAGGGAACATATATTTAAAAACAAACCCACTATCTTGACTTGTGACATATTAGCACAGCATGAAGTGCGTGGGCCTCCATGCTCCAATATAGAGTAAATGCAACACAGTTGTAGGTGACAGGGTTTCGGTCATGTTTTTGAATTCTTTCTGAATGTTGTGCATATTGTTAGTCACTGCTCTGCCAGATCCCCAATGCTGACCCTTGCGCCTGCTCTGCGTGATGCTTCTGCCAACCTGTCCACTCAGCTGACAAGGCATACTGCCAACGGGATGCTGTCTTTTCCGGGAACTACGTGGGATCCCTCCCTGGGCTGCTCTCATTGTATCCTGCCTTGAGTAAACAATTAGACCTCACAGTCAAGCCTTCAATGAGGCTGTGTGCATTGCCATTAGTGCGTACGTACATTGTCTGTGGTAGCTGTTTAAAGACCCCCTGAAATGGCTTTGCTGAATGCATTTTTCTCTAGTGTTGATTTCCTGCAGAAACAGGAAGCTGGGGGAGGATAAATCGAAGAAACTGTCTCCTATTTTTAAACAGCCAGTTGGCTTTAGTTTACAGTATAGTTGAGATGGATGAGTTGCTACTTGCTAATGCTAGTAAAAAGGCTTATTCGAGATGCATCGGCACTGCGCAGACCGATTGATGTATGACATCAAAGTATCGCGAGAGTGACAGAAGAGCAGACTCTTTATGCTTTTGAATAGCTCCCGTGGTACTTTGATGTCTCACTGATCAGCCTGTGCAACACAGATGAATCTCAAACAAACCTAAAGGCGATACTGGGGGAGGGACATCATCATTCAAGAGACCTTTTGATTGGATAAACATTTGTATACGCCCTTATGTACAAGATGACTCATCAATATTTTCAGAAGGAAAAAAATGCAGTTTATTTTGTCAAGCAAGAGTAAATGAAACATGAACCAAAACTGAAATTATGATCTTTAACAGAAAAGATAATATCAGAATATGGACCAGAAGTATAGACAATGGTTTAAAGGTGTCTTTTAAAACTGGCAAAACACAACACATAGCAATCATCAACCCTGCAAGAGCAAATGATTTCCAAACTCTCAAGAGGTATTACAAAGTCATTAAAAAGACTAAATAACAAGTTACAAGCAATAAAAAGTTAAAGGTTACAGAAGGAAACAGTCATTTGAATCTTTCCCTCTCTTCGCTCAATCAAAAAACAGTACTACAAAATGATGCTGCTTCATAAGTATTAGTGTCTTCATTTGCAAATGTATCTCTACATGCAATTTAAAGTTTTCACTTGGACAGATGTAAGGACATGAATAGGTTTTTCATGAATAGGTGTTCAAACGGGCGTTATATTTGTGTTTTAACTGCATTAATGTTTATTTGTGCATATTTGGTGACTACATTTGGTACTGTTGCCGTTTTGCACATGAATTTCCCACTTGGGTCAGTAAGCTACATAAACTCTAAAATCATAATTACTGTAAAAATTTCCATAGTATCTTAAATTTTCTTTGATGTGATTACATCTAATGGTTAAAATACAAGTAACAAGTTATTTAATATAATACTCAAATCAACTTGACTATATTAACGTATACCAACAATACTAATTCTAAGGATAATCTCAATCAAAAAACAAATAAATAAAAAACACTTTGTACCCGAATTTCCCAATTTGGTCCAAAAAAAAGAGACCTATTTATGCATGTGTCATTTGGATCTCTAGTTCCTCATCATTGCGTAGATAGATGGAGGCACATTTAATCAGCCATGTATACAGGACTTCTTTTGAAGTTAACTAGAGAGTGGGTCAATCAAACGCATGAATACTTCTGAACACTGTACTTGCAATGCATACCTCACAAAAAGATGTACTGGAAATGATTTGATATCATAACACAACATGCAGGAACCAGAAGGACAGCCTTAGTGAAACAACAGAAGCACACAAAGCAAGTGCTTCTTCACATGAGGGGGCATGTCCAGCTTTTTGCCTTTGTTCAGTTGTCTCCAGAGCTTTGTGTTTTCGAGCCTTACGTACGCAGGGTGCCAATAACACCATCATGCCATGAAATACTCCAACGTTTTCCACACTTAATACTTTTTATAAAACGGAAAAAACAAGTACAAGCCGGCTACTTTGAAAGAGAGAGACGTATTTGAACTCTTTAGGGAGTCCAAAGGCTAAGCCAAGTATCCAAAGACATACCATTTTTGATGATAATCGCGTTTAAAGTGATGTCAACTTAGATGTTAGAGTGGAAACGTGACTGTAAATGCGCAAGAAAGGCTATAAGTGGATACAGTAGAGGCCTTGCAGCCCGGCTGATTAACTTGGAAACATTACTCAAGCCTGGAGTCGCCTATCCAAGCGGGAATCATATAACGGCCCATTAAAGGCAGTGGACAGTAAAGATGCAAGGCGTTTTTAAGCGTGTTTTATAGCAAATGAGGAGGTTAGCGAGAATATAAGATGAAGAAAAGCTACACACTCGGTCGAAACGAAGTGTTGGCGACAAAAGCGCTCGCAAACGATGACGAGAAACACACACAACACACTCATCGATCGGTATTTACTTACCTCTTTGACCCTAGCAATTTTTATTTATTTCCTTCATGACAAGAACCGTCATATACGTGACATATAGTACTTTTGTTATGTGTTTGTGGCGCTGGGGGGCTGGGGGGGGGGAGGAATACACCACTATTCCTCAGGAAAATAAGCCAGCGTGACAAAGCGATATCTTCTGCGATACTGTACACGTATTCCAGTAAAATCCACTTTGAGATCCAGAAAACCTACAATGTTTAATCCATACGCTTTCCTTCGGTTTGAACGGATCACTTTTCTTTATTCCTCCGCTTCATCCCACATCGCCAGATCCTCGCGGGTTACATCCCTCATCCGAAAACAAGCCATACCGACCGCTATCTGAGCTCCTGCGAGGCGATGACAGGAGCCGAGCCCTGGCCACATTCGGGGAGATACAGCCAGAAATATCCTCAAATGAGGGAAAACCGAAAGCAGATTTCGCTTTCACGCTTTCAATCCTGACGATTTCGATCAGCTCGCGGAGCAAGCTGCAATTTCGAGCAATACTTTATTAACGCCAAACACATCGAGATGAACTCCTTGCCTGGGTATTCACAATGTGTACAAGCAACAAAAAAAAGAAGCGCTAATTCGACGCGACTGTAGAGAGGAGAATGACGTAAAACGTTACATTTCTGCATTAGTACAAATATTAAAGTTGTAGCTCTGACTCCATGGTAGCCATATTTGAGTGTAACCGAATCACGCCCCTGCGAGCGACACCATGTTAAATAGTGCCACAACATTGAGCACGGCACTCAGGGGAACGACACCCTCTCACATACAAGCGAATGCCTTTATCATTCATAATAACGCTAAAATGTATTTTTAAAACGCATATTGGTGGTTTTACAAACGCCAGTGCAAAATAAAAATAATATAAACTGACCCTGCGGAGTGATACTTTGGAGCGCTCAGCAGGTGAGGCGACTTTTTTTTTTCCACCAACAGAATTTCTGCAAAACGCGGAACGGATTCTTGTATAAGAACTGATCGACCGGACTTCGGTCTGCATCCAGGCCATGAGGTCATGTGGTCGTGTTTCATTGACTTAGGATGTAATTGGTGTGATTTAAAAAAAAAAATAAAAATAAAAAATTATGGCCATTCTGGTTGATGCTTGGCCTACTACAGATCAATCAAGATATTACAATATAATTACAGTTTCAGGCCCGTAGCCAGGGGGGGTTCGGGTGGTTCGAACGACCCACCCCCCACTGCCAAAGGTCCAGAATTTTTTGTTA
>JAUCMR010000051.1:2198724-2220062 GCA_032357425.1 Enteromius argenteus
ACCAAAATCAGGATTGAACCAAAATATTACAAAGACAGGGGGAAACATGGCACGAGACAGACACAGAACATGACATTGGGGCTAAATTGTTTATTTACAATACTAAATAATATTATAATATTAAAAGATTTCATTTCACAAAATATATCTTTTTATGTTTTATATTAAGTTTTATTATTTATGTTAATAACGGTTATGCCTTTGAAGTTAAACTGCTGGGAGGAAAAAAAACACTTTTTTACATTAGTTCTGTGTAATGAGTCAAAGCAGCATAATATACAGTACTGCTGTCTATGCTGTTAATATGACCGAAACAATAAAATAAAAGCAGAACTTATTGATCTGGACTGAATAACATCTATAGCCTTAATAAGAACCCTAGTGAAAAATAAATATACTTGTATTTGAATTATATTTATTTCATGCTTAGTATACTACGAATACATTTTCATATTTATGTACTTAATAAAATGCCATGCAATTAGTATACTAAACTGGTATAATTAAAGGCTGCTAAATTGAAACAACTAACTTCGTACTTAATGCACTTTGATTGTTCAGAAGTAGTGCTGAAGTCCAATTAAAGACATACTTAGTATATTTGATTGTGCTGAAGTGGAACTATTGCAAGTATACTTTAGGTACACTTTAAATATTTTGCATTTAAAGGGCAATATTACACAATCCTCATTAAAAGTGACAAAAACACACATTTTAGCCTTATTAAAAGGAAATATGCATTGTGCACAAGTAATACTCCAAATAAAGTTTCATTAAAATGTTTATATCAGGTCTCGACTCGAGTTATTTGTCAGTAAATATGTTAATAGATTTGAACTATTCTTAGTATGAAATAAATATATTTTAAATATATTACTTTTTTACTTGGTAAGACATTTCTTTCTAAATAATATGGTGAAGTGTGGTAAATGCCACACTTAAGATCTGAGGAACTGCTTGTGATTTATGGGGATTAAATATGTGTTGATCAGAGATGAATTTACCTGCATTGAGATGCTGTGCTCATTTGAGAGAGAAACATTATCTTTAATTCATCTGGATCAGAATTCACTGGAGATGCAGACTGTCTTGACTATCTGTCCTTAAGCGGACGTCTTTATTAATCAGTTAAAAGTCTTCGAAGTAAATTAAGCTTCTGACAGATTTCTTGGTTTGTTCTTCTCCGGTGTTTATGTTTAAAGGTCTCTTGGGTTGATATGCAGGCATTAATTACATTCTGTCTAAATATTAGCAGCACAGCATTAATCATCTTTCTCTCTGTGTTGTGCCAGATTTGTTTTAAGAAACATGAAGAACTCAAAAGAACAGTTAGCCCCCCAAAAATAAAATAAAATAATAATAATAATAATAAATGAATTAATGGCTGAGAATTTACTTCATCCAAGATGTGGGTGATTTTGTTTCTTCATAGGAACAGATTTGGAGAAATGTACATCAGTTGCTCATCAATGGATCATCTGCAGTGAATGGGTGCCGTCAGAATGAGAGTGCAAACAGCTGATAAAAACAATAATTCACAAGAAATCCACAATTATCATCTTGTGAAGTGAAAATCTGCATGTGAGCAAGAAAGGCTTGTTTTATATATATCACCCTAAAACATGCTCTATTTTAAAGCGCTAATGCATTATTGACAACAGTACAACAGTACAACTGAAAAGCTGCTTTAAAATGATGCATCTGAAAAATAATTCATTTTCATAATTGTTTCAGTTTTATTGAATGAGTCTTAATACATGCACTAGCTTTCCCAGAGTATTTATAGACCCACAATTAGGCCAAGTGTTTTGTGTGTCTTACATTATATATGCAGAAAGTCCTCTGTGTATGTCACGATTAGCTGGAGTTGCCAGCCCAGCTTTCTGGTTGGCACTCCAGCGTCAGACTTGTTCTCTGTGTTTTGTGTCTGTTTTCATTCATGGACTCATTCCTACGAACTCTCCGCCCTGCTTGTCAGTTGTCATAGTGTTTCATTGTTGTCTCCACCCACTGACCTAGTTCTATGTGTATAAAACCCCGGATGTGTTTGTCTTCACGGTCCATTGCACTGTCAAGTTGTCTTGTGTTTTCCCCGTGTTCTCGTTCCGAGTTTCTCTGTTTGGATTTATCGTTGCTGACCCCTGCTCTCTCTTGGATTATTGCCTTTGCCTTGCCCCACAGACTCTGTTTATTGGTATGTTTTGACCCACGCTACGTTTATGACCATTCTTCTCTGTCTTCGCCTCCGTTAACCCTGTCTGCTGATGAATCGACCCTGCCTGTCTCACTCGGTCTAGTAAATAAACAATCTGCATTTGAATCCGTACGTCTCTCGCCTCCTCTGTGACAGTGTAGATGTATTAAGCCACTTCTCTAATATTTCAGATGTATTTCCCTTCGTTAACCTTCAGACTGTTAATTCCTCTGAAATTAGGTCCATTGGGTGAACTGGTTTCAGATCAGATCCATGCAGCTCCTACATTTCCCTGTCTATAGAGTTCATCTCTTCAGTTAATTTACATTTTGACTCTTAGTTACAGATTATGTTGTACAAGAAATTATATTGCACCAAATTTTCCTACTATTATTAATTCTAAAAACTATGTGTGTGTGGATAAGGAGGAGAACTCACCCTGAAGCCGACCTTCATCCAAAATCCTAAACAAAAATGAATAGTGTATGAAATCCAATTATATTTTCTTTTCCACAAATCCCAAAATAACTATTTCCCTAAACAATAAAGGAAAATAATCATTATGTGTAATAAATACAATTGATTACAGAGCATGCAGAGTTTACCACTGATATCTGGTCATCCAGCCTAGGACTGTATAAGAATGAAGGGCCTTAATTTATTTGAAGAGCACACAGGGAGACAGGGACCACTGGGGTAACTGGTCTTAACTGAATTTAGTGAGGACCCAAGTGATCAGAACCCACTTACCCTGTATATTCACACTTAGCTGTGCTAAATTAATACAGTTCCATAATGAAAAATACTTTATTTGCAGCTGAATTCACACACAGATATAATGAACTGTGAGACAGTCCTCATTACCAACTTATGACTGCAAGATCTTAAGATTATTCAAGGATATTGAATAATCAAGTCATGACAGAATGAATGTATGTACTAGTAGCAAACTTTCAAAGTTGACAGCCTATAAGTTACAGAATCATGGAGTAAGCATTGACAATATTAAGTGCAATTTATTATAATGAAGTGTAATTTTGTACTGCTTATTTTGTATACTGTTGAAGAATAGGAAATGTTGCTTCAGAACTGAGGAAAAGCAAGATCCAGATGCTGTCACATAAAAACATTTAGTAATATCACATATCAAAATCAAATCCAACTGAGATAAAAGCGAAGGTTAAGGAATTCAAACAGAACTGTCCACACTACAAAATATCCATAAAAAGGTTTCTCAGGGGGGCATAAGTGATTTTCAGCCTTTACAGGAGGTAGTTGATTTAAATGTCGTCTGATTCCAGTATGTCTGGGTTTTTCTCTCACCACCCCCTTGAAAATTCTGAACCGAATTACCTTTTTTGACAAGCACCACAGTTGTGTGGTAATTTAATTGCCGTCTGAATCCACATCTCTAAGTTTATGAGATTAAAATCGATTCAAAATTCAGTTTTTAAACCCTTTTTGAGTACTCCCGAATACCATAATTAATTTTTTTACAGACATTCATGTGAGAAACAATTACCATCTGAATCAGGCTTAAAGAGTTAGCTCACCCAAAAATGAAAATTGATTGCTTCCGGCGCTTGCATAAACCACATCAGAACACATCTAGAAATACTGTTCAGTTTCTCACACAAACTGATTGTTTCGTGTGTACTGTCACAAGCCGCAGGATTTACTTTGGATTTGCCTGTGCGCTTTTTTTACTCTCAAAGTTTGTGCCCATTGACTTGCATTATATTACTGACACACTGCAACGGTTTGAGTTAAAAATCTTTGTTTCTGTTCTAGGGCAGGGGTGCTTGTAGGACAGGTTTGAAAACCACTGCTTTAAGACAACACCAGATCCAGAACAGAAGAAACACTTGGGGTATATATACACAAGTTAACCAGAGGATAACAGCAACCCAGGCTTATTAGGAATACATGCTTCTAAAAATTTCTGCACCACAGTTATTACAAATCTTACTACACAGTTTGAGACAGTTTCAAAGTGAAATGTCCAGTGAGTGGTCAGTTCAATACATGACCCTGGAACGTATTTGTTACTATGATATAGGTGCAGTGTTAACAAATGCAAAAGTGATATAAAAATGCATTTGTTGATGCAACCATGCTATTTTAACTTCCTTATGTGGATTTTAGCTGTTTTGAGAAAACAATCTTCCAGGACAACCCATCATTCTCATTAGACAGTAAAATAGAAATAAATGAATTAATTAATATATTGAATTGGATCCAGTTGCACGAGGTTCATGTGTTGCAAATAATATGGTTTCAGACAGTAAAAAAGGTGATCTATATAAATGTAAGCCAGGTTCACAGTGATCAGGTCTTTCCTAATGATGCTATCCCAGTGCTTCCTGCACCTACTTGGTCTTTTCAAGGTAATGAATGTGAAACATTTATTGAAGTAGCTCACAAAAAACTGAACTGTGTGAAAAACTGATCTTTCACACTGAATGAAATGAACAGGAAATTGGATGCTTTGCTCTTCATTTGTGTCAGCAAAACAAGTCAGTCGATATCCAGACAACTATCTGCTTAGTTCTGGACAATTTTTCATATGCAGCCTGAAAAAAAGTGAAATTAATTGATTTTTGTACTCAGTGCATGATGGACTCTTTCAGCCTGGTTCGGAGACACGCTGTAAGTAAAGAGCTGTTTGCATGACTAAAGTGATTGAAGCCGCTGAAGGAGAGGAGGTCACTACATCAAAGTCACACATAAAATCAGGTTAATAGATCATTAATGCAGTGCATATTTCCCTTTTACAGAAGAAAGGCTGAAATCTAATTCCTTTTTATGGGCTGAATAAATCAAATATTCTCAAACTGATTTAGGAAGTGATGTCATAGAGTGTTTAATATTATTCCATATTATTGTAGGTTTATAGTGCCATGCTAAGATGAAGACAGCATGCAATAACTCCTCTCAAATGCAGTGGTCACATTAATAATGAATACACTCAGCACACTTGGAGACAGTTCTATACATTTAATAGGCATTAAAGGTACATACCATCAATTCCTCAGGCATTCGAATTTGTTTACTACATCAGTCTGCAAAAAAATCTATACTGCATAATGTAGAGTTGCTGGAAAGTATTTTTTCTCATCCGGGATGAGCTGAATTCTGCTGAACTTACAAATGACATTTTCACTATGAAAGAGAAGCACATGTAGGGGATCTGTGATGGTGCAGCAGGGGAGTTGAATAATATTCTAGCAAATGATGCATAGAAACACACACTGTATTGCACTGAAGTATGGATTTAGGCAGAAATAACTGAAATCCCTCAGGAATGTAAAGAAAAACTTCAACCAGATGCTGTCTGAAGCGCAGCAGTCAGGAGATGTTTTTGTCCCGTTCTTCTTTTCAAACCTGTTTAGTTCATGTATATTTTTGTGGTTTTCAAAGCACTGCATTTCCATGGGACTAAATTCAGTCTGTTTCTTGGGTTTGAACTCCTCAATTATTTATTTATTCAAGTTTTGATCATTGTAATATTGCAAGACCTGGATTCTTTCGAATTTTACATAACAGAAATACATTGTGATCCTCTACTGTAGAATTTTCCAAGACTTTTTCCACATGCAACAGTGTTTGAATTCAATAGACAAAATTGTAAGTCATGCAGGCCCCGAGGCAGCCGGCATCTCACTGCATTATTATTTCTTACATATTATTTCAGAATTAATCTTTTGTTTCATTTAAGGTTTTTAGTGTTATTTAAAATAACTTGTAATAGCTACTGTATATGTTGCTTTCCAAGCAGTATTGTAGTGATGCTGTGGAGCATCCAGATGTTCTTCACCAAGCCTTGCAAACTTTTTCTGTCTCGTGAGCTTCCACATCTTTCTTCTGAAGTCCTTGAACATCTCTTTTGATCAGATCTCATTGCTCTAAAACAGAATACTGAAGTGCAGGGATCCGAAATTGGATTATTTTTTGACATTGCTCTGCAGGTTCACATCTTTTTTCAAGTAATATTCGCTCTCACAGTTTTTTAGTCTGCCTGTTCATTCAGTGTCATTTAATTTGTGTGTGTGTGTGTGCGAGTGTATGTCAGAGATCATACAGTCAGCTGGTCATTATCACAAACGAAACGTTGACAGGGATCAGGATCAGGTCTTGTATCACCCTGAAGGGCTATATCTTGTGATAATGACCAGCTGACTGCATTATTCTGCTTATTTCACAGCTATGTGCCGCTTTTCATGAAAGCTGTGTAGTGTTCCTTCATTTCCATTGCTTATAGCATTAGAGACAAAAACACAATGCTTTTCTTGCAAGAATAATTGCCTGTGTTATTGGACATAAAATATATGTAGCATGAGAAATCATAAAAAATAAATAAATAAATAAAATCCCTTTAATTGTTGATTTTTAACCTGGTTTACATAAGACATCTTAAGATTTACTATCTTTAACAATTTTTTCTAACAATTAAAATCAGAATTTACTAAATTTATATAAAAAAGTAAATATTGTTAATAAAATAAAAAAAATATTCATTTTTTAATTAAATATTCTGTTTAATTTTATTTTGCAATTACTGTATGAGTTTAGTCTATAATAAAAACTTGTGATGAAAAAAGTGATTTTTATTAACTAAATACGTATATTGTCAAGTATTTTTATTTTATATACAATTAAAAATTTTAGTATTATTTTATTTTCTATTCTTCATTTGGAAAAAAGTGAAACTTTAAAGTGACACTGCGAACAACAAAGTCCAATATTTCTGAGAGCCAAGTAATACTTGTACAGTGTATTTGCTAAAGAAGAAAAGGTCTACGTATGTGAAGTTACTTTAAATGACACATTTGTTAAATCACGTCTGATGTGAAACACCTGGGACATGACTACTACTGTTATATAAATTATAATTGCATGAAACTACAGTCTAATTTATATGTTTCAGTAAGTTTCACGAGTTCGCACTTAATAAATAAATTTAAGCGTGTTTGGCGTGCTGTCCAGGGGGTGAGCCGGGAGGACTCCGAGCCCTACCGGTTTGCCCCGTGACGGAAGGTGCGAAAAGAAGGTGGAGTAGGGGAGGCGGAGGTATGCGTAGCTAGATGTGTAAGGGGAGTAGACAAGCTTATTTAAGGCGGAGGTGAATAAACATGATTGGGCATTGGTTAATAGGCTGATAGTAGATAATGCGGAGCCAGCCGTGGTTAATCATTCGTGCGCGCTCCTCCCGAAACTTGTTTAACAACATCACTAAGTGAACTCAGCCTCTAATATCTCTGAGAGAAGAAGTTGACTACTGTGACAGTGAAAAAATAAAGTTTGTGTCAAAAAAAGAAGACTCTGAGATCCCTGTTTGGATGTGTGCTGCAGATATTGAGGGAATGAAAGTAGGTGAAGCTGTGCAGACTGTGAGCTTTGAAATGCTAACTAGTGCTGTTCAGTGTGGAAATGGAGAACATTCTCTGTGGGTCAAACCAGAACCCACAGCGGAGCCCACAGTAGAGGGGTAAACATATTCAAGCTGCAGTGCGGAAGGCCTCAGCAGAAGAGGTACACTCAGCACAAGCCATTAAGCTAAACCTAAACGTACTGAACTCAAGCAGTGTTTCAAGCAGTGGAAAACTTCAGGGAGTCCAGTGCTTATCTTACTGAGGGCTATGCTGAAAGTACTCTATTGGAACTGTGTGTGCGTGTGCCAATTTACACTATAAAAATTCTGTTAGCTTTATGATACAACAACTTTATTGGCAGCTGTTTCCATAAATTCTCTAAAGCTGATATTATGGAATGGCATTTTGGAATCTTTACAATAGAGAGTTTAGTTATCTCTTTAGAGCAGCTCCAAACTTATAACATTTGAAAACTTATTATTGCATTACTTAAAATAGCATTACTTAAAATTGCATTTGTTATATCTGGATTTGTGTAAACTGGCAGCTGATGCGTGTTGCATTAATTTTACATTTCTTGTAACTGTTTTCATAATTGTACAGAAAATTGGTCAACTTGCTGTTTTGTACACTTTTGTACCTATTAGGTTAAAATTTGTACACTTAAAGTCCTAAAATGTTTCTTTAAGGTACCAAAATGGACCCTTTAGGTACAAACATGTACCTTTTGAAATTCTGAACAGCCCCAGTGACCGCTTGTGTACCTTTATTTCTAAAGAGTGTATACAGTATATGACTAATAGGATGACTAACTTCAAGATTAACCTCAAGGCTTTTACTACAGAGATATGGCACTCGTGATGACTAAGAAGTTAATTCCTTGTGTAGTCAAACTCCTCATGCATTAGTTGGTTATGATTATTGTTAACTGATTAATGCTATTAATGATTAGCCACGGCTGGCTCTGCTTTACCTAATCAATCCAATTCCGTTCCGTCCAATCAAATCTACAAGTCTCCTCCTTAAATTAGCTCACTTCCTTCCCTTCCTTATCTTGTTACGCATCCCTCCTCCGCCCCTTCTTCGCGACTTCCCACACGGGGGGCACACAGGGTTCGAGCCGGACGCCGAGCTCAGCCCTCGCTGGGGTTCAAACTACTAGGGCTCAGAGTCCGCCGATCTCCCGGCTCGCCCCCCGGGCAGCACGCCAAACATGCTTTTTCATTATCATAAGGAAGCGCGAACTCGTGAATGAACAATCAAACTTACACTTCTAACAGCAGATGGTCACAAAATTATTTCAGCAGGGTTTTTCCACTCAGTGAATCTAACCAGGAACAACAAAATCCATGCAGTGTAAAAACATTCATTAACTCGTTTTTCTTTTTTTAGTGAATGCACAGTTAATTAAAAGGTTGGCATTACTGTGTACGCAGCCAAGTGAGGTACTACTGATAATTTATGGCGTGAAGAAAGAATACTGAAGATATGATAAACAAAAATTAAAGCTAGAGGTTGTTTAGTATAAGATATAGGTTTAGTGTTGATATGTTTTGGCCACAGACATAAAAACATCTGAGATATTGACTGACAGAGTCAGGAGGAAATCTCTAATGGAAAAAAGTAGGGTATTGAGGGTATTTTAAATGAATCTGTTTATGTTATTTGCGAATACTGTTCATTAGCCTTTTTTTTTAAATTCGATTGAATAATCATCATGGAGAAAACAGAAACACAAATATTCATTAGTGAAACATTGAAAACCCTATAAATATTACTATAAAAATTAATTCATAATGTGCAAAGTCCATTAATTCTGATAAGTTTTTTTTTCTGACATATTGTCGGCTCTGAATCTTGCAACAGATCTACATTCATGTTTAATGATCACGACGAGCTGGAGAAATCAAAGAGATATGCTGTGGAATATGTTAGCATGTCAGAATCATTGCTTTGTGCAGAGTTCATATAACAGTAAAGCAGTGAGGTAAGATATAGTGAGGCATGGGACTCAGCAACCAGTATTTGAAGTCTCATGAGAGAAATTATGAGTTTCATTTCTTTGAAGCTACAGAAGCCTTGAGAAACTCACTACCTTTTGGAAACCTGAGAGACCAATTTGGTCCTGGCTTGAAAGCTCAGAGGAAAAAGGCTTGGGAGTGCTTGTGGCTGTAGAAGCTGCTTTCTCTGTATCAAAAAATTACTTCAGAATCAAGTTTAGCTATTTTATGACAGGACAGCTCAGTATATATTCACAAAATAAATATTTTTATGTAAATATAAGTCTAACTTCTGCCAGGCAAAATTACCCCCTCTCTCCAAAATGACACCAAGGCCATTTTTGAACAACAAGCAATTTTGTTGCTGTGTTGCATCACCACTTTGTGTAAATTGTAGAATCTAGGCCCTGTTGCAAAACCAGTCAAGAGGAAAGAAGCATACAGTGAAGTTAAACAGTCAATGTCTTGACAACCAACAATGACAGAAAATATTCAGAGCAACAAGATGGGTCATTTTTAGTAAGTAGGTCAAATGGCAAATGTGTGACAGTGGAAAATAAAAAAAGAGTTTTTTGTTTTCTTTTTACTGTGAAATACCACTGTTTAATAAATATAAACTCTAAAATCACCTAATAAGGTGTAATTCTCTAATTCTTTTAATGAGTTTTTTTTCTCATTTTTTTTATATTTTACCCCATATATATATTTTTTCTTTTTTTTTTTTTCTTTTTTTTTTTTAGAAATGTAAATAGAAGTTGTGTATTTCTGTCATTGTATGTATGTTTTTGAAGGAATTCAAAGGAATGTATTATCCGGACAAAAATAGCATAATTTCACTGACACCAGTAACATAAGCTGAAGAAAACCGAAAAATCAATGCTTGCCTGGAATTAATTTCATGCGAAGCTCATTTCTAATGACTTCCCATACATGACCACAACTGAAGATCATTTGTAGTTGACTTTGCCAAACATTTCCTGATCACTGTACTCCAGTTACAATATAACTGGAGGGAGGCATACGATCAGAATCTGACTCAGCACCCGATATACAGTACAGTGGTTCAGGGATATAAATAAAGCATATATTTCATCAAAGCAGTTAAGGTAGGGCAGTTTTAGGGAAAGTTTTTTTTTTTATAAATGTGTGCACAGGAGGATTCAAGTAGACAGGCACATATGAGAGTTCTGAGCTTTTGCTCCCCTGACTTACTTTCATTATTCCCTTCTTCCTCGTGTGCTCTCTATTCTGTGGCTGCTCAAGGCTATTCTTTCTTTCACTTCTTCTGTTTCAATCTCTCAGTTTTTAACTTTGTGGTAACAAACTGAAAGAGTTACACTGAGAATATAGCATACTTACAGTTAGCATCAATAAATGTCCATAAATAAGAAATAAGTCTCGTATTTGAAATTCTGTCTGTTTTCCAGGAAATTCAAACAATAAATTCTGTTTCATTGCTCTTTGATATAGCATGATAGATTAGTAGGTACAGTTTCGAAAGCAGTTTGGCATCATTCTAGCAAATTTGTTTATGCTCTAAATCAAAACATGATCATTTATGAACATCAAATTAATATATTTTTTTTTCTGGCAAGGTCTGAAGGTGTACGAATTAGTTGAATTTGGTAAAAAAAAAAAAATCACACAAATCATCCAGGAGGACTTTGAAAGAGCGGGTCTTAAAAGAAAATCAAAATGTTGAATTGGAAGTTTTGAGAATTATGGCATTATTTGTATCGATGCTTTTTACATGATCCAAGAAATCTATGAAGACCACAGTCTCACAACCAATTCGTATGAGGTGGCACATTCGTGCTAATTCATACAAGATTTTTCTAAACTCCAGTGATAGGTAGGTTTAGGGGCGGGGTTAAGTGTACACTGTAAATTCCTGTAGAAATTACAGTATTACTGGCAGCTGGATGCCAGTAACTTACTGTAGATTTAAATTTATGTTATTTACGGGCAACAGTTTGTTCAAAGATAAATGAACAATAAACATTAAAAAGTCTTTATCTTTACAGGAAAAAATAAATAAAATAACAGCCTCATGCAAAGCATTTCTGGGAAGCAATATCAGAAAAAAAACAGAAAAAGGCTAATGAGGATTTCTGGTTCCCAGAATGATTTGCATGAGGCAGTATTTAATAGATTTATTCTGTAAAGACAAAGACTTTTTTAAGGTTTAATGTTCATTTATCTTTGAACAAACTGTTGCCAATAAATTTAATAAATATAAATTTACAGTAAGTTACTGGCATCCAGCTGCACAATTACAGCAATCTTTTTACAGTGTAGGTCATTCGTACAAATTCATATGGATTGGCAACTCGTAAAATACGTACGATTTACCAAAATTCGTATGAATTCCTACGTGTGAGGTCGTACAAATTTGTACAAATTAGCTACCTCGTAAAATATGTACGAATTACCATGAGACTGGGCTGGAAGACCAGAGTTTTTGACCACTAGATGGCGCTACCCCAAAACAACTGAAGTACCTTCAGTTCATGGTGTCAAAGACACATACCAAGTTTCATAATGATACACCAATGCAAAAAAAAAAAAATAACAAAAAACAAAATGGCCGGTGCCCAAAATGGCTGACATGGGAAAATTGGATATAGATTGACCTGGATTGTCACACTGAATCTAAAAAGTCTTGTTATTTTTAGCCATTCAGAAACCATTCAGAAGTTATAAGCGATTCATATCTCTTGACCTCTAGGAGACACTGTGCCAAAACTAATAAGCTCCCATCATGGTTGTTGTAGCAAACACCAAGTTTGGTTAGAAAACACTTAAGCATTGTGGAGATTCTTCGTCAGATTTGTTTGTGCATTTTTCAAGAACGGTTTGACTAGTCAACTTGAATTCCATAACTTTTCGCCAGCTTGGTCTGAAGATGACCTGAGACAATTTTGGTAACAATCAGACAAACCGTCTTGGACTAGTTTGAAAAGGTAGGTCTTTCGCATAAATCCAAACTTATAGATACTTAAAGATATTTACATTTCGTTATGCATGATCCAAGGAAACTGAATAAAAAGGAATTTTGCTTCTAAACTTCATGATTCAAAAGTTAGTAGCATAAACATGAGTGAAAATTTGAGCTGTTAGTGGCTCTAGAGGGTTCGAGTTGAAGACTTTATATTTGCTATGGTTAATGTTGAGACTGTCTTCTATCCTTGTGCCAAATTTCATAACTTCTTACCAAACGGTTCTATGGGCTGCCAGACTTCAAAAGCGAAGAAGAAGAAGAAGAAGAAGAAGAAGAAGAAGACAACAAGCTGGTGCTTGGCCCCTGATAAACATGACTGAACATCTCATCTCTCATGTAATCACTCAGTCAGTGTTTCAGCCACAGAAAACATCTTGTAAACAAAATGTCACACAGCATTACAGTACATTTACCTCAGGCAAGTCATTCAGTGTCCACAGCTTGGATGTTAGAGAAATTAAGAAAAAAAGAGCCTTTCACTAGATATAAGCCTATATATTAACGTATATCAATTACACTTTACTTAATCTGTTAGTGATGTTTTAATTATTTAATATTTAAACAAATCTGACATTAAAACAATTGGCAGTGACAGCTACTGTGTGAATTATTGTAAAAGCTATTTATGTTTGCTTACATTTTATTTTTTTGTATTTCAGTGTTGATTATTGTATCAAAACATAAATTGCATTTGAATTTAATAGCTCGTTGTTGATCATAACTTTTAATATTAATGTGCATGTAGTAGAGCTCCTTATAGTTTATAGCATTAGCAGAGGTAGATTATTATCCTTAAGAATATTAATTGATCACTTAAAGACAGAGGAAAAAAATGTGTAGTGCTGAACCATCATGTTTGTTTGTACGGTTACACCCCTAGTAGATAGACTTTAACTAATGAGAAATTGATAGGATAACTGCATGTTTTTTTAAATCAGACAGTCTGTGAACAGTCTGTGGCTTAGACTTTCACCAAATCTAATAATGTAGAGGTCAAGAAGTGTTGATACCTGCTTGAATTACAGCGACTAATCGATGTAAGCCATTTGAATACAACATTTACATTTCTCAGAGTTTCCGGAGTTTCCTCCTGGTGTTAGTCAGAATGTTAATTACAGACAGACTTGATCTGGGATAGCTGAAGCCCTGCTGGGGATCTGTGTGTGAGAAACACTATCTGCCAAAAGTAAGACTTTCCTCTGCTATCTCCTATCACAGGAAGTGGCTTGTGGCTCAGTGTTACACTATCACCTGGCTCTTATTTTGTACAACATTACACTGTTTCATTGACGCCAGAACATGCTGCAGTATCTGCTATACAACCCTTAAAATCAATACAAAGCACATCTTGGGTACTGCTTGCATGCAGAGTTTTCTGATACATTTGAGATGTGGAAATAACAACAAAAACAATTCTATACATTTAACAGTAAAAAGTGCTCCAGAAATGTAAACAATAGCTATGTCTCATTTAGAAGTCTGCGCCCTCCGTAGGGTGCATTCAAAGGCTGCATACATCATTGAGAATGTCTCATTTCAGAAAAGCAAGGAATGCGTCCTTCTTTTACGGGAATTCAAAGGATGCATGAGGTGTATCCTTTGCTGCCAGAGATATCCTATAAAGAGGTGACAGATGCAACCACTCATCAGATTTGCTGAGGAGCAGAGAACGAGTCCCAGCTCTCAGCGATGGTTCAAGGTCATGGCAAGGGGACATAACGTCTCCGTTCCCTCCATCAGGGAACGAGGGTTACATACGTAACCGAGATCTTCCCTGTCTGTCAGTCACTACGAGTTATGCCGTGATGACAGACTGGGGTCCAATGGAAAACGCCACAACCTGAACCGTTACAACCTTGTAGCACTACAAATGTTGACAAGCGGCGCATGTCAGACAAATGTTATGCAAAGGTTGTAACCACCCCATCGCCCCAGAGCAGATTTGCTGACTTTGATACCCGTAGGGACCAGAGTGAGTACACTGCTGCCGGAGAGGCCAAAACTGTTGTTCCTGAAGAAACAGTTTTCTACGTCCTGAAGGGATTACAGCCTTCCGCATAAGCGGGTGCAACCTCTTGTATTTGTTGTACAGTCTGACAAGACAATGGAAATGCGGACCTTCTGAAAAGGGCGCTACTGAGACCACATCCTACTAGCGGGAGGTGACATGTGGAACCCTAGTATGGATTGACCAAAAGTGGGGCAGTGCAACATACGATCTTGTCTCTAAGGCAGGTTCTATCCAGGGTAGGAGAGGAACGACTGGCAGTAGAGATGGACAGAGTACTCTGTCAAGGGAAGACACGGGTTTACCAAGGGAAACCTTACTGTGGAGAATACACATATAGGCTCAACGCGAAGATTGTAGTATCTCGCGAAGGTATTTGGTGTTGCCCAGCCCGCCGACTCTGCAAATGCCAGAGAGGCGCCATGGGCCAACGTAAAGGAGGAGGCCACGCTTCCAGTGGAGTGGGCTCTCACCCCTAGGGGCACGGCTCACCTTGGGCCTGGTAAGCCAAGGTGATGGCATCCACAATCCAGTGGGCCAACCTCTGTTTGGAGACAGCCTTCCCTTTCTGCTGACCTCCGTGGCAGACAAAGAGCTGCTCAGAGCTTCTGAAGCTCCGGGTCTGGTCCACGTATATGCGTAATGCTCTTACGGGACACAGCAATGCCAAGGCTGGATCTGCCTCCTCCGTGGGCAGTGCTTGCAGCCACCTGATCACGAAACGGCGTGGTGGGAACCTTGGGCACGTATCCAGGCTGGGGTCTCAGGACAACGTGCGAGTAGGCTGGCCCAAACACAAGGCACTCTTCGCTCACCGAAAATGCCTATAGGTCCCCGACCCTTTTGATGGACATGAGCGCTGTCAGGAGAGCTGTCTTAGCAGACAGGAACTTCAGCCCGACTGACTCCAACAGCTCAAAGGGACCTCCCTGAAATCCAGCCAGGACACAGAAAGGTCCCAGGAGGGCACTAGGGGTGTCCTAGAAGGATTCAACCTCCTGGCACCCCTCAGGAACTTTACAATTAGGTTGTGCTTTCCCAAAGACCGGCCATCTACTGCATCCTGATGTGCTGCAATGGCAGCCACATACACTTTCAAGGTGGAGGGTCTGTGTTTCGGAAGAATCGACACATTGAAGCACGCATCCTTCAGGTCGATCTCTACAAACCAATCCTGAGGCTGAACACACTTGACAATGCATTTCTGCGTGAGCATTTTGAATGGAAGCATGTGCAGGGCCAAATTGCTCTTTTGGTGATGTTGTGGGTACCACACAAATTAAACAAAAATAAAACGAAACAGAAGTTTCCCCTCCCGGTCCTCCTCCGGGAGGTGAAGTGGCGTCATCCTCACCACTTCCAGAGCAATTTCTCACCTCTCCGGGCCCTCCGTCTCAGGGCCTCATCGTCGTCTTGCGGGAGGACTTGGAGGTTTGCTGAGGAGGGATGGGCGCCGCCTTCCTGCAGGAGGCTTAAAAACTCGACTGAGTTTCAGCACGGGGCGGAGCAGATGTTGTCGCGAAAGACGCGAAACGACCGTGTTCAGAAATTGCTCTTTTTCAAAACACCCACGGGATTCCCTTGACAGGGAAACTGTTGATCATCATCGTCATTGACGCTACAGAGAACAACTTCTGCTTCAGCTTCCTCTTCATTGCAGCACTTCAACGCAGCAGGCATAAACAAGCAAAATCTGATGAGTGGTTGCACCTGTCGCCTCTTTATACCCGGATGAAGGGGAGTGGCTCAGGATTGTTTAAACACTTGCCAATTTTCATTAACTCATAGTGACTGACAGACAGGGAACCCACAATTCTTTGCATTGCCATCGTTAATTTGAATAATGCCGGTGCCGGATGATGTACACACAGGCGCAGTGGTGTTTACAACTTAACGTTACCTGAAACTGCCTCCGGTAAAAACAGATAAACTTTGTTCTTAATATCCTCCTCCTTTTTTCTCGAACAGATATGTACATATGCTGCAGCTCCTCAAACACTGAACAAAATAAAAAATTTTTTTTCAAATTACTTTGCAAATTTATAAATACATTTCCTTCATTTAAGAAGTGTGAGAGCGCAACATGTGTTGCCATAGCAACGTGATGCTTCCTGTTTCCTTTTCCGCGCATCCTACGTTTAATTCTAGGTTGAGGACACTTCATATATGCATCCTATAGAGGATGCAACCTCCAGAGAATTCAACCTCCGGAGGACGTAGCCTTCTAAATGAGACACAGCTTATGAGTCATGTATATGTGTGAGAGATCACTTCCGGCGCTTTTAGCAGACTACACACAAACACGCATTGGATGCGTGCATGCCCTCAGATCATTTGGACATGGTGGTGTACAAGAGGCAAACAAACTATATAAATACTATATAAATATTTTCTCACACAAACCGCTTGTTTCATGTCTTAGTCCATCAGTGTACCGTTACGATGGGGTATGGTTTAATTTGGATTTATCTGTGCATGTTTTTTCCTCTCATAGAGAAAGTTCCCTATACTGAGCATTATATGACTGACAGACTACAACGGTTTGACTTAAAAATATCAAAATTGGATCTAATGAAGAAAAAAGACACCTACACCTTAGATGCCCTTGGGGTAAACTGATAAACTTCAAATTTTAGTTTCAAAGTGAACTATCCCTTAAAAATCTTAAAGTCAGCAAAAAAAAAAAGAAAAAGAATGTAATCAAATGATGAAATATTGAGGTTAATTCATTAACATAGGAGGTTTGTAGAGCACAGTCTAATACCACAGGGATATGTGATGTGTTACAGTTTCTCTAGTGAAATTTGAGGATTACATGCAACAATATTATATTAGTGATACGTTTAAGCACAAAAATCATGTCTAGTTGCTGGAAAAGATAATTATATTAGCTATAAAAGTTTTACAACTTTAAACTTTAAGCCAAAGATAGTTGAGTCTTTCATGGTTTGGCTAATGCAGACACACCAGCTGTGCAGAGGCAGAATTCTGCTATCAAACCATCCACATAAGCTCTGGATTTCCTGAGCTCCCCACCGCTAGAGATAATTACTGCAGCGCTTGATTTTGTTAAGCATGGACAGTCATTGTGCAACTAGTGGAAGCAAAACCCAGCCAAATTTAGAACCGTATTGTGACTTTGGATTATTGTGCTTGAGGGGTCATTATGATTCTGACCAATATTGACAAAATAAAGTTATAAACTGTCATAAGTGATTGTTCACTTGCCTTGAGTGCTCCATCAGCTGACCTCACACTAAAGGCAATGAAAATATAATGAATTAGAAGAGCCCTCCAATGGTGTCAAATGCTGTCACTCCTCAGGTACTTTCTTACTTGGAAAACACTTAACGCTAACAGGAACTGAGAATTTCCTGCAATAAACATAAGTCTATTGATTATTGCAAGTTAAATGCCTGAACATCAGAGGCGCTCATGGTGTCTCACACACACACACACACACACACACAGAGTTTAGTGTGTTTTTCATCAGACAATGATGCACACAAATAGCTAGGACTCAAATAGTCTCTGGTGTTTGAGACTCGCACACAGATCGTATGTCGTTCGTCCTCTCTGGGAGCATTGCTATAATTGTCGCTCGGCATCTAATGGAAACAAGTGGTGTAAAGAGATCTGGCCTGGGAGACGGAGTCAGGGTTGAGCTGAGAATGGGAAAACAGACTCATTCACAAAAGTGAACCCCTTTGACTTTGACGCAACTGTTTTATTCTGAAGATCCAGGAAATGCCCACCTATAATGTGCAAACAGTACACTCTAAAAAAAAAAAAGATGCTTCACGATGCCATTGAAGAACCTTTTTGTCTAAATGGTTCCATAAAGAACCTTTTAACATCTGAAGGACCTTTCTGTTTCACAAAAGTTCTTTGAGGCAAAATATGGCTCTTCGGATTATAAAAAGGTACAAAACATATGGTTCTTCAAAGAACCTTTAACTGAATGGTTCTTTGTAGAACCAAAAATGGTTCTTCTATGGCATTGCTCTGAAGAACCATTTGAAGCACCTTTATTTTTTAGAGTGTGGGCCAAAGTATATCTGGACTTAAGCCACACTAAAAAGTATGTAAACAGAGTTGGATAGATTACTACAGATCTGTTTGATTACAGATTACATGATAGTTAGCAATGTAAACAAATAATATACATTTTAGACTACTTTTATCAAACTTGTTTTTAACTTATCATAAATGTACTTCATTGATATAAAAAAGAAAGAAAATATATTGCATTTTTTGAACATCTTGAAATGTGTAAATATAAACAAATTGTATTTTTGAATATGCATTGCTAAGGACATAATGTAGACAGCTTTAATGATAATTTTACTAATATTTAGATTTTTTTGCAACCTCAGATTTTCAAATAGCAAAATATTATCCTATCTTAACAAATACATTAATGAAAAGCTAATTTATCCAGATTCCACAACTGACAGTTACTAAAGGTCACTGAATATATTGATGGCAATGTTTCATGGCGATCCCAAGTAACTTTAAATAATTATTTGTTTCATACTTGGTCTAATTGCTTAAAAGGTGCTATTTTCCATCAAATTCAGAAGCATGATTTTCAAATTTATTATGAATGAACCTAGATGATTTGACACACATAGATTTTTAGAAAGGAACATTTGTAACTGTAACTGTAACTGTAATCTGATTATGAGCATTTTAAAATGTAATATACTCTCATTGCAAGGACTTAATTTTTGTAAAAAATGTATCCAGATTACATACCAGCACAGTGTATGAATATTACTTCACTAAAATCAAAACAAATGACATTAATTTACTATCATGAAACATTAGATCAACATGTCCACTTGAAGCTCTGAAAGAGTCACACTCGGTCTTGATTTCAGCACCATTGTATTGCCAAAGCTATCCATTGCTTTGTGATCATTATCTGGTTGATGGACCAGAACCTGAACTTCATTATGTCTGCAGAGTGATCTGATACTAGAACAAAAGAACCATACATTAGAGTAGTTGTAATTTACTTGTGAGAAATTCTCGTGCTGACGTGTCAAGTACGAGAAGACAGAAAATGGTAACAAATTCGCCGTTAGAGAGACTGTGTCAGCTTAATTTACATTTAAACGTGATATGGGTCTACATTGACAAACGACACTGGTGGAAGCTGCTTTACAAGCTGTTTTATCCTTTGAAACTGATCAGAATTGTTTTTCCTGGATAATAGAACAAGACAGTAGACCTAAGTAGTAGACCTAAATTGTGATTATTTCTTCCAATAAATTTAAAACTAAAATAAAAATGAATTAAAAGTATGTCTGATTTGTAGATTCCAAGTCCTCTGTGATGACTTTCAGCTTTCAAATCTTGTAAACTAAAATCTGCCATGTTTATACATGCAATATATTCAGAAACATGCTGCATGTTCTATTTGTCCTCACTATACTGTATAAGAAAGAGAAGAATTTGCCCACTCTTTCTCACCTTTTACTGTCGACACATCCGATTTGAAAGCTTTGAAGAGCTTGGAGGAAGATTGTGCTATTTCTATTGTTTTTCTATACAAAGAAGCCCATATTCTACAGACGAATTTCATATGACTTTTAGTCAATCTAGATAAAAATCAATTCTTGTGATGTGTTGATTTGAAAACGTTGTACATTGATTGGTTTATATTAGAAGGAGTTTTTCCACAAGACAGCTTGTATGATATGACAAGGTTAACTCACACAAATTACAAATGAAAAAGTCTGGAATGTGACTTCTTTTTCTTTTTTCCTCCAGTTTCTGTCACTTAAAACCTTTTATACCAGAGCAAGGCTTACATTTATGAAAGAACAGCGCAGTCCAATAATTGGAAAAAAGATATTTACATATTAATGTAGAAGACTACACAGAAACTTTGTGCTTTGCCTGACATCAAAATACAGTGAAGTCATACACTCTACTGAGAATTTTTAAGCAAATATACCATTAAAGAACAATTTTGGGCTTCCCAAAGAACTTTTACGAGAAGAGTTCTAAAAAATAACTGTTTTAAAAAAGGAATTGTTGATATTCTGAACCTTTTTCCACTATAAAGAACCTTTTGTGCAATGAAAAGTTCCATGGATATTTAAGGTACAGTAAACTGCATGTAATCAGAGATCCTTCAAAATCCAATCATATTGTGGTCACAGATTGAAAAGCATGTTACTGTCAAGTGTAAACAATAAACTTTCCCGCCATTGCTGATATAACTGTATTGACACAGACGAGAACAAAACTGAAATAAAGGGTTAGTTCACCCAAAAATGAAAATTGAAGCATTCTTTGTGTATGTGACTCTCTTTTTTCTGACAAATCATATTGGAGTTATAAACGGTCCTGGCAATTTTAAAGGGGTCATATGATGTTGCTTAAAATAACATTATGTTGTGTATTTGGTGTAATGGAATGTGTGTATGGGGTTTAAGGTTCAAAAAACATATTCTTTTCCACATACTGTACATTATTGTTGCTTCTCTAAGCCCCACCCAAGTGCGGTGTATAGTTTATTGTTTTTATCAAATGTTAGGCTTACAATCAGTGTTTGGCGCTTCTACATCAGTGTCATTCATCTATAATTTCCTCTGATTTTAGGGATTACTCATGGGTAAGGTTACACACAGAAAAAAAATGGTGCTTCAGTGGTTCTTCAGCAGTTCTTTGGCGTGATTGTGGTGCTATATAGCACTGTTAGTGTATAAAGAACCGGTCAAGCCCCTGTCTGGTTCTTCAGCGGTTCTTC
>JAUCMR010000051.1:2220162-2233044 GCA_032357425.1 Enteromius argenteus
AAAGTGGTTCCCCTATGATTACGAGCCAAAGAACCACTTTTTAGTACTATATAGCACCATTTGTTTTTAGAGTGTAGGTTTAGGTGCATGTAGAGATATGGTCAAGATTACATTTTTGGAATAAAGGCCTCCTGTAGTAAATCCATGCATTTTTTTAAAGATAAATATCCATGTTTTAAGGGTAATAAATACTTATCTCTCACTTCTGCTGACTGAAGTAATTGGAAGATGTTCAGGTGGATGTTGTAAGGCGTATGCGTCGCGCTAAGCGTATCTCTTACAGCCGGCATCACATTTAATGTGCTCACGTATCCCCATTGCTCAAAACAAGCACCTACAGTAGCAGATAACCTCTTTTCAGTCAACTTTCTTTTCACAGAATTTGCTGGATACCAACCAATCAGGCTTTAAAAGTGAACTTTCCACTGAGACTCTGCTCCGATCTCTGTTACTACAAGGGATAAGTACTACAACACAATCATTCATCCTTGTCTTGCTTAATCTGTCTGCTGCTTTTGACATTCGCCTACAGAACTGGGCATCGCTGGTAGTTTTTTTCCGGTTTGAATCCCAACTCAGGGTTAGATCCTTCGAGATTTCATTGAGTAGGAATGTGCACAACTTCATATTTCAAAATTGACTAGTGGGTGGGTTGCCTGTCAGCTTGATGGAGCACAGCTGAATGGAAAAAAAAGTCTCAATGCAATTTTAAGACACGTTTTTAAAAGGAATATTTCACATTTGAATTGCCGGTACCACTTTATTTCGATAGTCCACTTTAGACATTCAATAACAGTAAGTAACTTTACAACTACATGTCAACTAGAAGCCATTAGAGTATTAGTAGACTGTCTGATTAATATCTTCTAACACAACATACTACATACTATCAGAAACTTTGCAAGTATATGTAAGCTTATTCTACTAACCCTAAACCTACCCTAACAGTCTACTCTGAGAGTTAGTAGACATGTAGTTACAAAGTTACTTATAGTTAGAAGAAAGTATATGTATAAACGTATAAAGTTTTGCAATGGAAACTGTAAGTTTTGGCTGCATTTCCCAAGCACCTCAAAGAATATTCTAAGTTCACTTGGATTACAGCCTAATAAACATGTTTCCTATTGAACATAACCACATGAGCTATAATTAGTCATCTGAAATTATGACCACAGTGGATCGAGTTCTCTATAATCTCTTTTCTTTGAAATAAACAAAACAAAAAGAGTTTGCCCTACATACAGTGTATGCTCAACTGGTCCCACTGCAGAATCCCCTCCCCAACACCCTCAAGTGTCTCTCTAATTTACTTTTTGCCTCACATAATGAAGAAATTCAATGGGAAATTGCCTTCTAATTAAATTGATGGAACACTACTAATGGGAGAGCAGAGGCTGTTGTGGCCCTTCACCACATTCTGATTGATCTCGGGTGTTTTACTCCTATTGAATATATTTGCCTCCCAAACTGAAGGAAGAATGGGAAAGACTGATGACGTTTTCCTAAATGCTTGGATTTCATGCATGAAAGCAAAAGATCTGTCCACTGTCAACAAACCACCTGCAAACATTGTAAAATATTTTGTTCTCAAACTTATTGATTTTTGCATGTTCCCATTAAGACAAAAACCTTCATTTAAAAGGATAATGGGTAGAATTGTGAATTCATAGCCTACTGTCATATGCTCCTTTGACTTTGATACTACCGAATCTTAAATGAAGGTTTTGTTATATAGTTTTTTTTTATAATAGTGATTTAAGTACATCCATAATACATCCATTAAATTAAATGAGCCTATATTAAATTAAATTTAATTAATACTTTAATTCTGAATGTTTATTTTTACCTATGTAGTTACAAAGCTACTTAGTTAGTAGAATGTATAAAGTGGACCATTAAAATAAAGTGTAACTGAATTACTTTAAAATGGCTGTGTGAATGGCTTTAAAGGAAACAAAGATAAAACTTTTCTGAAAGGAATTTGCCATTTTGTGATCAGATGAAGTTTGTGGACTACTGCAACCACAGCTGAACTTCCATTTAGTAGCGTACTATCTTTACAAATCAACAACAACAACATGTGTTTGTTAGTATCAGAACCGGATGCATCAGCATTTTAATTCAGCACGCTTCGTTAATACATTTTAATTGTGTATGTTTATTTTAAATTACTTATGTTAGCTAATTATATAAATCCATTACTTATTTCAAGCATTTAAAGAATAATCTTTTGAGGATCACACTTTATTTTAAGGTCTAGTTCTCACTATTAACTATGCATTTTACCTCAAGAAACTCCTAACTGTAATAGTAAGGTAGTTGTTAAGTTTAGGTTTTGGGTAGGATTAAGTATGTATGGTCATGAAAAATAAGGCATCAATATGTACTTTACTTGCACTAATAAACAGCCAGTATGCTAGCAATTTGCATGCTAATAAGCAGCTTAGTGAGAATTGGTCCCTATATACCATTTCGGATCATGCTTTTAAGATATAATTCATTCAAATGCGCACTGCTTAAACTTATTATATAAAACATGCTCTGAAAGATGAGGTTGGTGACAGCTCATCTTCAAGCAGGTAGAAGCTGAGAGAGCATTCCAGAGTCTTGAAAGAGGCGGTGCAGCGCTGCTGAGTGCTTTTGCGATTCCCGCGTTTCATCTGGAAACCATGCTCTCAGCGCGCGCTGTCACAACTCCCGCAGGTACGTCACACTCACCGCGCGTGCAGTTGTGAGAGAGGGTCATTCCCGCCGGCGGGAAACTGTCTTAACACCTGAATCGGATGTTGACAGCTTACTGAACATTTTTACCTCAGAAAACAACGCGGGAACACACCACCAATACGACCTGATAAACATTTAATCGATCTTCCGCGCGAAACGAGACTTCTGGTATGGAAATGGATGTTTTGTTTCTATCCTAGGCTTTTAAGAACATTATTTCATGGATTAACTTCCACTTTTTCTGTCTCAGACACACTGTTGAGGGATGAACTCGTCTGCTGGAGTAGGGAATTACCAGAGGGGTTCAACCAAAGGTGATAAGGTAAGCTGCTGATTTCTTCCAACATTAATTTAAGACAAACAACAAATTGATTGAATAATATACAAGACCAATTTCTGTATAATTCCTACACTCACTGTGTGCCTTTTATATGAAAATGGTGGACAGAATTTTCATTGAGGATTTTTAAGCAGCTTCAGTATCCATGGAAATCACCCACTTTGTATTGAATATACCCTACCTGGACATAAAAATGGTAATGAGAACCAAAAAGGAAAAAGAAAAAGAAAAAAGCAGCCTATGTGAGACTGAGGTACAGGGATTTTCCTAACAAGAAGGTCAGGTGTTGTTCTGTTTCCCCGAGGTTTTGTTGTTTTGTTCATTTTTACTGCACACCAAGTTTCAGGGGACAGGAAAATTGTGTGAACTTAACAGGATTCATGAAGTGAAAGTCAAAACCACCCCAGGACTGCCAAAAGCCAAGCAGTCTGTCCCACTCCAAAGCTCCCTATGGAGGATAACTGTTCTTTGATGTTGAGGTTGGAAGCAACATGAAGTGATGGAGGTGAATATTACATAACTTATATGGGAGTTACATAAATTGAGTGGAAGACTTTGAACGTCATGTGAACATTTGACATCTTCCTTCAATATATTTACATACAGTGATGGTTGATAGTAACTATATATACCTTTTATATTGATGATACAGTTGTCAAGGTGAAGTACTGTACAACAGTGGTGCTGTGTAATTATCTTCAAGGTGGCGGTCAAGTCAGCTTTAGTATCGTTTCAGTCTTAAGAAAGGATGCTAAATACATTTCCAAGATTGAAGTGAAGTAGATATTACGTGAGGAATTATAACCTATAATACACATCTGACTTAGGGGTGAGTGATATTGACAAAAAATGATGTCTTGATATTAATGGGATTTTGTGATAACAATATTTTGCTTGGTGGCCTGTCATTGATAAATAAATATGACATTGAAACCTCCAGTAGATGGTGGCCCTGTCTTAATAAGTGAGAAGCATTGAATCATTTCAAACAATTTGTTCTAAACGGCTGATTCATTTAGAAACAAAACAAGTGTCTGTCTTTATGAAAGGTTATTGAATCATTGGCTCAAATGATACCATCTAAAACAAACTGATTCAGGAATGAAGCAGTGCAGTGTTGCTCTATGTTGCACAAATGTTCTGCTGCAACTTTGTTTGAAACTGTTTTCATTGGCGAAAACAACAACAACAGACCCATTGGGTCTAAAACGTGCAGTTGCATTCTAATAGGCTTCACCATGCATAAAAAGGGTTTTTGGCTTTCAAAACATATTGTTGTGTATTTTTTGCAAAATGAGAGATAATCAATAATGTCAGCTCATATATTGTAAAAACAATTATGACACTCAGTGATCAAAAAATGGACAATAAATGATCAATTCTAATAGATTCTAATACAGTTTAGCTTATTTCATATACAGCAGAAATGGTAGCTGTTGACCTAAAAAGGACTTTTATATGGAGTTATGCTTGTGTCTTTTCTGGGTGACTCAATCCAACAGATGACTTGAGTTACTCGAACCTGCACTTTTCTGCAACATTATCCGTTCTGATATCTGACTTATATGTCATAGATGAGAAAGGCTTACTGCATTGTGACATTCAGGCTTAAAACATCCATATAGGATGCTGTCCGTCAAACAAATATGTAGATTCATTGGATAAGGTTGCTTTGTTCTCTTCATCTTTTTTCCTTTTTGCGTCCTTCCAGTCATTTTTAGCTTAACTTTGGTTGTCCTCATCCAGTCTAAAAAGTATTCAAAGCAGATGCATTGCTCATTTTGAATCAAGCATTAGCTGCTTATACCCCCCAGTTATTCCTACCCTAATTATCCTCACCATCGGAGTTTGAGTTATTGTCTTAATATTTCTGTGCAGAGTTTTTCTTATTTTATTGTGCCGCTGTTTTCTGCAAACACCTCTGGGGCTTTGTCTTACAAAGTTTTAAGGTCTTGTGACATCACAGCAGCGAATTGCCAACATCCTGACCCACATAAACTGAGGTTTAGTTCATTGTGATGAAGATGCAACTGACTGGAGATAGCATCAGCCGGAAGTCACTGAAGTATTTTTTTCTTCTTTTTTATTAGCAATTCAGTATACTCATTTGAAATGTTTACACCCACTGGATAGGAACAAGAAAGGCAACACGGTGGCACTGGGGGTGTTATATTCTACTGTGAGGCAGATGGCTTTAAGTTTTGGAGAATCAAACTTGTCAACAGCACACAAGTGAATATATTTTCACTTTTTAATGCATTTTAATGTGAGTCTAAAAAGAGGAGGAAGTTTGCTGAGAATTACCGAGTGGTTTACAGCTTTTTTTAATGGAAAGGGTAATTATGTCTGTCATGTCATGTTCTGGTGCTTTGCCATTCTTGCCATGTTAAGAGTACTGGGGTCCATAGTCTGTGGAAACAGCAAATTAAACAAAGTGCGCCCTCTGCTGGCAGGATGTGTACTTGTTAGTGGCATCAGAGCACCATTCAATAGAGCCTGTTACAGTAATCTAGTTAAACAGGTCTTGTTTACTGTGGTTTCTGGATCAGTATGGATTGAATTTATGCAGCTTGGAAGTTACAAGATTTATTGAGCCAGAAGTGGTTTCTGGTTGACGTTTCTCCCATCAAGAGACAACCATTTTTCCTATAAAACCCAATAATGTGATATTACATACTCTCCTCTACTCCACAGGTCTTTTACTAGATAGTACATTGAATATTAGGGTTGTAACAATTCACTCAACTCAAGATGCAATACATTTCACAATACTGATTTCATGATACAATTTTCTTACTTTTTGTTTTCAACAAAATGAGTTTTTCGATAAATAAATGATAAAGTGTCCCTTTATTATTGCTCAGATTAAATGCTGCACATTTCTTTGATTAACTGAAATACCTTGAAATACTGAAATATGTCAAATCACAAAACTAATTTAAAATTTAAAACAAATCCCAAATCAAATAAATAAATTAGTAATAAAAAATAAAAGAAATCTATTCATATGAACAAACTAAGGCTTTGTCTACTAGCTTTTTCGTTGATTTTTAAAAATATTTATTTTTTAATCAAGAGACGTGAAAGAGCTGTAAAGTATTTAGCACCCTTGCTGTTTAAAAGGTGTATTGCAATTCATTTAGTATCTCAGCTGACTTGAATGGTCATGTTTTCATTGATGTTCAGCCAGCTCGGAGTACAGCATTACATTTCTATTGGATGTGATATGTGGGGAAATATTTATCTAAGAAAATGTCCTGTGTATGCTGTTGTTTGCACAGCTCTATTTTAACATTTGTCTTGAAAAAATCGGATGGCTTAATAATGACATTATCCATGCATCTAAAATTTCTGTCATCTACTTGTAGCAAGACAGTAATAAAGTCATAGGTGCTCTCTTTTTTAAATTACTTATTAAATAAAAGGTTGTTGATAGATAGTACAGGTTTTGAGGTGGCTGAGTTGAATGTGTTTAAATTGTAGTTGACTCTACAATCAGCTAGAAAGGTGCTTTACTAAAAGTTACAATCAAAGCATGTTCATATAGCACAGCATGATTGTAGACAGCTGAGAGTGGTTTTGATTCAGTTTTTTTAGGTAGTTTAAAGCATATTTGCCATGTGGGTGGTCTGTGTATATATTTGTTGATTTTTCATCAGACATAACATGACATGACAAAATGTCACGAATCTCCTACCCTCAGTTTTTCTAAGTGCAAAATGAGAAAGTTGGCATGGTGGAGTGAGGGAGAAGCATGTAGAAGTGGACCAAGTCTAAGAAAGAGTTTAGCAAGAGTCACAGATGTCCACACTGCTGTATTCTGTTTTCAGCAGGATGTCTGTACTTTGTACTTCTGGATGGAGGGCTGACTAAGGACACTGCTCTTGCTAATTACTTCTCTACCGCTCAAACATCTGCTACACAAGCCTTCACTGTGTTGTAGAGTCAAATGCCAGATTTTATGTCAGTTATCAAAATCCCGGCATGTGAGACCAAACGTGTAACAGTGTAATAAAAACAATCAGGGCTTTACTAAAATGTTTTTAGGCACTGCCCATGAATTTCAAATCTTTTCCACAAGAATTACTTTTTGCAAACAGCCATTTCAGGGGCATTGAAAAGCTTGCAAATCCTTCTATGAATTTGCAGTCTATGCTTCTGGGAAACAACAATACACAATGACAGCAATAATTATTTTTATGTCATATCTGACATACAGTATTGTTGATTTTAAAATCAGAAATGGGTCATATGTGACGCTGGACCACAAACCAGTGATAAGGGTACATTTTTCAAAAAACTAAATAAATAAGCTTCTCATTGATGTATGGTTTGTTAGGAGAGGACAATATTTGTTTGAGATACAACTACGTGAAAATCTGAGGGTGCAAAAAAAATATTAAGCAAGTTGTCCAAATGAAGTTCTTAGCAATGCATATATTACTAATTAAAAATGAAGTTTTAATGTATTTATGGTAGGACATTTACAAAATATCTTAATATCCAAATGATTTTTGTCATAAAAGAAAAATCAGTCATTTTGACCCATACAATGCAATTGTTAGATTGCAAGAACTTACAAACTATACAGCTTGAATTTGAAATGAAAATGGCACTCTTGTAGGTTTACTTCTTACCTGGTGTCTGTTTTTTTTTTTTTTTTCTGATGTATTTTAAACACTCATACATTTAGGTTTTGTTTGTGGGTTTATCATGCCTTAATTGAGTTTTTAAAGACACATTGCACCTGGTCTTTAATGTTCCCCTCATATTTTATCCCTTATTTGCGAGCATCTCTCCTCAGTGACCCTGCTCCTATCAGCAGAAGTCTGCCTGCTGGAGCTCTGAATGGAGGAGCTGTAAAGTATTACTGGATGCATCTAAATCACTGCACTGCTTGGAATATATCACCACGGTATAGAGAGAACCCATCATGCTCTCCTGCAAGAGCGGATATGTTATAACTCACTCAGAGTGACGAGGCAGGACGACAGATTTGTGAGAGAGAGAGTTTGGATGAGCTTCCTTTGCTGAAAAAATTGCTTCCCACTCCCTCTTCTGAAAGAAAAAATACTTTGCACATAGACAGGAAATCTCATCGTGAATTTTGAATTTACAAAATGCACCTGAGATTAGGAACACTTCAGAGCTTTTAACACTTTTAAGAATTTGTATCGTACAAAATATATTTCTGGCAGAGCACAACAGTTACTCTGTTCAAAATGTATTTGCCTTGCTCTGTATGCATTTATTTGGATGTTACAGTTCTTTTGGTTGGTTTTTAAAATTAAGTTTTTTGAAAGTTTTTTAAACTTTACTTGGCATTTGCACAGTGGAGCTCAGGAAGATGCTTCAGTCAATCAGGTGTAAATCACAGACCTATCATATACTTATTTTATAGTCCTGTTGC
Organism: Enteromius argenteus; assembly: GCA_032357425.1. Lineage (NCBI taxonomy): Eukaryota > Metazoa > Chordata > Actinopteri > Cypriniformes > Cyprinidae > Enteromius > Enteromius argenteus. Next base: position 2,228,637 of record JAUCMR010000051.1, read on the forward strand.
TCATATACATACAGTACGATGTACTTATTATAGTAATTACAGTAAGGTAATAACTAGGCATTAACCCTGAACCTACCCATAAAACCTAATTCTACCCCATGTAGTTACCTTGTATTGCCAGTACTTTCTTAAGTATGCTGTAAGTAACAAATGTTAGTACACATACTTTAAAATAAAGTGCAACCTTTCCATCTTTAATACCGGAACTTTTTATACAGATCTATGCTGCATTAACTTTTTAACTAATACACTGCTTCATTAAAAAGAGAAAATGAAAAGCAAAGCAAATAAATATCTAACAGTAATGCCCACTCTGAAAAAAAGGTCCATAGTCAGATTGCTATTCTCACTGTTACTTCCTGTAGAACATTACATTTACATTCAGACATCAGAAATAAAACATGGAAAATAGAATATATAGCCTCTTTTATTATTTATATATTATCCTGCACACCACTGGTATAATACATTTCTTATAGCTGCTTGTCTCCAAATAAATTGTTTTGGGAGAGGAGCTAGTATTCTCTGCATATTTTGCCACTGCAAGCGCCGTTCTGTTTGTTTGCTGCAACTATTTATTTATTTGATTCACTGAATAATTGGATAAACAAGTCCAATTGTGTTGTTTGTATTTTATTAAACATTTAATTCCATATCCTGTCCAATGGTTTCAATGCAAATTGAAGGCTGTTAACTTTTTTCTTCCACATTTATTACAATGTGGTTTTCACTTCTGTGAAATGGCATCATTGTTAGAAATGATCAGTGCACAAACTCTTTTTTTATTATTGATTATTATCTTTTTTCTGTTGATTAGTTGTCCAAGTTGTGTTTAAATCCAAGCGAGAAATAGTGACAGTAAAAGGATGATGAATGGTAAACATCTGCAGCTAGTACTAGCAAGTAGGGTTAAACCAAATGCTAAAATAGCTTTAACAGGGTGATGAATAACGTGATGGGTTTTATTCAGGTTTTAGCTTTTTATATTTCCTCCTAGCGCATAATGTACAGTGTTACAGAGCGAAACATAATGAGATCTCCTCTCTTTATGCTACACTTGTCAGCTGATAAAGAGCTTGAGTTGATTTTGACAGATCAGTCCATTTAATTCTTTCAACTTTTTAACAGTGTTACAAAAGGCAAACCTAATGGAATCAGGGCTTTCTGTGAAATCTATCACAGAGGCTGCTTAAATGGGTGATAACCTCAGAAACCTTTCTTCAATCAAAGCCCAAAGTGTCATGTCTGCTGCTCTCTCCTCTCCGCTCAGTGGACTCTATTAACCGGGCTGAAGTCTCTCCTGTGCAGGATTCTGTTATTTTTATGTGCCATCTGTCTCCCTGAGCTGATGCGGCTCATTTATGATGCCAGTATTCATCCAGGGCCTGTCACTGCTCTCCACAATTTACACCAGAAGGAAAGGTTAGCCGCCATCATTTACTTTTATTCACCAATACTCTAGATACTGCTGAGCCTTTAGATTTTTATTTCTCTGTTCAGGTGCAGATGTGTAGTCCACTGGACTAGTTCTGATAGAGTGTTGTTTCTCTATCAGTTTATGTGCTATTTTTAGAGCTGTTTTCAAGTTTTAGCCCATATTTAATTAAGCTATTCACAAAATTAATTAGTGCTTGTCTTTGCATTGCACCAAGATTTTACACATTGGACCTATTGGTTGTGTGATGTCGCATTTGACTGTAAGTAGTTCCCTCCTTAGATATAAAACTTTGACTGCACTTACTGTACGTGCACTTACATGTAATTACTGTGTACTTACATAATGTAAGCAATATAAGGGTTCAGGGTTAGTGCCTACAGTAGTTATTACGCAGTTACTGTATGTACTATAAAAGGTTCATACATTAACAGGGGTTGTAAAGTAAAGATCTGCTCTATTTTATTTTATTTTTGTCTGATTAAAGGGTAAGGATCTATGGAAGCCCGTTTCTGAGGTTATTGCGACTTTTTATCTCACGATTTATTTTCTCAGAATTACGAGTTATAAAGTCAGAATTGCGAGATATAAAGTTGTGACTCCCAATTCTGACTTTTTTCCTCTTAATTGCGACTTTATATCTTGCAGTTCTGACTTTATAACTCGAAATTTCAAGTTTACATCTCACAAATCTGAAAAAAAGGCAGAATTGCGAGTTTGTCTCATGTCATTCTGAGAAAAATTGTCAGAATTGTGAGATAAAAAGTCACAGCAACTTTTTAAAAATTTTTTATTCAGTGGCGGAAACGGGCTTCTATAAGGATCCACAATCCTTCATTTAAACGAAATTGGTTAATTTACTTATTTTACAGAATATATTTACATATATTTAGTTGTTTTTATGAAGTATATGTTTACTACATTTAAATTTTGCCACCTTTCCATGAATTATGTTAGTGATCATTAAGAAAATAAATCTTTTATATTTATTCAGAGGTGGTGTACTCATTTATGCTGTGTGTGTGTTATGTGTTCTGTCTGTTTGGTTTCGTTTTCCTATGTCTTCCTGTTTTTAGTTTTGTTTCCATGTGTTGCCCATATTTGGTATTTCCTGTTTTATGTTATCATTAGTTAATCAGTTCCCATCTGTGTTCCTCACCTGTTTTGAGTTCAGTTCATTTGTTCCATTTGTACTTATACCCTGTCTTTTGAGTTCTTAGTTTGTCAGACAATGTTTATGTTAATTTGTAGTGTTTGGTGCGATGTGGTCCTTGTTGAATGTTACGTGTCTTATGTTACTCTCCTCGTCTCCTGTTGAGACCTTCCATGTTTATTATTAAAAGATTATTATTTGTTTGGACCCCTCGACTCCTGCGAACTCCTTCATCCACCCAGAACCGTAACAGATTGACCAAATACAGCAAGATGAAATGGGCAGATGATCGCCTCTGTGAGCTCCACCAAGGAGATAAGCCATTGGAGCAGTATGTGGAGGAAGTGTTGAGCATTTTCCATCTGGTGAGTTAGAGTGAGTCTTCTGTTAATCTCTACTTTTGGATGGGACTTCAAGATGATTTGTTTTGTTTGATTCTTACCAGCGATCTTTGTAGACCAGTTATTCTATTGTTTATAAATTTAGTCCTAGAGTTAAATAATTCTGAGTTTTATGTTGATTTCGAAGAATCTAGTTCACCTCCCATCCAAAAGCAGAGAGACACTCCAGCTCACCATGAGCCGGACTCCTCCCCATACTGTCCTAATGTGATCGCTCTTCTTCCGACCATCTCCGAGCTTGCGCTTCAAGAGCGCCCCTCCGAGCTCGCGCTGAAAGAGCTTCTCCCCTGAGCACGTGCTGCAAGAGCACCTCTTCACGTCTGCGCCGCAAGAGCGCCAGAATCCTGAGCACTTGATCCTATTCCCCGCGGATTCCACTCCGCAATTACGGCCAGGAGTGCCGTCCCCTAACTCTGTGCATGACGTGCGGCCAGAAGAAGCCTACCAGGACCCCACTGATTCCAGTCCACTAGCAATAAATCCAGTTCTCAGTTCCATGTGGGTTCCAGTCCGCTGTTTTTAAAGCCTGCTCCAGAGTTTCTACCGACGAAGCCTGAGACCTGAGCACAGAGTGCCGCTGTCCGAAGATGGCTCTCGAGTGGATTTGGCCGCCTTCGTGGAGTGGACACTGGCGTGTAATGGATCACTTCTCACCGTCTATCCTGTGGATGATCTCGCCAGTGCCACTCCAGACCCAGAGCCAAGCCCACCATCTCCGCGAAGCGCAGAGCCCTTTCCTGAGCCCACCGCTGATGCCACGGCAGAGCCCGGCGCCACCTACGAGCCATCGCCAACGGATGCGACAGTGCTGAGGGGCGCTACGGAGCCTGACACGATGACGACAGTCCAGGTGCCAGAGCCGGAGAGTGAGAACACCACAGTGGAGAACGCCACGGTCAGCGAAAGCGCGGAGTGGAGCTCCGCCCACCGCACCATGGCTGAGGGTGAGCTGACTGATCTGGGGCCGATCACGAAGGACACTGTTAACGGGCATCCACCAGTTCCAGCTCCTAGATTACGGCCGGGAGTGCCGGCGCCTCACAGGCATCCTCCTGTACCTGCACCTCGCAGGCATCTTCCAGTTCCGGCTCCTCAAATGAACCCTCCTGTACCAGCACCGTGCACTAAGTTTAAAAACCCACCCACCCACCCACCCTGTCATGCCCATGCCACCGCTGTCTTCTGCCAGCCCCACTGCTCACCCTCAGCCCACCATCTGTGTGCTGGTCTCGCCACGGGTCTACCAGATGCCATCGGCGTCATGGCGAGAAGATCCCTCAGCTCCGCCTCTGACCTCAGAGTCTCAGACTTCGCCTCGTCCCTCTGACCCGTCGGCTTCACCATGCCACCTAGCTCCCTCCTCTCCACCGTGGCCCGTCAGTCCACCAGCTCCGCCAGGCTCCATCGTCCCTCCGGCTC
>JAUCMR010000051.1:2241357-2254865 GCA_032357425.1 Enteromius argenteus
GAGAGAATGGAGAAAAAAAAAACCTTGGGAGAAACCAGGCTTAGTTGGGGCCAGTTCTCCTCTGGCCGGACGCCCAGAACTTAACTTCCAGTTCAATTTTAAGTGCATGTCAGATTGTGCAAAGTGGTGGTGTGACTTCCACTGGGTAGACAAAAACACTGAGACGTTTGTGAGTGAACAATTGCTTTAAATCTAATATAGGTGTACAAAAGAGGGTATATACAGTAAATATGAAGCATCTTGCTATATGCCAAGGTTATGTACTGTAATTAGATTTCCAGGAAGCACATACTGATAAAATGCATGCCTTGAATGCACTGTAAAGCCACACTTCATTTACTTCCACTTGTATGCATCTTAACATTATCAAAGCAAATGCAAGCTTATGCAAAAATGTTTGATCCTCAGTTGTATATGCAAACAATGTCAACGTTCACCAATGGAGACTGAACAAATTTCACAAAATTCTGAGTTGAAAGAACACAAAAAGGTAATGCTATGCAAAAAAAATGTGGCAGTTTCCAGTATTGTAGGGTCCAAGGTCATTTTGCACGTTTAAAGATGTGACTGCAGCTTAAGTCACTTTTGATAGAAAAAGAGCATGAATGTGTATGCAGTATAAGCAGTGGCAGAACTGCTTTACATGACAATTACACATTAGAAAGACTAAGAAGAGACAGTAATGAGAAAATACATAGCTACGCTATACTATTAAATAAAATAGCTGATATATGTAGATCACGAAGTATATACACCAATGTGTAGTGTTATATAAAAAAAAGAAGCTGTGTTAGCAGTAAACTGTACTGGTGACATTTATTAAAGACATACAGACAGACAGAATTTGAGTGTATGATGAGAAAGAATGGAGAATTTCCATCTATCCATCCATTTTCCAAACTACTTGTCCAATGTGATTTTGGAGCCAGGAGTTTGGAGCTGCAGGGAAACACCCTGAATCCATCTGTCATAAGATTAATACACATTTCACACCTACAGACAGTTCAGTGCTTTTGATTCACCTATAATGCATGTCCAGAACACCCAGAGCAAACTATGTTTGACTAAATATCTAAAATGGTTTCAAAATTATTTTTTTCACATTATTGATACACCAATACCTCCCCTGCTTTCCCGCTCTTTTCTCTCCATGTGATGCGATGTATTTATTGTCCAACAAAATACACATTTTCCAACATATTTTTATATCAAACTTGCTTTAAAACAAGCAATATCAATATCAAGATATCAAGTGTTTCAATCTGATGCAGCTTCTTATCATAGAATGAGGCGATAAATACACTATTTTACAATATTCTACTGTAATATGCGCTGTTGATTAGCAATGCATAATAAATCGTCTTTATTATCTAAGTCCGAGTGAACCAGGAAATGGTTGTTGCTGACTTTATTTCAGTGTAGTGACGTATTTCCAGCAGAAACAGAATATTGATTAGAGGGTGTGGTTTTAGTTTTGTACTCCTCTTCCCTGTATCTCACTCATAGCAAATAAATAGTCTGAGAGACATGGTTACAGGGATAGTTCAGCCAAAAGCGAAAATTCAGTGTTTATCTGCTTACCCCCAGGGCATCCAAGATGTACAGTAGGTAACTTTGTAGAGTAGAACATAAACTCAAACCGTTGCAGTCTGGGAGTCATATAATGCAAGTCAATGGGCCCGTTTTGTGTCTTTGGACATTAATTTTGATCAGTTTTGATCAGTTAAAATGTTTCTATTGCCTTGTTCTTCTGATACAGTGATAGCTGGATACCTTTATTGAAAATCTTATCGAATACCAATCATTTTCAAGGTATCATATTGAAGTATTGAGACAACCCTCACCAACACAGGTAAAGCATGCAAACTCAATACAGAAAGAAGGACTGCAAACGAGGATGCCCTTGCCGTGAGACAATATTGCTATCAACTGAGCCACAATGAGAAGGTGAAGAATGTGTATTGATATAAATGAGTATATCCTTAAAAATATGCATTATTAAAGACACAAACTTTTAGATGAATCCCAACTTACTAAAAACTCTCCTTCAGCTGCCTCTATTATTTGTTTTTGCATTTAAAATGACTTTTCTGCTTATTCAGCACTTGTCCATTACAGTCAATGAGGCAGCAAATTGAGATATAGCCTTAAACCTTGAAGTGATGTTTCTCTGTCATCCTATGAGCCAGGCTGATATTGCTCAGAGTATTTGTGGAGTGTCCTGACAGATTACTCTATTGATCTTCAGTGGCTGGGGTCTGCTGAACTCTTCACAAAGAGAGATGCTCTTTTAAACACAGTTGACAGCTCAAAGATAAATTCACAAACAACAAACTCATCAAATATCAAGCAGTTTACACCTGAGCAAGCCTTTACGGTTGTCTGTCCTAAACACTTGTGCATTTTAAAGAAACTGTCAGTGGGGCTGTTATTATTGTACTGGGCACTCAAAACTTTTCCAAAAATTCATTTTTTCTTTTTTCTTCTTCATTGGTATTCATTGTGCCATTTATAAAACAAAACAAAATTCAGAAAAAAACATCAAATGATTCAGAAGTTTTTGAAACATTAATCAAATATAGTCTCTGGGCCATAAAACTTCTCTGAGATTGAAAAAAAATTCACTGAAATTTGAATTTTCTGGCTTTCTGTGTTTTCATTGTAATATGGTAGGAGGCGCTATTGCACATCTTCTAAAACAGAACTGAATCTGGCGCAAAAAACAAAGCATTAGAAACAAGTGATTGCATAAGTAAAAAAATGGGATGCATATTAATCAACACCGCATGAAGTTATTATATGAAATATCGACCAAGGAAATGGTTTAGGACCAAGCTTTTGTGGTGTTGATGGTCTATGTTGCAGTCATCATTCTGGATCTGATCTGATTACAGTCTTTGACAAAAACATGATTTTATTATTGTTCAAAATGTTGATTTTTAAAATGAAACTTACACACACACAAGTGTTGATAAAGAATGCATGGAGTTCTAATAAAATATATGTATTGTTTGTTTTTTGCTTGTTTGTTTGTTTCAAAGCAAAGGTGATTTGTTCATGTTACATGTCGACATATTTATTAATACAACAAATATTCTGAATCATGAATGGTTTGTGAAAATGGTCACAAACTGTTATTGGTTGATGGTAACCAGTGGCGGCACCAATATTTTTTGTTGGGGGTTCAGTGGGGCTGCTAAAAAAACTAATTAAATTGAGAGAAAGTAATGAACGTCTAAACTTTAGCTATCATTTGTTACATACAGCAGCTTTGAAAAAGTCATATTTACCTTTTTTCTTTTTCATATATCAACCTTCTCATATGCCACTGTTATAATTAATATACTAATGGCAAATGTAACCCTTACAGAGTAATGCAATTTATGAATGAATAGCCTATAGAAAAGAGAGAAAGTTGTTTTGTTTTTTGTTTTGTCAATTCAATAAAAACAAAAAAATATCATATTTTACAATTCTTAAAACTATTTCTACACGTGTTGATTTACATGGTATCATATGTCGATAATAGCCAGAGATAAGGATAAAAAACGGGCAATATTAAGAGGATTTAGCATTTCCAATTGATGTAAGCCTGTTAAACTCTTCTTATTTTTATAGATATTATAGATAATCTAATTATTATTAGATTGCTTTCATTAATAAAATACATGACCGCACCATCACCACATGAATGTTTTTAAAAATATATTTTTCTAAAACAGGTCTATTAATTTCTACAATGAATACAAAGCAGGCCTATAATTAAAATGATTAACGCTGCAGTCATCAATGAAAATTCAGAGCAGCTTTATTTCATCCACTGATTTTTAAAAAACAACCTGTTTAAGGTGAAATAGGTTTCTTCTCATGTTTTTCACTATACAAGCCACAAAGGAAATATTAAGGCAATAATTTAAGATTTATATAGCGTTATCAGCATATGTCTGTCATATTATAATCGTCAGTTTTTTACTTTCACTTTCTCTATATTAAATTGATGTTCACCGTCTTATGCAAAGTTTGCACATTGCTTGCTTGAGTTGCTTGACCCCATAATATCATAACATCCCCATAATATCAGTTGATTATAAGCCACATTAGGCACTTTTTTAGGCACAGAGATTTTTATTGTTTATTTTTCATTGTTAATGAGAGTGATACCAAGAGTTTAAAAAAACAGAAAAGTCATTAGGAAATCCTTGGGGGGCTGTGTCAAGGCAAGTTTTGATGGAGCTATAGTCCCGTCAAGCCCCGCCTTAGCACCGCCACTGCTGGTAACCCACTGACAGGGAGAGAGTTGTGTTGACCAGTGTCACATCAGTGTAATCGAGCTCAATAATTGAATACTGATGCTCAAATGATTGCTAAAGAATTTATTCCACGAATTAACTTGAATCTTTAGCATCATTATCACTGTGGTTAATTGCATTTTGATGTGCACAAAATGTATCACTGTCTGTCACACATAAACTTTAGGATATTCTCATGCAATTTTTTTATTTCGATTTTTGCTGCAGAAGATTACCTTAGTAACTCTGCAAAAGATAAATAAAAACATTGCATTATTGCCTGTCAAGAATGATGTAAGCTCGATGCTCAAATTGATTCAAATCTCATTTCAGTTTAATAGATAAATGCAAATAAATTATTAGTGATGTAAATATGTGGGTGGATTTGATTTATGGCTTTGTGAGTATCAGGAAGCTTTGCTCCTATAGGCCTTGAGATTTGCTTCTTTTGCGATGTGGCTGTATTGATCCCACACAGAGCACCTGTGCAGCATACAGACATGTATTTCAAAGTCCTTTTGAAGGATTTATGATGTTATTTTGTGGATGCTGCAAGAGGCTGAATGGCAGGATCTTTCATCGCAATCAGTTTTACTCCTCGTTCATGATTTTCTTGCTAAAATGAGAGTGCGTTTTTATTTTTGTTCACTATTTTTCACTGCCATTTGGAGCTCTATTGAGTCCAGTATTATAGCTGCGAGTGGTGTGAATTAAACCTGTGATTTCTCAAAAATGAAAGTGATGAAAGGTGCAGCCACAACATAGCGAGTTTACACCATGTCAAGTATTGTGGTGCATTATATCATTACACTAATAACTTCATTTTAGCACCTTTTTGGCTGAGATATGATGGAGATGTAACATTCATGTACAAACAAAGATTAGAAGAGTTTCACACTTCACAGGAAAGACTCCTGGACTTTGCATACAGCCCCTATTTACTTCAACATGGCTTAAATGTGGTAGTTTAAAGAGTCTGGATAATGCAGACACTACATTGTCAAGCAGCATCCCTCGAGGTCAGGTTTAAGAGTTTCTCATCTACAGTATAAGCTATGATTAAGGTATATCCATGATAGCTGCTTTTCTATTCTTGCCCATTAAATCAATTAAACCTGAACACCTTGTAGCACAGAGTGCATGAATAATGCAGGCCATAAGTTATTCAGCCTCCAGCACCTCTGTTTTGAGTAAGCACACTTCAGCTGACTGCGTGTGCTGCAGGAAAATGGAAATTACACCCAGTTAAAGGGAAATTAATTGATTCTTACATACCATTTAATTTCCTGTGAGATTTCCTAGAGATATTTGGGATACAGTCTGGAGCACATGAACAAGAGCTGGAGAATGTATTTCAGTTTGTTTTGATCAGGTAAATTGGCTCAAGGTTTATATATATTTGTGTTTGAGTGTGAACAAAAACCACTGGTTTGTGTTTATTGTGTGATTTATGGATTATATCACTTAAGTAGCATCATGCAAAAGCAGAAAAAAAGAGAAAAAATACATGAAAAGCCTTTGGACTTTAAATGTAAGGTAAACTCCTACAGGCAATCTTAGAAAAGACATGCAATAGATACTAGCTTTTCCTGGTATGCTATTTTTTAAAGTATATTCATGTGTTCGAATGGCAGTGCTTTTTAACAATTGTAGCATGAATGGTGTCTGCTTTCTAATGGGCACTGAAGCTTCCTTAAGAGCCTTGGTGCTCATTGTATACAATGTTCTTTCTGCTGCAAAAAATACATAATCAGCGATGTGCTAGGCTTTATGGCTGTAAATGTACCACGTCCTGCAGCATAATAAATTTATTTTACATAATCTTGTTTCTGTTGCCCTTCTGTGGTCCTCATTCAGATGTAGTTTTGTTGGTCCTGATAAATTAATAATAGGGGTCATTCCTGTTATGCATGTATGCATTAAGATATTGAATAAAATATTACACTCACACTGAACTTAAGTGTACATATGGGATGAATTTTGAATAATCTCACTTGGCTGTTTTGAGCAGGTTTTCCAGTGTCCATCACATATGCAGATTGATTTAGAAGTTTGAATTAATTTTCTTCTTATCACTAACATTTGGATATTACAACTGAATAAAACAATACCAACAATTAGGTTAGCTGACCTTAAAAATCCATATATCTTAGCATCAGTACTGCTGTTTTCTGCCTTGGTCAGGTGACGTTTACCATATACCTCATTACAGACATTGTAATGATTAAAAACCAAAATCACGCAGCAGTGGCTAACTGCAACTCTTGATTTCAGTCCTTTTTATAGAAATGCTTCCCAACAGTCAAATTACAAAACAGCCATATGAACAAGAATGACTCAAATATTAATATTCCAAATCTCAGGACTGACACAGTTTGTGGTTTGTAGGAACTGACAGACTAATTGCTCGAACTGGAAGTATGTTGGAAATAAACCTCTCAGATTTCAAGGTTCTTTTTTCATTAAAGGAATACTCCACCCAAAATTTGAAAAAAAGTTTGTAACCAGGATGTTTTGGTCACCATTGACTTCCACAGTAGGAAAGAAACATTATGGAAGTCAGTGGTGACCCAAAACATCCTGGTTACAAACTTTTTCAAAATATCTTTCTTTGTGTTCGGCAGAATAAAGAATTTCATACAGGTTTGGAATTACTTGAAGGTGAGTAAAAGATGACAGCATTTTCATTTTGGGTGAGCTATTTCTTTAAGAGTAGCTAGTCTAACCCAGCAGGCTATATTAATTTGCTTAAATAACTACTTTAATAGAACCTTACTAGAATGTGTGCTACAACTATATTGAGCATATTTGGCGGGAAATTAACCTCACATTACCAGTTAAGTTGATGTTCGTGTGTGGTTGCAGTCAGGGTACTAAACAAGTAGGGGTTATAAATAATAAATGTATTAAATGTATATTTTTTTATTAAAATAACTTATTTTTGGTAGTTTAAATGGTGACAGGAAGCTGTTGTATTTCATTTTACCACAGTGTGGCACTCCAGTACTGCGCATATGACCTTTCCAGCATTGTTTAGAAGTAAAAGAGAAAGGTTACTGCTCAATATTGAACATTTGTAAAAATCCATCAGTTGATGGGATGACACAGAGTCTAAGTTTCGGTCGGTTTAACTGCTCTTTATTTTAATGAATGTGAGATTTGAAGGCTGTGCGTGGTGTGTGTGTGTGTGTGTGTGTGTGTTCTTCAGATAGATATTCTGTCAGTGGTCACTTCTCATGCAGAACGCGTCTCATCCACACACACACACTGCTCTGCGTAAAGCTCACACTGCTGTCTTTCCATCGCTCGCCTCATTCTCTGAAATACAGTGAGATGTTGTGAGCTCTGTTTGTTAAATCCGATGACAGAGCGCAGTTTAATACAGGCTGTAGTGTAGACGCTTTTCTGCAGGCGGGCTATAGAGGAAACAACGTGCTTTGAATGCAGAGCAGACTTTCTCTAGTGCCGCGCAGGCTCCAGTCAAAGCCATAAAACAGAGAAATTACTCCAACGGAGCGCATTAGAGATTCATTTCAATTAAAGGCTTCGTCTCGCTGCCTTTCTTCCGAGGACAGCAGGCTCCGGGCTATTCGAGAAGAGGAGCGTTTACCTTCTGCGGGAGAGGGACATTAATATAAGGCGCATCTGAGGAGAGATTCCGCGCTTTGAGATGCTTTAGTGGTTTGACCGGACTCATGGCTTCGCTTTACCAGAGATTCACGGGGAAGATTAACACCAACAAATCTTTTCCCCATCCACCTGAAGCCAGTCATCTCCTGGGTGGACAGGTTCCCGAGGAGGAGAATAAGGCTGGGAAGAGTCCTCATCACCCCTCGTCCCGACCCCAGGTCCAGCACCGCAAGAGAAACGCCTGCGAGGATGAAGACGTAAGAGTCGCGCTTTTCTTTTCTTTACGCGCTGACTGTGTTTTATATAGGAGGCGGTGTTTTGGACATGTATATTTTTTGTTATTTATTATTTTAACGATGAACAAAGCAGAAGTAAAAGTTGCTGTTGCATGCTGTATAGGCTGAAAAAGATAATTCTTTTTGGATGGTGACAGCCAGAGTTGGTCGTGTAGCGCGCCAAGCGTTTTTATTTTATTTGAACTAAAGCAGGGGTTTAAACTGTAACACAACTGTTACGGTTCCTGAGGCTGTTTAGTTCTTTGAAAGAAAGCAACACAAACAGTGACCAGCAGGGTGCTTGGCGATGAACACGTAACGCGTAATCCAAAGAGTTTCTTCGCTGCGTCTGCCACATGTTATTTTCACTGATTTGACCTTCGAAGAGAAGAATGACGTCACAGCTGACGATGCGTCACAAATCGTCGCCTTCAAACGACATGTGCTGTCAGGTGTTCGTTTCAAATATCAGAACGTTCTGGGGCTGAATGTATATACTTAAAAAAAAATACTATTAAAAAAAGAAGAAAATGGGATCAGCTTTTATTTCTTTTAAAACCCATGCAGTAAACCCATGTTGTTTTTAAAGTATTATCATTTGAAAAACTTCTGTCCACCAAAAGACAATGTGGCATAACCAAAATGCAGGAAGCCATTTTGTTGTCATGTGTTGACAAGCATGAACCATATGACCCTTGTAAACCTTTGGGACTCTGTGTCAAAATAGTTCGGTTTCTTAAATATGTTAGCTTATTATAAGAGGCCATGTTTTTTGACATATTTTTGAATGACTATGTATACACACACACACACAGTCAAACCAAAAATTATTCAGACATTTCTCACATTATATCACAGTTTATTCGCTATAGCTTAGAAAATGTTAATAAAATATGGCGAGAAATTAGAGTTAAATTGTGTCAGAACAAATTCATCTCGCTGTGTGAAGCTATGTGATGGATTACAATTAACCAAAAATTATTTGGCTGTTAAATTTAAGTACACAATTAGATAATACCAATTTAGGTCAACCAATTACCAAGGAATGTTTAATTTTGTTCAGACTGTGCTGTAAACAGGTCACATTAGCAATTAAAGAAAAACACTTAAGCAAAACATGGTCATGTCAGTGTGTCTGAATGATTTTTGAACCCAAATTTTACTGGTAGTCCAATTTTCAGGTATAATATGTCACAGTCCACTTTTTGTTATCCTCACTTATATTTATGAACTATAGTGTCCTGCACCCACTAGTAAACAAATATTAAAAGTAATATCTTCTGTGTGAATAATGTTTGGCTTGACTATATCCTATGGCTAATATGAAAAGTCTTGTTTATCTACCCCACGGTGCTGTCACATGTATTTTAGTAGTAGACTTCGCATACCTCATGCTGGTTTATTTCAGTCGTACAGACTGTGATATCTTTGTGTCTGTAGGGAAGAGAATACTTGCTTAATGGATGATGTGTTCACTTTTCGTCATTGAAACTGTCTAGACAAATCGCTCATGCTTTGCAGGGTCATGGCCTACCAGAGCTGACTGCAGAAGGTTATGACTCTCAAAGGTACTTACGGGAAAATCATCTAGATTAGTGGTTATGAAGACTTAGTTTTACTCAGAACACGGCCTCTTTCTGGAACTGTTTTACAGAGACTGTTTACATAACCAACTGCAGTTTAGTTCGCTTTGGTACATTGCATTAAATGGTTCTGAGAGCTTTGAGTTCAACAACAAAAACAAGCTCTTTTAACAAGCTTTAGATGTTGAGCTGTGGATAGTCTGAAGTCCCGCTCTGTCCAGTGACAGTAGTCAGTACTGACAGTGTCAGCACGAGTAGATAGTGCTGAATAATTAATGATCGAGGCAGTGACAATCAGCAGATGGGGAGCTCAATCAGTCCCCTTTGATTTGGATCCCTGTTGTGTTTTGCAAATAATCATTTTTGTGCATGAAACCGTGCGACAGTTTGGTCCAATATCAAGATACAAATTTATAAATTTAATATTTATCAGCCCGGTTTTATAGACAGGGCCTGGCCTAAGCCAGGATAAGGCCATAGTTCAATAAGGACATTTAAGTAATTTTTATAAACTTAAAAAAAAACAGTACTGGTGTGCGTCTGTGACGAGGGACCAGGCTGTATTGGATCCATATGCAGCTTTATTCTAGGAGGGTCATACAGGCTGAATCAACCACGGCAAACAGAGCAAGGTAGGCAATTCCAAGTTCGTAGGCAGGGTCGGGGCAGGCAGCAAACGTTCAACAGAGATAAACAGTCCAGGTCAAACACTGAGGCAATAACGGAATAAACACTCGGAACTGATCACCGTGGCAAATCAAGACTTCGCGTCAAGCCCAATCCGGGACCCGGTTAAATAGGGACAGTGGGAGTGGCCAATGACCAGAAGGCGCGCTCTGGCCCGGGTGAAGGTCAAGGGGCGGAGTCCGAATGGCCGGTTAGAATTCCGGCGAGAGCTCCCTCTGGTGGCACGGAGGAGGCGATCCGGGAGCCTCCGACATGACAGCATCTTAAGACAAAACAAAGGCACTGAAGTGTTTGATTATCAGTCAGTTTCTTTCAGAAACAGCTCAGATTTACATTTTAGTCTAAGAGTAGACTTATGCCTTGTCTGTGAAACCAGGGATCAAATGATATTTTGATTTAAGCAATAAGACAGAAAATAGGTTTCGATACATTGTAAATACAGACTGTATTTTAGTACAGCTGATATCACTACAAAAAAATAGTTGTATATTCACCAATCAGCATACAGAATTCATGCTATCCTATTAATAATGTGACTTAGACACCTTTTGTTATGATCTAGTGCATCTAATTGAATTATACACGGAATTATGTTGTAAGTCTGGTTTGAAATGCATGGGAACAATTCATAGATCTTTGTTGTAGTCAGACAATACACAGGTGAGTGTATTGCGTATACGCAAATCCTGCAGAGTAGAATTACATCTATAACATCAGCTCCTTGCTGCTTTTATAACCCCATTCATCACAAAGACAAGAAACAATGAGCACTCACGCACTTTACAACTTAACTTCAGCTCAAGCCACCTTCACCGGCTTCATCTCATTAATACTAATAATGGTTTGTTAATGATTCTACATCTACACAAATCTGCATGCATTTATATTTCCTCTACACTTGGCCTTCCGTCCACACTGAAAACTTTAAAATGTTATACCCAATAATCTATTAACAACTTCGAAAAATATATTTTTTACAGTGTTAAGTGTCATTTTTTAGCTGTCAATACTTTCTCCAACTATAAGTCAGTCAATCAAAGGCTGATTTCCTAGAAAGGTACAAACACCATGGCTCTGAAAAATGAACTTGCTATTAAAATGATCGTGTTCCCTTAATAATAGCGGGTCAGTATGCAGCGATGCTCAGCTAATTAGAAGGTTAGACTATCCATTGACTTCGTGATCTACAGGCTGTCAACGTATAAAATATCACACCAGGTTTTTTTGTCTCGTAATCCCTTGCCGTGTTTGGCGGGGCTGTGAGGCAGTACAGTGACCTTAATTAATCATCCATAGGTGGCTGGCCCAGAATAGAGTGACATTCAAAAGGACAGGGGCCTGTGGATATGTTTCCTTTCATGAAGAGAAGCATATTGACTTTCTCTGTATACTCAAGCAGGCGGGGGGCAGTCAAATAACCTGGCTTTGCCTTGTGTCATAGTCCACAGTATGTGACAGGCTGGATAAGATCAAGCAGGCTGCCTGAAGACAGGAGCTTGAGAATTACAAATCGTGACTTGCATGTTATTGGTCGCGGTCTCGTCATGTGAGCCTCAGGACCCTATGAGAGCTGCCGGTTGAGTCACACGACTAAGGACATTTGAGTAGGTCAATCAGCACCGTCTTTTTAATTACCTCTCCACACACCAGCGAAAATGATAGCGCGTTTGTGGAAATGTCACACTTCACTGTAGGCTTACTGCTCTGTTATGAATATTACACACGTAGCATTAGAGCACTAATGGCATGTAAATGAGTATCACACACAATTACATGGCCCGTTCTTGATGCTTTACATAGCGTAAACACTTTGTCAAGCAGATCATGAAAAATATGCACAGTGAAACTTTTTTTTTTTTTTTTTGTAGTACAATATAAATGATCTTATCCGAAAAAGCTTTTATTTTTTACTTCACTAAATACAGACTGTTTGGTCGAATGCGCTTATCTCCGTGCTTAGATCCATTCCAAGAAATTAATCTACATCCTAATCTGATGGTTACGTCACGATGGTTATGTCTCTGGAGTATACTGAGGTCATCCAACAATTTTAAAACATGTCATTTCACTACACAACCTAAGACAGTGTCTTTTATAGGAGGTGTGAGAAAAAAATACCACTGTATAGGGTAAATCAACCATAAAGTACACTTTTCACTCACTCCATAGACTTTTGTTCATACCCATACAAACATGGAAGACTTATGAAAGCCTCCTATTCATAAAAAACTGAATAAATAAAAGGTAATTGTGGCTTTTTCCCTTAGAACTGTGTGATTTACTTGCAGTTAAATTGCATTGTATATTCACAATTCTGACTTTTTTATGTCTTACAATAAACTCTTCTCAAAATTTTGAGGAAGGATTTTTTTGCAAAACTGATATAAACTTGCATTTCTGACATTTTTCTCACATTCGCGAGTTTATGTCTTGCAATTATGACTTTTTCATGCAATTATGACTTGTTTTCTGAGGATACTGAAATATAAACTTGAAATTGTAAGTTATAAAATCCAATTCTGAGGAAGAATTACTATTTTTCTCACAGAATTGCAAGTTCATATCTTACATGCACAGTATAATAAGCAGCTGCAAGTTATAGACAAGCAATTCTGGGAATTTATTTTTTCATGAAGTGACACGTCGCAATGAAATCGAAACTTTTTTTTTTTGTTGAGATTTTAAAAGCACATGTATATCGATCATGACTATGCAAACTGTCAGGACCCAGCAGACAACAGATGTACAGTAACACAGAAAAGAAATTTAGTTATGAGTCACACTGATGTAACAAGATAAAATTTAACTTTAACTGTCTGAATACGACGTGAAAGGCAAAATTTGTTAAGTCTTTTAATATTTATAAAGACGAATGAGATGATAGAGTCCGTAATTTCTCTAATGTCGATGCTCTAATGCAGGTAATTTAAATCGTATTCTTTTATTTACAGCGCAAATCCATGAATAAATGTTCCGAAGTGAAGTAAACTTTAACGGACACTGTGTAGGGACCATGTCAATTGGAACACAGCTCATGCACGGAG
>JAUCMR010000051.1:2272121-2285179 GCA_032357425.1 Enteromius argenteus
ATCTGGACAGCACATTTTCTTTAACACTGTAATGTCTGTACACCACCTTTCGTTGATGTAGAAGCACGTCCCGCCGCCGCGCGATTTCCCCGTTGACTCAGTGTCGCGATCCGCTCTAAACAGCTGGAAGCCCGGCAAATGGAACGCGCTGTCCGGCGTCGCAGCATTCAGCCAGGTTTCCGTGAAACACAGAGCAGCCGAATGTAAAAAATCTTTATTTATCCGGGAAAGCAGAAGGAGTTTGTCCGTTTTGTTGGGTAGAGAGCGGAGATTTGCCAGATGAATGCTCGGCAGTGCTGTTCGAAATCTGCGTTTTCTGAGTTTCACCGGCGCGCTTTTATTCTGTGCAAGAAACATAGAGTTGGTTGAACACAACTTGTTTAAGTGCCCTTGCAATGAATGGAAGAAGAAATACTGGTCTGTAGTTTTCAAAAAGTGTTTTTATAAAGATATACTATGTTTATATTTAAGAAAAGAAGAACAAGCTTTCACAATTTCATCCACAGCTTCAGTGTCTATTTATAGGGTAGGGGCAGGATGCTTCAGATTCAGAATTACTGTAAGTTTTAAAATGTGAATTTGGAGCACACTCACTTATAGACAACCTTAATGCTAACATATTCATACTAAAAGCCCCAAAACACACACACACACATACACATGATAACACTTCAGTATAAGGACCAATTTTTGCTATTAACTAGTTGCTTATTAGCATATTAACATATTGGTTGTTTATTAGTATTTATAAAGCACATGTTCTGCATGACCTTATTCGACATCCCTAATCCCCAATACCTATTAACTTAATAAGCATCCAGTTAGGAGTTTGAGGCAAAAGTCATAGTTAATGGTTTATTAATAACAAGAATTATACCTTCAAATAAAATGTTATCTAAACCACAATTTTGATTTCATGTGGACTTTAACATTTAGTACTATTTTTATTCATTGCTTTTAATACTCATCTTGTTTGTCTTAAACTAAAGTTTGAATATAATTTGCTAATTCCGTGCTTTGTTTTAAGAATTAATTTTATTTGGATGCCTGTGGATTTACAGCACTGTGCATAATTCTATTATGGTAAATTGTATAAACATATACTAGAAAACCTCACAGGTACGCTAGTCAGAATTAATACCTCACCATGTAATGGTGTTGTAATGTAACGTAACACTCATCAACACAATGAATTATGTGTACCATATTGTAAGTATCAGCGAGTCAACAATTTTAATGCATCAAAGCATCCATTTAGCTTTTAGCCACTCAGAGTAATGGGCTACAGAAACACACTTACTGCAGTCTGCTGAGAGGCCTGTGCTTTCCCTTAATGCACAAACTACTTAACAGAAAACTTGACATGCATTGTCAGTGATTTCACCTGTGAAATTGTGTTTGCTATTTCCGTAAATGCAAGTAGGTCAATATGAAATAAACTTAGTTTAGCTTCTGTGTGAATTGTGTTGCACTAGTATGCTATGCAGTGCTTTATTTTCCATTCTAGAACTGCTTTATTGTCCTGTAGGTTTTATACATATACATACATACACACACACACATATATATATATATAGATGTATGCAAAGTACTGTACAAACCTTCAGTCAGTGCTGTAAAAAAATATCTAAGGACTAAAGTAATCATTTTAACCAATGAAGCCTGAGATGTCTATGTAGTTTTGGTGGCCAGGAATATTTAAGTAACACAACTCCAGTCCATCGGTTATTGTCTTGTTGAGCAAATATTGCATGTTTGTAATAACTCCATCATTAAGATGTGTTTTGTTTTTTACTTTGTCTCGTCTGTATATTGAGAGAGAGACATTATGCACAAATCATGCACAGTTAATAAGACAGTCCAAAAAACTTCTAAACAAATAGGTTTGCAAATTTTGATTTGAGAGGACAACAGGGAATGGACTTTTCACTGGATGAAGCGCTATTATGTATTATGTACTTGATTTAAAGACAAAATGCCTTATTGATGGTTTAATTACTTACAAATTCAACTTTTTTTAACTAACCGATGGACTGGAGTGGTGTGGATTATTGTGATGTTTTTATCAGCTTTTTAGACTCTCTTGCTGACGGCACCCATTCACTGCAGAGGATTTCTCCAAGTCTTTTCCCATGAAGAAACAAACTTGGATGGCTCGAGTAATTCAGAAAAATTTCATTTTTGGCTTTAAAAAAAGAATTACAGTAGGTTCTAAAATATAGCGTAACTGACTTTTAGAATATGTCTGATACAATAATACACTTGCAGCACTTCTTGTTAAGTGGTGAGAAAGGTTTTGTAGAATACAGGCTTTGGGAGAACAATCTCAGGGAGGCAGAGGACAGCCTCTACCAGACTTCTGCAGGGAGTCTTTCCACAGTAATAGAGTGACTGTGGCAAACCACCACCTGCTGTGGAAATCTCCCTGGAGAAAGTGTCACTTCCAGCCATCTGGAGGAGCTGTTCTGGTCAGCAGGTCCTAGACTCCCAAAGGCTGATTTAATTTAGTTAGACAGCAAGGTGAATTGGTCAGGCAGGATTTGCACGTTCGGGTTTTGAAGTTTTGTTTCCTTTACAAGGGAGGTTAGAGTCCCTCTTTTTAGCGTTCAGTCTACTGCTGTATCATTTTCGTGCTGTTTTGTGCTTTGACATTTTGAACCTCTCCTCTGTTTTTGATGGAAAATCTGCATTTACATTTTCACACAATGTTGAGTGGGTTAATGTGTGGGTTTGCACACCTATTTTACTTATTTTTCTGAAAAACATCCCACAGTATGACTTTACCCAGCAGAGACTGATTGGGTCATAAAAAGTGATCTCTCAGTAGCAGGTAGATGGATGGGAGCAGAGTTGAAAAATATGAAGGTTTGGTGATGTTGGCCAAAATTTACATTTCAGAAATGAAATATTACATTTTTGAAAAATACTTTTTCCAATATGACCATGCATGAAAGAAGCTATTAAACATCTGCAAAACGTTGTAGTCTCTTGAGACGGTTGCCATTTTTGAACAATTCATTTGGACTTTTGAATGTTCTTATACTGTACAAAGGACATGGGGACCTGAAAAATATTTGATTTTCTAAAGCAGGGGTCATCAAACTTGATCCTGGAGGGCCGGTGTCCCTGCAGAGTTTAGCTCCAACCCTAATCAATCACACCTGAAGCAGCTAATTAGGGTCTAACTAGGTATACTTGAAACTTCCAGGCAGTTGTATTGAGGCAAGTGAGAGCTGAACTCTGCAGGACACCGGCCCTCCAGGATCAAGTTCGATGACCCCTGTTCTAAAGCATTCTTTGCTATTTATCTACTCAGCTATTCAAGCATGAGTAATATGGCTGGAATTGTTCAGCACAGTACAAAAATGGCCCTCACAGTTTTTTAATGTGTACAATTAGTGGCAATTATAAAAAGCCATGAAACTCCGAGATTTAGCTAATGTTATTATGTGCTTTCACACACATCATCTTCTGTGAGTCATCTCTTTTTTAGTTTAGGTTATTTTTTGTAACTGCCATTGCTTTTTAAAGATTCTTTATTTTATAGCTGAATCCTTTAAATACAGGTATATATGGGAAAATTATGAGCTTTGCATAGATAGGTGTACTGAAAGACTGCCAGCTTTTTCAGCGGCCTTGGCTCCAGAAGAACTTTTCATATTAATCTTTTTCTGTGCAGTTTTTTAAATTCTTATTTAAAAAAAAAAAAAAACTGAAACCTTGAAGCAAATCAGCCGGCTCTGATATAGACTAAATCACAACAAAACACACTTGGGTTTGAAGCATGAACGTACAAGACTATACTGAATGAGAGAATGTACTAATCATCCCGTGATGCATTAAAAATGGACTAGTATTTAAGTATAGAACTATATTTGGACTGTTTTTGAAATTGTCCATACATACAGTATACTAAAGCAGGAATGTTATGGCTGTAATTTTAAACATCAGACTCGGGGTTCGGGTCCAAACCTCGCCGCCAAGGGATTTTTTAAATGTGAAAAAGTGAAGTGAAACAGCACAAATCCTCAGCAAAAAGTGCAATTTCATATATATTTATACATTTGAAAGGTTTTGTCACATTGCATAGACTTTCTTGAAGTAATTCTTGACATTAGCTTTTTATGGTCTGTAATCAAAATAACGTCTGTATAAGTGTATTTTTCTTGGGTCTGTTTTAATTAAAGTATGTTCTTAAAGGTGTAAAGAAGATGTTTCAAATATATAATTCAGACAAAAAATTCTATAGGTTTTCCGTTTTGTCTAATGAAAAGTATTAAATAGAGTCGCAGGATTCACCAAAGCATGTCCTTGTAAAAGTGCCTTTTGTTTTGTTCTCTTTCACTCACCTTCTCATTGGGTTTTATCTTATTCATAGATTTTTTGTAAAGCGTTACCAATGAGTTTTCCACATCCTGTGCAGACCCCATTCACCTCTGCTGTCCCGCTGTCGATAACTCCTCTTTTATTATTATTGTTGTTGCGTGTGTGCTTCGCAGCGAATAACCATGGTTACGACCTGCCTATTAATAACTTTTATTTCTAAAGATTTTCTTCCAGTTTTACTGCCATTAAGATGGAAATTGATTAGGAGAAATAAAACCCAGGCGCCTCATGAATCTTTGAAATTGCACTATAACAGCAGTTGAGTTAATGAACTTGTAATGAGTGCTGATTCATCCCGAGAGTTGAGAGGAAATATCACTTCTGTTTCAGAATCCAGTTTAGAAATTCAAATCAGTTTCAATATCGCTTAAAATTACCATTCTCTAAAATCACCAGGAGCTTTATAATCATCTCCAAAAGATATATTAGAGTTGATATAGGCACACTTTTCTATTGACCTCTTCCTGTTCTAATCAATAACCTTGAAGAAATAGTTCATTGAAGGCAGAATTGATTATTCTGCCATCATGTACTCATTTACAAAACATTTCAAAATCCATATATACAGAAGGTTTCCAGAATTTTCATTTTTGTAAGAATAATTCTAACGAGATCGCATTTTTTGCTCAGGAAAGGTTTATGCTACAGCTGTTTTTGCTCAGCTGATGGCTCAGTCAATTTAGTTCTCATTTAGCATTTTAGGTTCATTTGAATTGTTCAAGAAACACCTTTACTCTTAAAAGTCAGTATATATCTAAACAAACTGAATACCTCAATATAACAAATGTGACAGGTTTATAACACAAAGGTCATGATATACAATAGATCAACATTTATCATATTACATGACAAGAACATCCATTCTGAGACGGTAGGATAATAACTCAATGTAAAGTATATTTAAATATCATGGTCTGTCACTGAACTATTGCATGTTGGAGGAAAGATGTTTGTTGCTGGTAAGGGTAGCAAATGAATATAATTCTCCATTCTTCACTAATTAATTCCAGGTACCTGCCGTGTACAGCAAAAACACAACAAATCACAGGCACTCTGGGATTTAAGCTTCACTAAAAGCTATCCATTTGCCAATCTCTGGTCAGCTTTTCCATCTAAACAAGTAAGCGTACAGCAAACCACTCGTGTGAATAATCCTGGGATACACGGTTGCCTTTATGTCCTCTCAGGTTGTCAAAGAAGCAAGATGATTCCTTTAAGACCTGGAAATAGATAATGACATCAGAGTAAACAGTTAAATATGATCCTATATCTGTAATATGATCATGATTATGACAAACGTAATTATTTTAATTGTTGTGCAGAGTAATTACAGAATGGTTTGAGCAGTGAAAGGAAAGAAATGACTATTTCTCATCTTTGACTGAATCACAACCGTTCTGATCTTCAGTACAACAGCATACATGTGTGATATATATATATATATATTTATGCCTCACTAAATCACATAAGTCTTTTCCTTAACATAACATTAGAATACATTAAAATTAAATAATTAAAATAACATTAGATTAATTTTTAAGACCAATTTATACTACAAAATATTAAATGTGTTTTTTTGTGTGTGTGTATTCTATTTATACAACTAGCTTTTATGTGCCCTGTACTATAAAATGCTGTGTACAGTTTTATCATTCATTTACATTATACACTACCATTCAAAAAGTTTGGAATCAGTAAGATTTTTAATGTAATTGTAATCTCTAAAACTGTAAAAATCTTTAAATATGATAAAACATGAAATAATATTATAAAATCTTACTGAAATAAAATATTGTTTTAAATTTGTTTTTTTATTTCAATATAGTTTAAGATGTAATTTATTTATGTGATGAAAAGCTGAATTTTCAGCATTGATACTTTTCAGTCGTCTATGTAGTACATATAGTAAATGTTATAAATTATACATCGTTTTTTTTGACCCAATCTAAATAGAAGGTTTTTAACAATTAGTAATCACGGTACCTGTAACCTTGATAATTTTCTGATTAATTGTGTATCTATAATGACTTGTTCAGTATATCCTGTTAGCCAAACACATGAGAATGAGTGTGTGAGATGTAATGACTTAAGCTGCCTGCTTATCAGGCTTAAATATGAGCTGTGGAGCCATTATGATTGGTTAATTTGCAGTCGATTGCAACAGCAGGTGGCCCACCATCAGGGCTCTTTGAGGGAATTCTGGGAAGGTCAGGACTGGTGCCAGCCAGCTGGAGAAAAGCCAGGGATTTTTATGGTTGGAACAGCCATGAGTGCTTTGGTTGGGGCATCTGGCTTTAGGTCGCTGTTGAATTAGCATACCAGTGAGAGAGCTATGAAAATTGAATTAAAGCCTGTAGAACACATATTCGGATATTGTTTAAAGCCCTGGTATACTTCAAACAGAATTTGAAGAACAAATGGGCAGTTTGAACAAAATCTGGTCAGAATAAATCTCTTTTGAGCTGCAATTGGTCAGTGCGCTCTGCTACTCCACCTTTTTTGATGTTGAAACGTTTCCGGCGCATTAATTAACTCAGTTTGCTAAATCACAACATAAAAAAAACAACAACTGTTAATAATGTAAAGCTCAACCTGGTCTCATAAAAATATGTACCTCTGTGCACTTTTTTGAGTTGCTTCCACTTTATTACAGGTTGTAGCACAAAATAAACATGAACAAACATCAGAAGGTGTTGAAAGGTACAGTACCGAAATGTTCATGTTGATCCAACCCGATCTCACGGCAGTTCATACATATTTTACGAGGTTGCTAATTTGTACAAATTCGTACGACCTCACTCGTATGAATTCATACAATTTCTTCTAAATCGTACGTATTTTATGAGTTGCCAATTCGTATGAATTTGTACGAATGACCTAAACCTTACCCCGCCCCTAAATCTACCCGACAAAATCGTACGAGTGAGGTCGAATTTGTCGTGAAACTGTGTTGGTTGATCAGGGTTTCAGCCACAGAAAGATTGCTTGCGATGTTATACAAAATGTTACACTTAACGTTGCATTCCACAGTTCATTAGTTAGCTATAAAAACACTAGGAAGCTTAATTACTGTTAATTTTATATGTATATTTGAATAAATTTGTCACGAAGACACATTTTTAAGAAAAATTCCTACTGTGCAGTTGGGTTGTATTTAAACATTTCAGTTTTTATTTGAGCATGATTATTGTATTCGGCAGTAAATAGCAGATGAATATAATCATTTGGTCTTTGTTGTTAGAGGTTAACACCAGCAAAGAATGAAGTGTTATTTTTGCTGAGAATACTGTATTTGGAGACATTTAGGATCATGTTTATGTGAGCTGGAGGATTGGAGAAGATATACTTGTCTATAAATTTATGTCCTGCCATATCAGCTGTTTCAGCTAATAGACTTCAGTCTTCCCATCAGACAAGCCTGCGGACTGTGAGTTACCCCGAGGACATTCATTAGTGGCTCAGTGTCATCATCGGCGCTGTAGAAATAATTAAGAGTGTCCAGAGTCCCCCTCAACTGAGTCAAGTTGAATACTTTAGCATATAAAGTGAAATCTGTCTGTCTCTTTGGGAATGGGATTGAATTCGACAATGAATATTGAATGTATTCTCTTCTCCAGGGTGGGGTTACACCAAATATACATTAGGGCTTTCTTAACTTGTGACATAAAGTTCACAGTATGGGCTTGGCGACTACATAGTTTGTAATGAAACTTCATTTGTTTGAAGAGTTTTTATTTTTAATGCTAGAGTTGCAAGTAGGTGCAATGATATCGGCAAAAAATATGTCAATATTTTAATTTATATATATATATATATATACATGGAGGTCGGCGAACACTGAGCCCTAGTTGTTTGAACCCTAGCGAGGGCTGAGCTCGGCGTCCGGCTCGAACTCCGCTTGCCCCCACCTGTAGGAAGACGCGGAATGAGGTGGAGAAGGGGTGGAGGAGGGATGCGTAACGAGATGTGGAAGGGAAGGAAACGGGCTTATTTAAGGGGAAGGTTTATGGTTTTGATTGGACGAGACAGCCGGAGCTAATCATGCGTACACCCCTCCCGAAATTTTGTTTATCAACGGCACATATATATATATATATATATATATATATATATATATATTTTTTTTCCTAGGATTTTGTTGATAACAATGATTAGCTGATATTTTTTCCGAGTGTATTTTGTGCTTTATCATGACTGGTTTAGGCATGCCATAGACAGCTTTTCGTGTTCTTCAAATTCTGTTCTCCTGATCTGTCAGAAATAAATTTTTCAATTAAGGGTCAGTATTTTCCACCTTTGATTTCCAGGGGCATTTTACCTTTACTTTTTAGTATTTAAATATTTTGAATATTTATTTAAATTAATGTATTTATTTATTTATTTTTAATACAATTTTATTTTAATTATGAAACTTAAACCAGCAGTAGGTGGCTGTTTTCCTTTGTGGAATGGAGCAAAAGCTGTCTTAAAACAAAGACACAGAATTTACATTTTATTTCTTTTGACTATAATTGAATATATTTCGTGTTTGAAACCTGCAATGCACAAGTGATGCAAGGCAAATATGTCCAGAGAATCTCACCATTAAGATCAGTGTCTTAGCTGCTGGACGACAATTATTCATGTAATGTTCTCTCTATTAAAAATAAATAAATATATATCTCAGCCTTTGGTTTAATAACTCCCCTGCCTTCATTTGCATGTGCCGTTAATGAGTGACCTCATCACAGCCTCTCCAGGCCGACTATTAAGCCATTCTCCATTTTGATAGTTTAATAGAGTTTGCTGGATAAACACTTCTATAATTTCCCGATGATTCAGAAGGACAGTTGGACTTGAGAGAACGCCTGCTGTGGTAATGATCTATTCCAGCTAAGCAATGAAGCTCCTGATTTACATGATCATTTCTTTGATTGAAGCAATTTGGCCTGCCTGCCAGTTCAGGAGCTTCCAAAATGAAATCTGGACGTTTGGAAACAGAGCCTTCGTCTGTGTAAATTCTGTTTCTCAGGCAGCTGTACAATAGAAGGTAATGTAAAAAACACTAATCAATGTTCGATTAGCAGAGTGCATATTTACACAGCATTGATTGTGCAGTAAAATCTGCTAAAGGTCACAGGGGGGCAGCACTATACAGAAGAAACACTTGTGAAGAGTTTGATCAGTAGTTTATCAGGATTTCAACTGTGACACAAAACAAGGGATATGTGGAGCATTGTGGCATTTTTGATTTTTTAAAAATTTGTCTGTTATTTTGTCTTGTGGACTATATGTAAATATTATGTGAATGTTCGTATGGCCAAAATGAAATCTGATAGCTTGTAGGATCTTTATAACAGTGTAGCAGACCAATAAGATAAAATGCATATAAATATTAGGCATCTCTCAATAACAAATTCTCAGTAAGATGATATTTTAAATGATATATTTATCTACAGTATGTATTTATTTATTTATTTATTCATGTTTTTGGATTTATAATTCAGTTCAATGCAATAAAGGTTGAGAGATAAACAAATAATATTCCTCAAAAGGCTGATGGGTCATGTTTAATATGCACATTCATGATGTTTATAAATATTATGCATGAAAATCAAGTAACCCTGTGCCGCTTCAGTCCAGAAATTTCCTTGAATTATCATTAACAGTATAAAACTTATTCTTACATTTAGTTTATAAAAATATGCATAACTCTCACCTCTTTTAACATTCATTTCAGAAGGTTAAAACTATTCAATAATTCCTAGGCAACGATAAAAAATATCTGTAGCATACTTAGGTTATAACTGTATTTCAAGTAGAAATATAGTTATGTTTGGCGGTTCTATAATGACATTCAGTGAAATTTCACCAGAAGCCTGTATTTTGTCCGAATAGAACAGCATATGAAATCCTCCTCTGGAGACAGCAGCTCTCTTTCTACAGTTTTTCTGAGAGAAAGAGGTGTACTTATAGACCAGGGTCAGAGTTTAGCACTCTACACTGCTACAATTCATGCTTTGGCACCAATAAATGAGGTATTCCTAGATGAGTTCTGTGTACACTATTGTCTCCGTTCCTCTTCTGGTTTGCAATTGTGCTTTTCAAAATAGCACATTGTCCTGATGCCATGATTGTTCGAGTGTTTGGTTTATGCTTTGAATGAAGGTTTGAGTTGTTGTTGTGTTTGCGCCAACAATAAATAATACATAATACATATGTTTAAAAATGCAAAAAAATGCAGAAGTAGAGGTTCTGCTGGTGAACTAAAAGTATTTCAATACTGCATTCAGCATGTAAGATTTATGTAGCAAGAATATTCATTTGAATACAATATGAGCCCCCAAATTTCAGTAGAAGTCGGTCATTGCTCTATGTACAGTATATACAGTATATGGCTATTTTAATGTGATGAATAAACCAGGATTTTTTGCGAGAAATATATATTGGGTAACACTTTATTTCGATAGTCTTCTTTAAACATTCTACTAACAGTAAGTTACTCTGCAATTACATGTCAACTAGCAGTCATTAGAATATTAGTAGACTGTCTACTTAATATCTTCTAACACTTTATTCTGATGCGTCCCCAATATATTCTACATACTGACTAGCAGAAACTTTATTCCATTAACCCTAAACCTACCCTAGTTAGTAGACATGTAGTTACAAAGTTACTTATAGTTAGTAGAATGTCTAAAATGGACTATCAAAATAAAGTGTAACCATATATTTTTTCATAACATCACTTGTTAATATGTTTAACACAGTGTACTATAAAAGGAAGTAGGTACAGTCTAGTCATTGACTTCCATATGATGGGAAAAAATACTATGGAAGTCAATGACTACCATCAACAGAATTCTTCAAAATATCTTCTTTATCTGTTCAACATATCTCTGCTTACATTACCAGGAAAAAAGTTTCACTTTAAGATCAACTTATGACATTTTGAGGTCATATAAATTGTAAATTGTTGCTATAACTTGCATTTACAAAATTTCAATTTTGTGTTGACATTAAATAATTATCTTTCACATACTAAAAATAGTAGTAACCAGAATATTGTATTTACTTTTTAATATGCTGTACACTTTCAGCCAGTTTACGTGTTTGTCACTCTTAAATGAACGTGTCCTCCATTGAGGCCTTGTTTCACCTTTTTCTCCTGTGCTTTTTAAATCAACCACTGAACAGGCAAAATATAATGGGACAGCTTTCAGCTTCCTCTATCTCGTGCAGCCGTGTGAAGCACGCTGTGTAATCGACATGCTGGTAGATCTATTCACGGCAGAGTCTCGGAGTGTGACTAATGCAGGGTCTCTGTGCATTTGCTAAGAGCGTCAGAGGCACGAGAAAGGCTGGAAGCAGATCAAAAAATAGATAATTGTGCCGTTTCCTTCATTGTTTGTGTTTGGTAATAAGGTGTTGCTCGCTTCGTGAAACATCTCAAGACGAGACTGACGACATGAAGATGAATCTGTGCCGGTCTTGGCGCTCATCGCTTGGCCTCGTGGCCTTGAGATGTTGTTTATAGAGCTATCACTACACTGCTGCTTCAGTTTTCAGTGCTTGAGCTGTCCATTAGCACAGCCTTTCCGCTGATACTGAAAGATGTGCTGTCCAGCTGGATACTTTTATTTGTGCTGATCAGATCCTGGGTCTTCTGAGCACAGATCAGACTGTGCTTTTTCCTTCGTCTGTCCTTTTCAGTTTTTAAAAACTCTTTAGAATAATGTAATTTATGTTGTATATTTGTATCTTGTTGTAATATGCACTGATACTCTTTTCTATTTCCAGCAGGAAGATTAATTCAGTAGTGTAACTTTTGTGCCATGCGTGAGAAAAGACTAAATGACAAAGCGGTGTAGGTGGTGGAAATGATTGTTCACTTCCTCGCCGCTTCGCTAGCCAAGTCAGAAAACCAGCATGGCAATTGGTGTTAGTTGCCATGACAACATTTTTTGTAAAGTGAGATGGCGAGAAAAGAAATGAAGTATGCTTCTATTCAAGGGTATTAAGAAACAATTAAGCAACCAAAATAATAGACTAATTACTATAGCAATTTAATTATGACAGATCAATTCACAATTCTTTGTCTATTGCTCTCCTGACTGTGTGATCAAATCACTTCTTAGTGAAAAATTAGAGTCGTTTTAAAGGGATAGTTCACCCAGACATGAAAATGTGCTGAATATTAATATATTAATATTGTGCTTTGACACTCAGGCCATTCAAGATGTGGATGAGTTTGTTTCTTCATCAGATTTGGAGAAATGCAGCATTACATCACTTGCTCACCAACATGTGCAGTGAATGGGTGCCAAACATCACAATAATCCACAATAAATACTGTACATACCACTCTAATCCATTTGTTAACATCTTATGAAGTGAAAAGCTGCATGTTTGAAAGAAACAAACCCATTATCTGGGCATTTTTCTTCAAAAAGGTGAAAAATTCATCTAATCTAAATCAGGAAAAGAAACAAACTACTGGATGGTCTGAGGGTGAGTAAATATGTAGCATGTTTTCATTTTTGGGTGAATTATTCCTTAAAAGTTCAAATTCAGAAATTGTCATTACTCAATATCAGATAAACTCTCACCTTTATTTTGTGAAGTGAAGTGACTTGTGGCCAGGTATGGTGACCCATACTTGGAATTTGTGCTCTGCATTTAACCCATCCAAG